>JAYESA010000017.1:49445673-49995673 GCA_036927795.1 Iris macrosiphon | reverse complement strand
GTCGACGCCTACGACGCGGAGTTCAGTCGACTAAGTCAATTCAGTGCAAACCTAATACCCAACGAGCTGGAGAAGGCCCTGAGATTCCATCATGGTCTTACTTCCGAACTCCAAGGGTATACCACAGCACAGTCAAGGATTTCCTACGAAGAAGTTCTTTCGGAAGCAAGGATACAAGAAGCCATTGGCCGAGAAGCAAGATGCTCAAATCCAACCATACCAGCCAGAGACCAGACCGGAGCAAGAGGACCAATCCGTCACCCAAAAAATCAGACACAACACAAGACGGGGCCATATCAACCCAAGGAACTTTTGACTTGTCACCATTGTGGCAGGAAGGGACATTATGCCAAAAACTGCCGAAGAAAGCATAGACTATGCCTAATATGTGGAGAAAGTCAACATAGGGCCAGAGACTGCCCATAACACAGAGAAGCAGCCCTCCAGAACGGGCAAGGACCAGCAACACCAGCCCGGAGAGTGCTACCCTCTACTGAAGGTCAGCATCCCCCAGCATATGGAAGATTTCAGAGGGGACCACCCTTGGCCTCCCAGGAAATGCAGTACTACCAAGACAGACATCAAACCGAAGGACAAAGGCACGGGCAGACCCTTGCACTAGCTACAGTTACAGAGGAACCAGGAAGTGAACCCATTTCAGGTACCATTTTAGTTGCGTTATTACCCACAACCGCAATATTTCTGGCATTACACTATCTTCATATCTAGTAAATTCATAGCCATGCACAAAACTAGCCACTTTCCCACTACCTAAGTGCTGGAAAATTCTTACCAGAGGAGACATTGTTCCAGTTACCAACATTATTGAAACATGCTCAATAGTCGAAAGATGAGAGCGCGATTCTTGGTACTATCAATACTAAACTTCGACGTTGTCTTAGTCATGGACTGATTAAGCCAAGTACAAATGCTATACTAGACTACGGGAAAAGAAGCATCATCCTTAGACCATTAGGTTACCCGGAGAACAAGAACATACAAGTATAGATAGGGTATAAATAGTATCTAGAGTAGCAAAACATAGCAGTTAACCCCTAGTCACCTGATGACTTATAGTATCTGACCTAAATTATTTTTTCACCCTTTAGATAATAATCAGGACTAAGCAAGAATAGATAGGTAGATTGCTAGACTTTGATTGCTAGGCTCAAACATGAGAATGAAGTGATAGCTGAGAACTTCAGGTAGTATGGGAATAGAGCAATTAGATTTAAGGAGAGAATATCGACAGATGTTAACTTTGAGTTGGATATCGTGAACTACCAATAATGTACGACCAGTTGTAAACCTGATGGTACCCCTATAATTTGGATGAAGGGTATACATAGAGTAAAATAGGAGATCATGTGTTTTGAAGATCCCACCTACCCGAGGAACTATCAGACTTGGAAGAAGAGGAAAACTAAGACCGAGGTACATCAGACCCTTCAATGTGATGGAACGCATCGGAGAAATGGATTACAAGATAAACTCTTCCTCAGACATTGGAAAAAGTACATGACGTCTTCCACGTACCCAATTAAGAAGATACACTCCGAACCCAAGTCAGGTGCTGGACCATTCAGAGATCACCATCGGTCCAAGCTTATCGTACCAGGAGGAGCCGTAGAAATCCTAGATCGAAGCGAGAAGGTGTTACAACGCCAGACTATCTCTTTAATTCCTATTGCATGAAAACATCATGCACCAGGTGAATCAACCTGGAAACGAGAAGAGGATATTCGACAGCGTTTCCCCCATCTATTTCCAGACCAGGGTATGTCCTGATATTTTAAATCAATCTCTTTCAGTATATGTCTATTTTTATTTCGAGGACAAAATATTCTAAGAAGGGTAGATTATAAACTCCCTCGACCAGATTTCAGTATTTTAAAATTATTTTTAGCTAATTAGAATTATTGCAACTTTTTAAATTTATTTTGCTTACATATCCTTTTGTTTGTGCACCTGTCCATCAGCTAATTAATTAGGGCATTACACTGACTATTATCCCCAAACAAAGTTCACATACCTGCCCTAGACATGTTAGCCTATTTTCCTGATTTTTGTGCAACACCCAGATGCTTTATTTTGAGCCTCGTTTGAGACGCACAAATATCGTTACAAAAGTCCGTATTTAATTCCTATTTTATTTCTTGCTCTTTACCCATCTCTGTACCCCTAAAGATTTGAGGACCAACATGCACCTATTTTGCCCAAACAAAAATACGATAATATTCTACTTTAAATATACTACAATTAGTATATTGACACCGTAGTAAAATTATGACCCTACCTACCCCTAAATAATTAGAGAACACCGTGTGCAATATTTATTAAATAATAAATACGATGACCCGTATCACCCAGAAACCAGGCCCTGCCCCTGCCCAGGCTCACCCCCACCCCCTCAGTACCCTCCCACAGCTTTTCTCTCTCAATTCTGAGCATTTTAGTATTTTCTGGAAACAGGGTATTTTATCAGATAAATTGCGTAATTACGCAAATTCCCAAAATTTAGGACCTATTTGCAATTTATGGATTTACAGGGGTTTTTCTGCAAAATTCCAAGTGAGGTGTCAACACCTCATTGGCCGGTGATCGTGGACCGTACACGTGGCATGGGGCCCACCCCAAAATATCAGGGAAAAATATCAAAAGATATTTTATATTAAAATTACCTAAATACCCTTAACTATTCATCCTATTTACAAACCTACCCCCCCAACCCTAATTCCTATATATACTCCCCCCCTTCACCCGAACTCCCCATCCCTCCACCCTCAGCCACCCCCGTCCCCGACCCCTAGCCCTCAGCCTCGCCACCCCTGGCCTCCTCCCTGGCCACCGGACCACCACCCTAGCCTCCGCCACCGCCGCCAGCCTCGGCCACACCACCATCACCAACAACAGCAGCATCACCACCCCACCACCCGACGCCCTCAACCGCCACCACCCGCCGCCGTAGTCCACCGCCACCACCCCCATCTGCTTCGCCACCCTCCACTCTACCAAACCACCCTGCCCCACCGCCCCACGACGTCCCCAGCCGCCGCCAGACTCCCCGCAGTTCCTCCCCGACCACACGACCACCCGCCTACCCGACCAACCCGACCGCCTCCAGCTCCCCCTCCGACCGTCGTGGACCTCCGCCACCCCCCCCCCCCCGAACCCTTCGCCGACCTCTCCTCCTCCGCCCTGACACCTTGCACCACCCCCTCCGCCGCCGCCTCAGTCACCGGAGCTGCTGCAGCTGCTGCTGTGCTGCAGCCAGCCGCCGCCGTAGCTTCGCCGAAGCTCCGCCGGACCTCCACCAGCGACGACGCCCCCCCCCCCCTGACGTGTCAGGTATACCCCCTTCTACATATGTATATACGTATGTATATATATGTATGTATATACTTATATATATATATATTTATATGTATATATATATATATTTATATGTATATATATTGTATATTATATATATTTTATATTAATATGTATATATATACATATATATAATATATTATTATATACTTAAATACAGTATATATACAGTATAATATATATTAATATATGTATATTTTTTTATTTTCTGTTTTATATATATATATATATATATATATATATATACAAGTATATTTATATATATGTTTAAATATAGTATTCTATATATAATTATATAAATATTTATGTATCATTATTATAGTATATGTATATATTATATATACATATATATATAATATCTATAAATATGTATATATATATATATATGTATTCTTTTTGTTTTTCTTTTGTGTGTGTGTATATATATATATATATATATATATATATATATATATATATATATATATATATATACCAATTAAGAAAACCAGGATAAGAAGGATGAGAAGCTGAACGCTTGAAGGGAATTTTTATTGATGGTAGAAATATATTACAGAGTACACTCAAAGCAAACTAAACAAAAGGACAGAGTAACATTACTTTCTTCCAAAAACATACATAGCTAAGAGGTCCATGCCTCTATTTATATTACACAAAGGTCGGTATCGACCGACGATACTCCTGGCAGGTGCAGGTAAGCAACCGGCAGCTTCAGGTAAGATTCCTTTCTTATCAGCTTCATGAGTGCACGTCGCTGTCAATCGCTATCAACTTTTTCCTTTACATCTGCTCCGCACACGTAACAGCATTACTGTCCAAAAGTAAGTGACTGGGTCCCACCATTGTCGGCCATCATTATTAAAGAGATTCTCTTTTTGAAAAGTAAACAGTAATATAAACAGTAGTTGCCACCTGTATTTTGGCAACAGTGTCTTCTTAGTGCATACTGGCATCACTGCTTTCGTCATCTGAGGGAGTAGTGACCCTCCTGTGCATCTTTTTAAAGCTGTTGCTGTGGTTAACTGCGATAGAGCTAGGATTTGTCAAAGCGATGTGTCTTCTACCTAGTGGGACGGCAACAAAGTCGCGTAGCCTTGTTATGCCGAGAGGGCAGTTGATGGCGTAAATCGTTGACAGCCGTGCTAGGTCTTTACTATCGTTAGATAGGTCTGAAACTTTAAAGTAGTTAACTAGAACAATAGAATTATCATAATAATTTCATCAACAGATTAGTAACTTAAGGATAATAACTAGCCATTATTACATGCAAGTGAAGGAAGTAGAACCTCATAACTCAAATGAGTAAAGAGTTAGCAATTGGTTTTAATAAGAAAGCTCTTAATAAGGGTAAATCTGTTAAGAATGCTCAAAATGTTGAGTATCCCTCTGAATTAGAGGAATTAAATAAATGGACAATTCCAAAGGTAAAGCCAAAAGAAATTTACCAAATTGGTACTTTTGACTTTAAATCTTTTATTTCAATTAAAACAATGGAAAGAACTGTTTCTGTGAATAACACAGAGCATTCTTTTCAGCTAATAAGCGATGAGGATATTGGGCATGTTCGTGATGCCTATAATTATGTCCATATTGGATTAATACAAGTTGCGTTTAAACCCTTGACTTTACCAGGGTTAAATGCATCAATAATGACATCCCTCAGAGATGCAAGAAGCTTAGACTGGAGCCAATCCCTAATGGGAGTCATGCAGACTAGTCTCTGCCATGGACCAGTTTATTTTAATGTTTATCCAAATTTAACTCTGTCAATGACAGATAATCATCTATATGAATCTGTAACCTTAAATTTGAAAACGTATGGTTACAACTTTTTACCAGGATCTGAAACTATAGCAATAATCTATAGAATTTATTACAAGGTAATGAACACTATTGCCCCTAATGCAAGGCATATTACTACACCTGGTAAGACTACCTTGATAGAAACAAATCTATTGACATCTAAGGTAGCAACAAATAGAATTATTAGATGGGATAAAATTAATTTCCCAAAAGAATGGATTTTAAGTCAAGCTGTGTTACCACAACCAATAGTAAACACAGATATTGACCAAATAATCCAAACTAATGATGGAGAAGTAGAAGTAAGATTTACTCCTAATGATATATCGAGATTATCAATATCAGGAAGAAAATCTTTACCTTCTACAGTCGGATCAACCTCTTTTAATAAAGAAGAAGTTAATAAAATTAAAATTACAGATGATGCAATAGCACATCCCTTGTATAAGGAAAAGAGCAAGATAAGTTCTCCGACAATGTCGGAAATGGAATTCACTTCTATTTAATGGGATTTAAAGTTCCTCAAGAAATTAGGGACATTCTCAATAGAATGTACTATGAGAAGAAAGAATTTATGGAATGGTTTGAGAAAACTTATTCTACTAAACAAAGATATAAATTTAAAGATGAATATTACAATCATCTAGAAAAGAAAAGGAAAATATTACCTTTCATTGATTGGTTTGTCCAAAAATATGTGGACATAGAATCAACACAAATAAATGTGTTAGAAGAATATTATAAAATCTGGAATACTGATACAGGATCCAGTAGTGGTACAACTAGATCAATGTACCCACCAAGTGAACCAATTAAACTTACTGTTAAAAATAAAACAGACAAAATTGATGCTGTTTCTTTTATTAAAATAATTGACAGTAAAGAAACAGTCATAACTGAATTACAGAAAGCTTTAAGGCAGAATAATTATACTAATGTGTTTATTCAAGTCATGGGTCAACAGTTGACCAGGATTGAAACTGCCTTAGAAAAATTATTACATAAATTAGATAAAATAAAACAAATAGACCATTAGGGGAAAAACTCTTTTAAAGAGACTTCTAATATCTCTTTAAAACCTCCTCCTGGGGTTAAAGGGTCTAAAACCCCAGAAGTCACAAAAGAAGATATTCAGGAGCTAATAGCTCAGTTCAAAAAGAGTAATCTTCAGACTATTAATGCTGAAGAACAAGAATTGCGAGAGCTAATAGCTCGAGCCAAGCAAAAATTTGCTATTATTAGTAATACTACGGATAAAAATAAAGTTGCCATTAATGATCCTAATAAAAGTATTCAAGTAATTAATGGTCACTCTTCTAATGCTTCTGAAATGTCAGAAGAAGATCAACAAACTGAGGCCCTAACTGAGGATGACATTCGTCCACAAGAAATTGATGATCTTCAGAAAACCTTTGTTGAATCGAAGAATAATTCTAGAATACAAGAGGTTAAATATGGCAAACCGAATTTAATGAAATATTATTACCAAAGACCTACTCCCACTGATGTGTTATTCGAAGAGAATGATACTATCATTCAAAATCATTATAGTGGAGGAGAGATCTATGAATGGAACATAGATGGTCTTACAGAAAAACAAATTCATGATCAATTGCATCGAATGATGATGTATTCTAATGTAGCAAAAGCTACTGGGAATAGTGATAAGGAAATTGCACAATTTATAACTTGTGGTTTTACAGGCACTCTGAGGGGTTGGTGGAATAATTGTCTGACCGACTCTCAAAGGCAAGAAATATTAAGTGCTGTAAAAACCGAAACTAGTTCTGAGAATAGTGCTCAGATAACTAAACCTGATGCGGTTTATACTCTTATTATTACCATCCTGGAACACTTTACAGGAGGTATATCTGATCATGGAGAAAGAGTGAGAACTCTTCTTCAGAATTTAAGATGTCCAATACTTACTCACTTTAGATGGTACAAGGATACTTTCTTAAGTAGAGTAATGTTGCTTGGTGATGCTAATAATGCTCACTGGAAGTCGAAATTTATTGATGGGCTTCCTAATCTCTTTGCTGAAAGAATAAGACAAGGTTTGAGAAACCAAAATAATGGTGTCATACCTTATTCTAATTACACTTATGGAAATTTGATCAATAAATGTATTGAAGAAGGTCTAGCTTTATGCAACGACTTAAAGCTACGAAATCAATTGAAATCTCAGAGAATCTCTGAGAGGAGACAACTGGGAGAATTTTGTGACCAGTTTACAATGGATACTTTTAAACCTCTTCCTAATAATAAGGGGAAGAAGAAAGTGAGGGATTATAAGGACTATAAAAGACCTTATAAAAGAAAGAAATATCCCCCAAAGAAACAAAATACTACTGTTAATAAGGACAATAAAAAGAAGAAATCTTCTAAGAAAAATATCATTAAATGTTACAAATGTGGCAAATTAGGCCATTATGCTAACAAATATTATACAAAAAAGAAATTAGAAGAAATTGAAGATGAAGGGTTAAGAAAAACTCTTTACAAATTAATGATTAATTCTGATTATGAAGAAAGTTCATCCAATGATGAATCCAATGATGAAATTAATAGTTCATCAGAGAATGAATGCGGTGAGAATTGTCAATGTAACGAATGTGTTACAGAAAAAGATATTAACTACTATAAATCTATAGTAGAAATGAATGGGCTATCCATAAACACCTTAACTCTTAATGAGAAGAAGAAAATAATTGAAGCCTTGTGTACTAATAATATTAGTACAGAAATAAAGAATAAAATTATAGAAATAATTGGCGAAGAATTGAATAAGGATAATGGTCCTATTCAGACTAATCCTCCTGAAGCTTATAATATGGCCGAGGTAATATCTCGCTATAGAGGTAAGCAGACTAAACCTGTTACTATTCAGGAACTTCAGTCTGAAATAAAGACTCTGAAGATTGAGATAAAAATTTAAAATCTCAAGATCAATCTATTCAGAAAAGACTGGATAAACTCGAACGAATTAATCTATCCCGTCCAATTACCCCATCAATGGGTGAATCTTCTGTTAATTCTTCTTGTTCACAAGAACAAGAGGGGGAGAATCAGTCTGTTCAATCAGGACAGAGACAGACAAACTCAGAAGATGGGAATGGAAAAAATAGTTTCCTACAAAAAATGGATTTATTTATTACCCATAAATGGTACATTAAAATAAACATGCTCGTTAATAATGAGTATTATTTAACTAATTTGATTGCACTTGTTGATAGTGGTGCAGATCTTAATTGTGTCAAAGAAGGAGTCGTTCCAATAAAAATATTGTGAACGAACTACTCAGACACTTAGTGCAGCTAATAATAAAGCACTTACTACTCCTTACAAAATAACTGATGTGAATATTTGTAAGGATGATGTTTGTATTCCTGTACACCTAATAGTTGTAAAAGAAATATCTCAGCATGTTATTCTAGGAACTCCGTTTCTAGAGAAACTCATGCCAATTAATGAGATTACTAAGGAAGGAATAACTACCTGTTATAAAGGTAAAAGAATAACTTTTGAATTTATAACAAATCCAATTGTTAAAATCCTTAATGAAGTTAATTTAAAGGAAAATCAAATTAATTTCTTAAAGGAAGAACTTGCTCAGGTTACTATAACCCAGCAGTTACAACAATTGGAAATCCAAAAAAGAATACAACAAGTTGAGGAAGACTTCAAACTACACACTTGTAGTAATATCCCGAATGCTTTCTGGGATAGAAAACAACATATTGTTTCTCTTCCATATGAAGAATCCTTTAATGAAAAGGATATTCCGACCAAGGCAAGACCTTGTCAGATGAACCAAGAATATCTGAACTATGCAAGAAAGAAATCCAAGACTTATTGGATAAAAAATTAATTCGTAAGTCTTACTCCCCATGGAGTTGTACAGCATTTTATGTTAATAACAATGCTGAAAGGGAAAGAGGAGTCCCTAGACTCGTTATTAATTATAAACTTTTAAATAAGGTTTTGAAATGGATTAGATATCCAATTCCTAATAAAAGAGACTTGCTTAATAGAGTATGTAAAGCAAGAATTTTTTCAAAATTTGACCTGAAATCAAGTTACTGGCAAATACAAATAAATGAAAAGGATCGATATAAAACTGCTTTTGCTGTTCCTTTTGGCCATTATGAATGGAACATCATGCCATTCGGTCTGAAGAATGCTCCTTCAGAATTTTAGAATATCATGAATGAAATATTCATTCAATATTCTAGTTTCATATTGTCATATATTGATGACATTTTAATCTTTTCTAATACTATAGAAGAACATTTTAAACACCTCAATGTGTTTAAACATTTAGTCATAAAAAATGGTTTAGTGATTTCTGCCCCAAAAATGAAACTCTTCCAGCAGGAAATAAGGTTTTTGGGACATAATATTGTCAACAATACAATAATTCCAATTGATAGAAGTATCGAATTTGCTTCTAAATTTCCTGATAAAATAACTGATAATAAGCAGTTACAGCGATTTCTTGGAGCATTAAATTATGTTTCTGAGTTTTACAAATATATTGTTGTTGATACAAAAATTTTGTATCAAAGATTAAAAAAGAATCCTGCTCCATGGACTACTAGTCACACTGAAGCAGTAAAATTAATAAAACAAAAGGTTAAAAATTTACCTTATTTACATTTAGTCAATGCTGAATGGTTTAAAATAGTTGAAACTGATGCAAGTGATATTGGTTATGGAGGAATATTGAAACAATTAAATCCACATATCAATAAAGAAGAACTTGTGAGATATCATTCAGGAAAATGGAATGATACTCAAATTAAATATTCAACTATTAAGAAAGAAATTCTTTCTATTATTCAATGTATAAATAAATTTCAAGATGATTTACTTAATAAGAAATTCTTATTAAGAATTGATTGTAGCTCTGCTAAAACTGTTTTAGAAAAAGATGTTAAAAATTTAGCATCTAAACAGATATTTGCTAGATGGCAATCTGAATTAGCAATATTTGATTTTGATATTGAATATATTAAAGGAACTGACAATTCACTTCCTGACTTTTTGACTCGTGAATTTTTGCAGGACAATGAGTCAAAAAAGTAAGGGGAAACAACCATGGGTTCCCAGGCCCGTGGTCTCAAGCTCCAATGAGTCGAGATATCAAAAGTCCAAGAAAATTGTTCTTGGAAAAGGAAAACCTTCAAATAAAGAAGTTCAAGACTTCGAAGAAACCAATGTTTCTTCTTACAAGCAAGCAGTTGAGGTTGAAACAATTTTCACTCAGAATAATCACACAGAAGAAATACTTCAACTGGAGAAAACTGACATCCCAATGATGGATGATCCCTGGAGAATAAAAGAAAAATACCTGGAAAATAATATGTTTCCAGTACAGAAAAAAGATAGAAATGTTTATGAAGGAATTCTGCTTACAACAAAATCTGTTGAGATAGAGCATTTCTATCAAAAGGCCAATGACTTCAGAAGTGATGTAAATTACAGTAAGATAATTATACGTCACATAATTACTCCTCAATCATGGGGATTACACCCAAATCGAACTAAAATGTTAGTTCATAAAGAAAAGAATATCAATATGCCTTATTCTTACTGGAATTATATTGAGGCATTTACCAAAGTGTTTTATTTTGACAATAGTAAGCAAAAACACTCTTGGTTTATTCGTATTTGTCCTGAAATCCTTAAACAGGACATACCAACTTGGTTTATTAGATGGTGGTTACAATTTGGAGCCACACTGGAAATTCTTCCACCATCGTTGCAAGAATTGTTTGCAACTTGGGCTCAATCTTATCCTCTCTGTCAGAATGCCGATCAACTTTTAGAGGGGGAGAGTACTATGTACTTTTTTATCCATTTCGAAATTCCATATATTTTTAAATGGATAGTTAAGTGTGAATTTAATGCCCTTAATTTTCCTGTTTTAGCCAGAAAGTTTCTGATAAAATGGTGGAACAGGTTAGATGAAAAAGAGAAAGTACAAATTGTACAAAAGTCGATCAAGGAAAATGAGATCCTTGTTGAAGCCAAGATCAAAAAGGAAATAATGGATGATAGTCCTTTAAAGAAGCTAAAGGAGTCTCTGAGGAGACAGAATCCTCGAATTACTGAGGAAGAATTAAAAAGAAAATGTTTGAAACATATGCAAACTCAATTTGACTCAGTATTTGAGACAGATACTATGTCTGTTAGTTCCACAAAATCAAAATCGAAACATGATGAAGAAGAAGACTCTGAAACTTTCTTTAAAAAGATGCACAGGAGGGTCACTACTCCCTCAGATGACGAAAGCAGTGATGCCAGTATGCACTAAGAAGACACTGTTGCCAAAATACAGGTGGCAACTACTGTTTATATTACTGTTTACTTTTCAAAAAGAGAATCTCTTTAATAATGATGGCCGACAATGGTGGGACCCAGTCACTTACTTTTGGACAGTAATGCTGTTACGTGTGCGGAGCAGATGTAAAGGAAAAAGTTGATAGCGATTGACAGCGACGTGCACTCATGAAGCTGATAAGAAAGGAATCTTACCTGAAGCTGCCGGTTGCTTACCTGCACCTGCCAGGAGTATCGTCGGTCGATACCGACCTTTGTGTAATATAAATAGAGGCATGGACCTCTTAGCTATGTATGTTTTTGGAAGAAAGTAATGTTACTCTGTCCTTTTGTTTAGTTTGCTTTGAGTGTACTCTGTAATATATTTCTACCATCAATAAAAATTCCTGCATATATATATATATATATATATATATATATATATATATATATATATATATATATGTAGTATACACTATTATATGTCATTATATATATGCATTTTCTTTTATGTATATACATAAATATATATATATATATATATATATATATATATATATATATATATATATATATATATATATATATATGTATATATTCTTATGCATTTTCTTTTCTTCTTATTATATATATATATATATATATATATATATATATATATATATATATATATATATATATATATATATATATATATATATATATTTATATTATATATAATACTGGATATACAGTATATATATATGTATTTCAATTCCTGCATTTTTCTTTCTTTTATATATATATATATATATATATATATATATATATATATATATATATATATATATATATATATATATATATATATATAATTATATATATATATTAATATCCATAAATATGTATGTATATATGTATTTAAATTTCTGTATTTTTTTTTCTTTTATATATATATATATATATATATATATATATATATATATATATATATATATATATATATATATATATATATATATATATATATATATGTAAATATATGTATATATATATATATATATATGTTATTATTATCTATATATATATATATATATATTTATATATACTACTAGTATATATATAAATACTAGGTATGTTATATTCTGCATTTTTTTTTTATATATGTAAATATATATATATATATATATATATATATATATATATATATATATATATATATATATATATATATGTATTTATATAAAATATATCTATTATATATGTATATATGCTATATATATATATATACATACTGCTATTTTTACTATATCTATATATATATACTCTATATATATATGTAACCTATATATTATATATATATGACTATATATATATTATGTCTTATATACTTACATAAGTATATATATATGTTATGTACCCTCTTATTAAATATTATATTTACGAAATCTTGTACGTCTTGAACAGAAAACATCTCCAGCGCAGTTAGTGACCCCCTGTCACAGGACCCCTCCGACTTGACTACAAGTACAGGTTTTCAACACACTCAGGAAGTAGGCAAGTATACCTTGCCAAGTTTTACTGTTTAAATACATTTAACTATTGTATGTTATTTTCAGTAGACTGACATATAACTGTTGTATCCGAGATTGCCTTGGGTACCGTCAACTGAGACGTTGACAAGTAGTGTAACTGACTTAGACTTTAGCAGACCTACCAACAGCTGCGAGGGTATCCTAATATCCTCCTAGACCCTGACACGGGTACACGCAACAAAGTTGCAGTTCATTTTGGGATGCAAGTTTACGTAGTTGACTAGCTACCAGTACGTGTGACGTGCATCACGGCTTAGCGCAAAATCAGGAAATTAAGGAAAGTTAGGGCTTGGCATTTAGCTACGTGGTTTACACATTATGGATTCGACTTGTATTACCGCATTGGGCGGGGAAGATAACTAGTAGGCGTATGGGACACCCAACTTCTTTATTGCAGATACCGCACTCTTCGGAGTGATACGGACGTTATATATACTTGCAGATACCACATCCCTTAGAGTGTGGACGTTGTTTATATTCAGATACCTCATTCTTCGGAATGACGGATGTTGCAGATACCACACTCTATAGGATGCTGGCCGTTATGCCTATGCCTACCCATACGCACCAAGATTGTCTTTATATTGCATTCACATAGATGGTTAGCACACCCTGTATTTATTTATTTATTCAGTATTTACATTCATGGCATGTTTTTATGTATCTTGTTATGTCCCACTGAGGACCTGGTGCCCTGCCAGGTTTAGACGAGACCCTCTTCCCCACGGTATATGGACCTGGACAAGAGACCAGATATGCCACTGAGGAGGAGTTAGAAGAGCTGCCTTCGGAGTCTGCCTGATCTTTTAATACACCTGGAGCTGGAACTGTTTACTGAGATAGACGATACTCTAGTCTATCTTATTTCTGCACTTTATCTTTTGTAGTGGATATGTTTCCACCTGACATTATCTGATTTTGTACTATGACATTCAGACTTAGCATTATATGATATTCAGCACTTATTCCTATATTTCCTGATATTCTGTGGATGAGATTAAATTTACCTGTATTAGACTTGTAGTATTTTAGGACAGCGTAGCACGTTCCTTTGGGTCCATTAAATTGGATTAAACCCTTAGTGACGTGTCAGCTGGCCAATGCCACGTGGCCTAGTTCCATACATTTTTGGCACTGGGGCGTGACAGGAGCCTTGGAGCGCTGTATCCGGAACTGAAGCTATATACAAGACATAATATTGGAACATCGCCTATGTATCAATCCACAAATATAGCCACTTGGCACGCTTTTACTGTTTCAGAGAGTAAGAGGCTTGAACGACTTGTAATCTCGGCCTAGCACCGCCTGTAACACTTGTTCAATATCAATAAAGAGTTTGCTTTACTTCTATACTTGTGTTATTAAATGCTTTCTCTATTATCGACTCAGTGAACTTGTTACCAATCGCCTTTGCGTTTATAATTCTGATGTACTCGGACAATCTGTGCGACTCTGTGGCTTAGACCTCTTACAGCCAGCATGAACTTCTGCCTTTAACGGACGTCGGCTTACACTCGTGCAATATCACGCCCAGATGGGTCAAACGATCATCCCGCGGGAGCGCTGGCGCGGTGATTCTCGCCTAGCGGGGATGGCCGATTAACCTGCGGGAGATCGGGGCATGACAGATTGGTATCAGAGCTTGGCTATATGCCTTTGAACTTTATTTCAATTTTCTCAGTTCGAAAGCTCGTCCATGGGTTATGTACACGCTCTCTCTCAATGTCCCAACAAAATATTCTAACAATGAGTCTAAATACTTTCAAAATGTGTATGTGAATGATATAATTGCTTGTACGAAATTGTAATATGATTAGCTTTTGTACCGACCTGCGTTAGACCCTTTGGGATTAGACTCGTGCTAGAATTACGACTTATGTGCAAACCCAAAATGCCTATACGTGATTACCCAACGGGTTAGTGTACGAAATCGAATATTGCCCGAACGATTAGCTGTGCACACAACCTTTTGGCTACGTTGTGCAGAGTATTATGCGCCAAGACCCTTTGGTGCAAGCTAGTTGCAACGAGAAAGTGATATTGTTCAGGAGTAAGGCAAGTCAGACTTAGAACGACAACCGATAGAATATTATCAGATCATCGCTTAGGCGAATATGGAGAATCGTGCTTGGATTTTAGGAAATAGCTCGAACGATATTTTGTGTCGGAAGATATAAATCAAATATGGATTTAATTGGATGACTCGATTCCGAGTGGTGTATGGATCATTTGGAAATGTTCAAACGGATTCATAAGTCTCATGCGATAGTCGGATTAAACAGATTGAGAATGTCTTGAATAAATGATAAGGCTTATATCGAATTATGATTCATAAAAATGAAAATTGATATATCGGATAGAAAAACTTGTTGGAAACTTGGAGGATTGTACGAGCAATTTTGGATTGAAACAAACCGATTGAACTTGAATACATTATCACTCGAATGGAAATTAGCCCAAAATAAAATTGTGGTTCGATGAAAGAGATGAACGATAATGGATTTTTCTTGGAGTTTGGAAAAACAATCTTGAAATCTAGTTCGAAACGATAACCTTCAAAATCAGTCCCAACGAGAACAATTATCCTGCGGGAGCACCGGCGTGGTAATTTCACGTATGGCGGGGATGATCGAACTCATGGGAACATGTTCGGTGATTATTCCAAACGAACTCGATGAATGGAACCTATCAAAAGATGGAATAGACTTGGGCTTGAATATTTGAAACATAGTTGCTTGAGGAATGCCGAAGTAATACTATGGAATTACCGAACGGTAACATTAAAGTTGGATAATTTTGCTAGACGAATAATAATCACTACATGAATGGACATGACTCGATGGATATATAACTTATATGGAGCAAAAGTGAAGTATAAGGTGTCTCGATCATGCCGAAGATAACCATAACATTCAAACGTTCTTGTCTTGTGCGAGCGTAACTTTATGTCCGTACATGCGTCACGCTTGGGTTAGGACAATTATCCAACGGGAGCGTTGGCATGGTGATCTCACGTCCAACGAGGGTGATCAAACTTACGAAAAACTGAGGTGTGACAACTAAACGATCATCTTGACTTGTAGTTCGACACGATAAGATAAATTTGGAAATGCAAGTGAATCAAAAATATTTTGATGATAAGTTAGCCTAGAACCTGAAATAAATTACGCTTGATGGTTTCGTATTCGGATACATGAATCAGGTTGGATGACTTGGATTATAATCTAAGGTTTATAATTGAATCTTGACTTGGTGGTCTAGACTCGAAATGGATAGGGATTCTATCAAAACATGTTTTGAGATATAGACTATACAAATCACTAGGCTTGTCCTGCAACTTAGATATATCTTGGATTTGACTGAACAAACGTGTTATTGGGAGTAGGATAATTTGTGCTCGATGATTAGAAATCTGAGTAAAATGACCTTGGATAGAATATCCCGTACAAATGAACAATGGTTTGACCCTAGGAATTGGGGCGAGCATCGTGCAACGAATTTGTACGATGACTCATGTGCTTAACCTATACCTATGACCTTGTGAGCTGACCTAAAAATTAGGCAGACGACCCGGTGCCGAGTGAACGAATCAGTGTAACGAATTTATCTTGAATAAGCTATAGAACTGAGGCAGCAAGACTTAGAGTTAGACTTTGGAACGATAATGTGTGCTATGTTTGACCCGAACGAATGAACGCTAGTCGATGAATCGTATAGATCGTGCTTAACGGTAGTTCAAATATTTGGTTGGAATGAAAATAACTTGGAAATTTGATTGAACCTATTGAAAGTATCCTTGTGATTCATAAAACGAGATCCTTGAGATTTTTGCAAGTAGCTTGTCCGATTCCACTATCTCTAAGTTTGGTTGAATACATATGTTTGAGGGACGCCTGAACGTGTGCACGATCCAAGACTAAATAATGTGTGAAACTCGAATGCTAAGACTTTGCTATTGCTAAGTTGGTTGACATGCATGTGTTTGAGGGGCACTTCGAATATGTGCACGTTCCAGACTCGCGATATGCTGATCTCAATGCTAGTGGAAGTGAATGTCTGCATGAACATGTATAACGACTTTTATAAGTTTGCCTCAACCTTAGATCGTCATTCAAGATGGATTGAAACGTACTCCGCGTTAAGCAATATGTCCCACGCTAAGGCGCAAATGAGACCGACTCAACATACACGCGATACGGCATAAGGATCGAGGAGGAGATTGTGTTCAAACGGATTTAGTGGTATCGATTGCTACGTATGGAATAGATTCGATAGTGCGATAGAATGGCCTGCACTCAGTAAGTCTCGAGGATGAGACTTTTTCTGAGTGGTGTATAATGTAACGACCCATTCCACTCAAGGGGACTGCCGATTCAAACGGCAAAAGTACAATATCCTGACCCACCTTGCTTCAGCGAGAAGACTCGTTTGAGTCAAAAGGATTTTTCGACTTGTCCCTTTAGGAGTTTCGGCTTAGGCTTTCAGAGGCTCACTCAAAGTATCGTTCGACCAAGGCGAATCATCGTTAAGGTGGGTGGCTACGGTAAACTTGTCTTTGCTTAGCCAACACACTTAAAATATGGATGTTTCATGCTAGTCGCTAGGTGAATCACCCTCTGCATGCTAATAAGAATACAACGCATCTCGCTAAGGGAATAATTCCAACTTGTATTACTTGTGTTAGAACATGGAAATGAAACTTTACTCATATTCAGACCCTCGTATGCTATATTTTCCTTGTGCAACTAGACCCGCTATGCCTCGAGTAGAACGATATATATATGTTCTTCTTAGTGCATTGTTCACTTGTTTACACTGCACGACCCTAGACTATGTCGCTCGATAAGTCCCTTTACGGTTCCACTCCTTGGCTTACCCTCGGGCCCTAGCCGACGTAAATGCAATGCTTGCTTGCTTATATTTTAACTTGTAATGTTGCCTCAACTCAATATTTGCCACACGAAACTTATGCCACAATCAAGTAACGTTATCCGTATCATGCATGCATTCAAGTTAACCAGAAGACTATCAAATAACACTTCTGTACAAATGAACATATAAGTATTCGGGACCATTAGGTCGCCAAGCAATCCTCGCACAAAGGGAATTCATTAAGGCCAAGTTGTTCACTGAACAAGAATCATGTCAAGTTTACTTCTGAACAGAAATTCTGTCAAGCAAGTCAAGTATCACAACTCGTGGAGCAATACTCGTTCAGAGCAAGAATTAAGGATCAAATATCTCGTGTTCTCGTGTTCTCGTGTTCCCATATATCTCGTAAAATTGGAAGACCAAGACCTGCATGTCGCGGACAACTTGAAAAAGGTGATCTTCGGATCTCAGTTCCATGGGCGGTCTCCGGGTCACCGGGGTCGATCCAGTCTGGATGGAACTTCATGTGTAGTCCTCTTGTACTATACGATGATGGTTTGTAGCTCCACTTGTACTTTCTCGATGCATTCCATTCTCGTCATGGACTAGTCATCCTTTATGGCTATGCCAGCGACCTCCTCTTCATATAGATAAGACATCATCTCTTAGCGATAATCCGTGTGCGAGTCATTGCATCAAAGTCAATAAACTGAATCACTAAAATATCCTCTGCAATACTTCTGGATAACCTGTATGCTCATGTACCCGAAATAGAATCTCGCACTGAAACACTTGTGTTTGCATATGATATTGCCCTTGAATTCATTATATATATGCTCGTGCATGAATTAACTTGGTTTGCCTTGGACAGGGAAGGACAAATGGTAAATTGGTAAGTCTCAACGTATTTCCTCTTATATCGTATGATGCACTGCCACACGAATTAGGCTTTTCATATATGCCATAAAACTTATCCTAAGGCAAAACTAGAAAGATAACTTAATAGATGGTGCACGAAACCTATTGAAAGTGTTTGGATTTATCGAGCAAGTGAGTAGCCTCCCCACCAGTGCATTCATGTACTAATAACCCACCAGATTATTTGTAGGGTACGGAAGAACATCGTTCGGTGCGGATGCCTCCTTCGTGAGTGCTAAGGCATGGAGTTCACTCTGGAGCCTTGGAGCATTGCGTCCGGAATTGAAGCACATATACAAGACATAATGTTGGAACATCGCCTATATATCATTCCACAAATGTAGCCACTTGGCACGCTTTTACTGTTTCAGAGAGAGAGACTTGACGACTTGTAATCTCGGCCTAGTGCCGTCTGTAACACTTGTTCAATATTAATAAAGAGTTTGCTTCACTTCTATACTTGTGTTATTAAACGCTTCCGTTATTGTCGACTAAGTGAACTTGTTTCCAATCGCCTATGCGTTTATAATTCTGCTGCACTCGGACAATCTGTGCGACTCTGTGGCTTAGACCTCTTACCGCCAGCATCAACCTCGGCCTTGCACGGGTGTCGGCTTACGCTCGTGCAGCATCACGCCCAGATGGGTCAAGCGATCGTCCCGTGGGAGCGTTGGCACGGTGATTCTCGCCTAGCGGAGACGGTGGATTAGCCTGCGGGAGATCGGGGCGTGACAGGGCGTACGCTTGCACTCATGTCCCATCATCCTGGCACGGGTCATGATACTAATAAAGTATGAGATGAAGGGGGGAGCCTGAGAGCTACTGCAGGCCTTGGGGATAGAATGCAGTCCTACACAGCAGATATGGAAATTGGGTTCAGCATGCTGCATATAAAATTAGGGAGAAGCATCTCACCCTGCAGGCAAGAAGCAGCAGCACTGCTTGGTGCAGTTCAGTGAGGGGGGAGTTGAGGGTTCAGGTAGTAGTGTAGTGCAAGGAAGATTAGCAGCAGCAGTAGGGTGCTACTTTGAGCTATTAGATGGGGCAGGCCTACAGTGCACCCTATGCACTGTGCTGGCACTTTTTAGTTGCACTTAAGGCAGCAGTTACAACAGGGTGTACTGCTCCCTGTAGTACAAGGGCAGATGAGCAACTAGGCAGCAACAATAGTAGTGTGCAGCAGCTAGGTGAGGGAGTGTAGGGGTAACTAATACCAAGGTGTATCAGTGTGTGTGACTGTGAGGTAGTGTAGCTTAGTATAGTGAGTTTAAATGAGGGTTGGGTTCAATTTAGTGTGCTAGTGCACCTAGGATATATAGGTGTATATGAGGGTGAGGGATATGAGTGCAAGTAAGATGAGAGTATGGTACTATGGTACACATGTACCAATGTGAGGGGTAAGTTAGATTGGTATTCTAGGATGTATCAAGCTATCAAGAATACCAAGATACCAAGGTATTGGGACTAGTTTGGGGCAGTATCTTGGATACATGATAAGTGTATAGGATATGGGCTAGGTAATGGGTATTGGTCAAGATAATAGTTAGTGAGTTAAGGTATTAGGTAATAGGCTAAGGTATTATGAGATACTCATATATATGAGTTTATATATATATATATATATATATATATATATATATATATATATATATATATATATATATATATATATATAAAGTATGGTACCTAGAAAACCTAGAATTAACTTGGTATTAGCTAATATAACAACCTAGGCTAACCAAATAGGTATTGGTGAACCCAAAATTAGGTATTGACCTAGTTTAACCCAATTGACTTAGAAACCTAAAATAGAACTTGTTAAGCTTATTTATTGATTCCAAAGCACATATTTGATATAAAAATTCATATATAGGTCTTCGAGACTCTGATACGGACACTGATTGGTATTGTCAACTCAGGACCACAGACGAGTACATTCTCTGATAGTTTTCTTTACTAGATAGCTTCTATGTTATATGTTCTTATCGATGTTATACTTGATTCTTGACATGATAGTACACGGATTAGTATATTTTGAATCCCAGTCATAAGATGTTATTTCTCAATTATTACATTGTTATTCCTCAGTATAGACCGTGATCAGTATGCATTATATTGTAGATTGTGCATAGTAATTTACGTGTTATGACGTGCCATGATTTGGATCCATTATACTAATCGGGGACGGAAAAGTATTAGTTAGATATGTGATCATACCATATAGACAGTGTGGTAGTGTAGATCGTGGCTACTAGCTGATCATACACTTCACATATGATTGAGCTAGCTTCCTTTTAGTATATATCGTGGATCACCCTAGCCGATCACATACCAAAACTAAAATACATAATATTTATAGTTCTTATCTATTCTAATTCATACATGATGATTATGCCATATTACTCTTGTTTACCTATTTCACTTTACTTGCCATGCCATAATATCAGTGTTACTTTTTTTAGCATGTATTTTATTTACTATTTATTATTTCATAGTTTCTACTATGTATTGGAACTGCTTTCGGTACTTGTACTCGTTCCATCCTGACTGGTAACTTTTTTAGGGGATTGCCTTGAGGACTGGTGTCCTACTTTCTATGGACCTCAGGATGTTGAGAGTACAAAGATAGACCATGTGGCTCAGAAGGAGCATATGACAGTGGAGGGAGACACCCTGATAGTGACTGCTTAGTAGTAGCTAGTACTTTATATTTTGCTACTGGATTTATCTCTATAGACCATTTAGATTATTGCTGCGATTGTTATATTTTGAGCTTTAGACATCTTGGTGTTTTTCATGACATGTTTAGACTTGTGACTTTGGATTTTTCTTCTCTTTATATCATATCATGTTTTTATCTTCAATTAGATCTTGAGATTGAGTATTACCATTTTATATTTTATTGTCCTCCTTATGCAGTTAAGATATTATTGCATGGATTATGATTATAGATATTATGATGACCTAGACGGTGTTCTACCACCGATGTTATGGCGTAGGTTGGACGTATCCACGTACTCGTGCCCGATCATGCAGGTGCGGGTCGTGACACCCATGCAGGTCTGGTTTTCAGATGTGTGAGGGTTATTGCTGTTTAGATTTATCAATCCTTATTTGTTCCTCCTTGATCTCTTTTGTACTATTCTATATCTCTGATCTTTGACCTGTCATCTGCTTTCATCTTTGATCAATCATGTCCCTCCGATTTGATCCTTGTGTCCTTTAACTTTCAGGGGCATATTTCCAGTCCTTCTGATCATATTGTTCGAGCTCAGTCGATGGCAGAGAAGCATCCTGTAGGCCAACTGATTCCTAGGGATAATCTTCAGCTTTCAGGGGTAGAGTCTAGGATAGATCCTGGGGAAGAGAAATATGTTTAGCCGATCAGCCGGCAACACCGGTTCAGCCAGAGCAGCCAAAGGAAATTTTGGTGCACTTATGGATGTTCTGAGAGGTTTCATAATGACACAACAGCGCCAGAGTGATGTTCTCACTCAGTCAGTTTAGACGGCCCTTGAACGAGTTGGTCCTCAGATACATAATTATGCAAGAAACTTCAGGCGCCTCCATCCTTCATACTTCTATGGTACAGAGGAAGCGATTACTTCCGATGCTTGGCTCCAGGACACTAGGGACTTCCTTCAAGAAACAGGGATTCTAGCTCAGGAGTAGAAGTGGTCAGGTTGTAATCAGGTTGTAATCACTGGACTTGGCTAGATATTGGTGGGGAGCGCATGCGAGTACCATGGTATTTCCAGTGCTATGGACAGATTTTAGAGAGAGGTTCCAGATGCGATACTTTTATTCGGTATCACGATATGATCTTCAGCAAATATTTAACAACCTCAGGCAGATAGGCATGACTATCGATGGCTATGCGATGGAGTTCAGCCGACTTAGCCTATTTGCTCCTAACTTGGTGGCGACCGAGTTGGATCGTGCTAGGAGGTTCCAGCAAGGACTTCATTTAAAGATTATTCTGGCAGTTTAGCAGTACGAGTTTCAAACTTTTGACGCTGTAATGAGGGCAGCACGGAAGTATAAGTATACCTCATAGAGGATTTCTGATAGGACTGGGGGGCCAAAAGAGGTCCCATACTTTGAGGGGCTCTTCTACTCAGTCTTCAGCTCCAGCAACATCAATCAGGGCATTGGAGTTAGATCTCCGAGGGTGCCAGCACCGGTGTCTTCTTTTTAGCAGTCATCTTAGACACATCCTCCCCACCAAAGGTTGTCTTCTTCTGTTGGATGTTTCCATTGCGGGAAGCTAGGACATATTCTTTCTGAATGTCATAGGGCACAAGATTTATGTTTGGCATATGTAGCTTCTGACCACATGATTAGTTCTTTCCCCCGGAGGACTTTCGTTGGACTGTTATCAGTCCAACCATTAGCTATGATAGCCCTGGCAGATCTACAGTTTAGGGCTCTAATACCGGTTCAGCAATATAAGGGTCTGAGGCATTTGTTGACCCAGCCTCAGACTTTTTAGCATCAGAGACCGCAACAGTAAATGCAGGCTGAGGTTCAGGCTAGGCGAAGAGGGCCAGCAGAGGCAGTTTGACCCCTTGTTCAGCAACCCTTTCCGATGCAGTCCCAGCATCAGCTTCTAGCACAGTATGTTCAGGCCCAACAGGTTGGACAGGGTCAGTAGAAAGTTATAGCAGCAACCCTGATCCGTGGGCAGGCAGAGTTTGGTATCTTGGAGAAGATGTTAGCTAAGGGCGGTCAGATTATAGGTAATGTCTTGAGCTTTCTTCAGTCTTATTATGTCTTTCAGTTCTGTATATTCTGTGAGTGAAGGCGAGTTTCTCGTCCCACTCTTCTGTATGTGTATCTCTTGATACATGATGTCTATCATGTGTCCTGACTACGAAGGTACTTACTGGGCAGAGTTATGTCTTTGATTGAGTCGTTGGTATCGACTTACCTCGAGACTTGACCCTTCTCCATTTTTGTGAGTCAGTGTTGGCCAATGATGACGGATTCCTACCTAGCTGACTCGGGAAACATATTTATTCATATGTCTCCATCCCTTCTCTTTTCTGGTGTGTATTGTTTATGCATTTATTTATATTCTAGATTGCTTTCATTTCCTGTCTATATGTCATGCCTTATTTTATTGAGATAGTTATATTTTCTTGAGATTTTTTTGTTTTGGTTCCAGCTCGACTTGCTTTAGTGAAATTCCAAGGATAAATAGTATTTGATGCATCCTATTACCTATTGGTTTCTTGGTTCTGAATTACCCTATTATCTAATGGTTACTTGGTTTTCTTTTGGATGGTTAGGATTGATTTAGATCGTGACGTGGATCGCTGACGTGGCAGATCCAACACCCTTATATATATATATATATATATATATATATATATATATATATATATATATATATATATATATATATATATATATATATACCCTTTTACTTTCTCTCTCTTTCTTTACTTTCTTTCTCCTCTCTCTTCATTTCCTCTCCATTTTTCTCGTAAGTTTAGAGCTTAGACTTGAGGCCTAAGTGTGTGGTTTTTGAACCCCTTTTGGTGGTGAAGTAGAAGGTTTAGGCTGGGAGCTCGACTGTAATCAAATTACATCTTGTCATTCTATGAACTTGAGATTTTGGTTTTCTTTTGTTGCCATTATTTCATGAATATTATTGGATAGAAATATTTTTTACATGATTTTCTACTAGTTTAGTTTTGGCCTTGTATATTTTGATGTGTTTTATTTTTGCTTATGACCATAACTATTTTCAGATCTAACCGTGAGATACGGGGTACAATCTTGGTATCGTGTATGATACCCATGGTTTTCTTGTGTAACTTAGTCACATGTGCCACATGAGACCCTTGACTAGCCTCTACCCTAGTAGTTTTGAGTTTGCTGAAATCTCGACACATTTCGGTTTCCCAAAAATTTATTTTAGGAGTATTTTAAGGAGTTGATCTATCAAATCTCAGAATTTATGGAATCTAATATTCCCATGTTGGGAATTTAATTTTATTCATTTTGAGCTTTGAAACATCGAATTCCGAGTTAAAACGAAACTTTTACGGCCGGAACAAGTTTCAGAAAATTTTAAGTCCGAGCTTGTTGTGATCAATAAGATGATCCGATGGTGATCCGCGACAGTCCGCCGGATAATCCAAATTTTGGTCCACAAACTTGCTGTGAAAAAATGGATGATTAGACGATTATCCGCGGTAATCCGACGGATAAACCGAATTAGGCTATTTTCGCTAAAATTGTCTGTTTTGTCCGTTTTTGTCCATTTTTGATATTTTTTTGACTATAATGAATTATTGGCAAGATTATGACTTTGTGTAGTTAGAGAATGATTTTGAATCCTATATATTTGACTTTATCATATATCCTTTGTTGACACCATATTATTACCTTATCTTAGTCCTTGATAGTGACTCGCAGTAGTGCACTCATGTCCATGTATTAGTCTAAGTTTTACCCCTTGATAGTAACTCGTCGTAGTGCACTCATGTCTTCTCATTTCTTGTACATGCTAGTTAGTGGCTCATTGTAGCGCACTCTTGACTAAGATTCTTTTATTGACCTTTATAGTGGCTCATAGTAGCGCACTCCTGTCTTCTGACATATATATTTTTTCAGTTGTACCTTGTCTTGTGCTTGTGCTTGTGCTTGTAATTATCAAATCATTGTCCGGTCTTGCATATCCCTACGGGGAGTATCATGTCTAGGATGGATTCTGTGGAATATCAAACCCACAATCCTAAATAAAAATATTAATGATTAAAATAACTAGTTTAAATAATTAGAGCATCGGGTGGAAAGAATTTTTAAGTTGCATGTAGTCCCATTATCTTATCGTCTTTCTAAATGGATTTGGAGCACTCCATCGTAAGGGGAATTTCTAGCACACCGTCGAGTAGGACAACCATGTATATGTTAATTATTTTCTGTCATATTAGCTTATCGTCGTGTGATGCATGCATAGCTTACAGTTGTGTGGAGTATACTTGGCACACCGTTGTGTGATGCCACCTCTTTAAGATACAGGCCGATATGGTTGTGCATCTACTATATCTATTTGCTTTAGTTCTGATTGGATAGCTTGGGCATTCTACAAGGCATGCAACCATACAAAAATTCTCGAATTGCATTTGTTAGTAATTAGGATTGTAATAACCCTAGTTAGCTAATGATAGCAAACCATAAGAAATCCTTAGCCATGCTTCATTGGTTGCGTGCAATTTAATTTATGCTCGCGCATTATCTTTCCTTTTCCCGTATTGTCATATGTGTCGGTGGGTGGGCAAAGGCTAAGTTATGGTCAAAAAAAGATCTATAACTCCGGTTCTTATTTGGTTTAAGGGTTATGGCTCCGATTTTGAGAAGTTTCTAAGCTCTTTTATCGCTTGTTGACTTATCATTTTCTATAGCTATTATATTTAGTTTTGTCTCATCATTGTGTTATTATTATTTGTTGACTTGGACACATGAATAGTCATAAGGTCGGTTCCTACCTTTTGTCCTTGTTTAGTGTAAGGGTAGAAAATCAGTCATATTGTCCATTTATAGGTCCTATTATTTCTATAGTTATTGTAACGACCCACTCCGCCCAACCCAGAGAGCCGATTCAAATGGTGCAAGTGCAATGACCCAACCTACATAGCTCAGCGAGATGACTCGTTTGATGCAAAGGCTTTCAGACTTGGCCCTTCAGAAGTTCAGACTTAGACTTTTCAAAGGCATGCTCAGAGCTTCGCTCGTCCGATATGAATCGTCTCTAAGGTGGGTGGCTTCGGTGGACCTGTCTTTGCTTAGCCTGCACATCTAAAAATATGGACGATACATGTTAGATCGCTAGGCAATAACCCTTGCATACTAATAAAAGAACTCAACGCACCTAGCTAAGGGAATAATCCATTTCTTGTATTACTTATTTAGAACATAGAAATGAACTTGGAATCATACTTAAACTCTCGTACCACACTTCAAGCTCGTGCTAGCCGTACTGCATATGTTTCAAGTAGACCCTTTACGCAATCAAGTATAGTACATTACCTTCATGTTTGCAATGCTTGGCACATAGTTTCATGTCACGGATAGATAACACAATACATGTCTTGATTCATTTAGTTTGGTCGGAAGACTATCAAATAGTCATTACGTACAAGCCTGAACATGAAAGTATCCGGGACCGCTAGGTCGCCAAGGAAGTTTCCGAACTAGGGGACTGCAGCATGACAAGTTAAGCAAGAACATGATCTGGCAGCTCGGGGAGCAATACTCGTTCAGGACAAGAAGATGACGGCTTGGGGATTCGATAAGTTTATGAACAAGATCAAGATTTGAACAAGTACATGACAAGAGACCTGAAAGACTATAGACTTACATGGTCATGAACAACTCGTGCATGAGGTATTTTATTGATTCCTTAGACGATCATCGGGGCACTAGGATCATGCCTAAGAGGAATCAAAGGTATTACGCAACCAAAATGGTGATAGGATGCTCACACTCCGGTTTGGGCGACACAATATCGGTATTCGGACCCTTGGTAGTGCACCCTACACTTGGTTACCCGTCTACCTCATGTCATGGTAGTCGCATGTTAGTGGGCGGGATGGAGTGTAATGCTCCATGTTCCTTGCATTGAGTGTAAGTATGATTCCAAGCATCCTTACATTGTACCATATTCCCGTCCCGGGCGAGATGGCGTATTGAGAAGCTTGTACCTCACGTATCTAACCTCTAAGAGACTATAACTCATCCTTTATGGCTATACGAGTGACCTTTCATATAGATTAAGTCGGCTCGATTATGGTAATCCGCGTGTGAGTCATTGCATTGAGGCAAGTAACGAATGCACGAAACTCAGTATCATATTTGATTCCAGATTTGGTATTTCTTAAATTTCTTGAATTTAATTTTTTCTGTAATGTATTTTTGTTGTTGAGAGAGGCTACCCGGGATCAATAGAATATTCATTGGCATTGGCATAGACCCAATTTATGACCCGTATATAGAATGTACACTTAGTTCAGTTTATTTGACTGAACCCATGACTAAACCATTTTTTCTCTCCTCATAGCATATATTTGAGTATTTTTTTTCTCTTCTCACTCTTTTTCTCATTCCACTCTTCTTGCTTCCTTCTTCCTCCTCTACTTCAAGCTCCCTTTCGCCCAACCTTATCCCTAGGAAGAAGCTGCTGTGACTAGGACCATGAGAGGTAGAGACTAGGAGCCACTCGAGGCAATTACATCTTGCTTAATGGTGAAGCCTTGATTTTTAAATTTTTCATATATATGTTGTTTTAAAAAATGTATTTGATAAAAAATGTTCTCTTTGATCAGTTGTTAATCATATTTAGTTCTTGGAGTTTTAAATTTTGATGAGATTATTTGAGTAGATCTGAATTGGAAGTTTAGGGTTTTATGGGTTCCATATGTTTTTATGGTTTTGATCAACTAAAACATGATATTTTAAAAAAATTGATTGATAGAACACTTTATTTCGAATATTTTGGCTTTTGATTCACTTGATTCGGAGTTAAATGAAGTATTTATGAAGTAAACAAGTTTTCGAATTTTTGGAAAATTTTCCATGAAGTTTGTGCTATTTTGGGACGAAGAAGTTCCATGCGCCCTTCCAACATGACGCATATCTTGTTAGGCGTATGACTGTCTCTGCATATGTGTCCCTAACATGAATGCATAGAACACTGAACGCATGAGATTTTTCGTAGAGCAAGAGTCCATACGGCCAAAAGCTCATGCGGCTAGAAGATCATGCGGCCAGTTTGTCATTTGACTTATAAGCGACATATATATCTTTTCCTTGCACGTCTTTTCGTGTGCACCTTTTATGCTTGTCTATTCTCTGACATGCATTTATAGCATGTCACGTCGGTCACTTTTCTGACACACATTTATGACCCATCACTTAGCACTTGTCCCGAAGAGTGGACTTTGCCTTATGCATGGGCCCAATTTATCCATGCGGCGGCCTGTTGTATTTCGCCAGTTAGTTCATACGGCAGCTTGTCCATGGGTCCAACTCCATGCGGCCAGTGGGTGCATGCGGCCAATGATTCCATGCGGCCAGTGGACACATGCGGCCAAGAATCCTTTTGTTCATTTTTGTGTTCCTTTTAATTATGTCAATTTAATAATTCCTTGGTGATTATTGTTGTGTGTTTCCTTATGTTGATATAAGCTTATCCTACTAGACAAGTTTTACATGTAGTCTACGAGACAAGTTTATGTACAAGTTCACAATCCTTACGACACCATAGAAATATTTGTGTATAAAAATCTATTTGTATTTGGCATCGGGCAATCGAGTGTGAGTATTGTCCAATGTATCGCGTGTCACAAATATGATAACTCGTAAAAGGCTCGTGACTTGTCATTCTAGGAAGTTCTCAAGTGTCCACGACTCGAGAACTTGAAATAATTTAGTAATGACTAAACAAGATAAGATTTACCTAGATCATTGGGAGGAAAGAATATTGCGCTACCGGCTACCCCGATCTCTAAGGGCCTCATGTAGCATGGACCACCCCTACTAGGCAAGGGCTCCATGACTGACCAAGTTTACGTGTGCTGCGACACTTACAAGACAAGTTTATATACAAGTTTATGTTACAAAACAAGTCTATGTTTATAAAGCAAGTTTATGATCACAAGTTAAGTTTATGCTTACAAGTTCAATTCTGTGTAGGATCTAGTAACAAGTTATGTTATTGTGCATTTAAGTTTACTCGACAAGTGTACCCTTGGCCATCCGGGTTGACTGTAGTGTCGGGGATAGCAATATTCTTAAAAATATGCATTTTGTAATTAAGGCCTGTAATAACCCTAGCTAGTTAATCGTAGAAAGCCGTAGACCTGTTTGGTCGTGCAATGAATGATGTTACTTTCATAGCTCGCTCATCTAGTTTTATTTCTCTCGACGCATGGTTAGAGTGCAAAGTTCTGCTCGGATGAAGAACTATAACCCCGATCCTTATTTGGTTTAAGGGTGTGATCATGATCTAGAGTAGTTCCTATGCCCTCTTGCTGCTCGTATCCTTACTTTTATTTTAGCACTTGTTATCTGTTATTTCGGTTATATTTTGAGAGAAGTACATTGGCACCGTACAAGTCTCGACCCATATTTATTCTCATAAGTCTATTTTCTGCTAATGTTGTGATATATTTTGTCTATCACCTTGAGCTCCTTTGTAGTACTTGTTGCTTGGGGTTCTGACCCCACTGATTTTGTATGAACAGATTACCCCGAGGAACCAGGGTCTACCGTACTTCTAGCAATATGGCTCAAACTCATAGGACTACGGCCGAAACTCGCCAGTGGATTTCCTTCCTACACCCCTCGTAGTGTTATTTTATTTTGTGGTATTTTAGCAAGAGGCAGTGTCAGCCCCTTATTTTGAGATCACTTCTCTAACTTTGGTCAACATAATATATATATTAGACCATGGCTGGTATATTTGATTATGTATAATTATACTCTGCTAGTGTGATATTTTGTATTCACTGACATCATAATCATATGTGACATATAATTTGGGATACCTCTTTACTTTTATGTATAATATACTCTTGTAATCTTTGTTGGTGGATTTAGATACTAGGATTTGTCGGGCTTAGGACTGACGTCATAAAATGCTAGAGTCTACCCATATGTCTTCTAGACAACCTTAGCACATTGCAGCTTACTTCGGTATTCTGCAAGGTGTGGTTGGCCATGTCAGTCATCGTATATACCCAGTATTCTGAGAGCGGGATGTGACAAGTTTTTTTATGGTGGCCCATGTAGGTCTATTTTTTATACTTGTTAGAGGACTCTTCTTGTTAGAATCTTAATCCTCTACTTATCTTCGATTAAACTCCACTTGTGACATGTACTTCTCGCTCTCATTAAACTGCAAGCTTGTTTGTCATGATTGTTTAATTTTCGTCCCTTTTTGATATCCTTGTGTCCTTATCCTTCAGGGATACCCCACATGCTCTTCTTTCTAAGGGTTCTGTAGCACCGATAACTCCAATAGATCTAGTAGTAGGCCAGGGCCAGATTCTGTATTGAACCAAGGGCAAGCATCAGTAGCTTTTCATCAGCCGGCTCTACAAGTCATGCATACCCGACTAGCACAATCAGCTCCACCACTCTTTCTGGGTCAGCCAGTTCAGCCTGCTCCGTCGTTCATACCATCCCAGCCAGCCCAGACAGTACCACCAGTTCTCCTAGTACAACTAGGGCAGGCAAGCTCGCCGACCATGTTAGAGATGATCTAAGTAATGATGATGGTATAGCAACAACAACAGCAACAATAACTCCAGCTTCAGCAACAAGTGGTCCAACTCTACCAGCAGTTTCAGCAAGGACAAGAACAGACTAACAATAGTCTTTTCCAGGGAGTTAGAGTAGCACTCGATAATAGTGGGCGTTATACTCATAACTTGGCGACCAATGTTAGTTGCATGCGCCCAACCAAGGTCCTCGGTACGAAAGATGCAGTTTCAGCAAATTATTGGCTTTAGGACTTTGAGGCCATCCTGGATGCAACCATGACCCCAGAAGATGAGAAGGTAGCTGTCGTAAATCTACAACTGTCAGATCTTGCCTGAGATTGGTGGTTAGCACAAGAAATGGTACTTAAAAACCTATTGATTGGAGGACGTTCATGGAGCGCTTCCAGGAAAAGTATTTTTACACCACCGTCAAGATCCAACTCCAGCAGCAGTTCATCAACCTCCATCAGAACACAAGATCGGTCGACCAGTATGCGGCCGAGTTTTGCTGACTTAGCTTATTTTCTCCTCGTATGGTAGCTTTCGAGGAAGACCGAGCCAAGAGATTTGAGCAAGGGTTACATCTTGAGCTTCAGCAGTTTACGGTAGGCCATAATTATACCACCTATGATGCGGTTCTCAGGGCTGCTAGTTCCTAAGAACTTGTCGGCCAGAGATTAATATCAACGACCAGATGCCAGAAGAGGTCACACTCATCCCTGTGAGGCATCAGTATTCCGTCATCACCTCCATCACCAGCAGTCAGAACTTTTCGCCCGGCAGCACCTCCAACCTCCACAGTAACCTTAGTGTAATCAACCTGGCAGTCTATATCAGCAGGATGCAGCCACTGCGGCAAGTCATGGTACACCAAAGTTCAGTGTAGGAGGGCCAATAGCCAGTTCCTCATATATGGGGAATCTGGCTACATGATTGGTTCATGCCCGCTTCTAAACCCAGAGGCTTCTTCAGTCCGACAGTTACCAACTCCGCCTCGGACAACGATTGAAGGCCCGCTAAGACCAGCATTAGCAGTTCGACCCCTAGCCCAGCGTCCTCTTCTGACGCAGACTCAGTACTTCTAGAAGCAACATCTGACACAGTACGCGTAAGTCCAACAAGCCCAACCAGCAAGACAGAACTAGCAGCAAGTTAGAGCCACAACCCCTAGACGTTGGCCTGACAAAATATTTGGCAACCTAGAGCAGTTGATAGTCGAAGGTGCTACAATTATGGGTAAAATTTCTAAGCTCTCTTTAGCTGTCTTATTCTTGGGTTCTTGTCGAACCATCTCATGTTCTGATATGTTCAAAATGCAATAGTCGTTTCGATCATTTAATTGAGTAAAGGCGAGTTCTTCGTCCAGCTCTTTCACCTCCTTATCTTGTGGTACGTGATGTCTGTCATGTGTCCCAACTGCGAAGGTACATCTGGATTAGAGTCATATCCTCGATATAGTCGTTGATACCGACTTACCTCAAGGCGTGGCTCTTGTCCATTTGTGTGAGTCAGCATAGGCAAGCGAGGATGAGTTCCTATTTGACTGACTCAGAGGTATATGTATCAATATGCCTCCATTTTTCTTGTGTGCTATTTCTATACATTTATTCTTTAGTTACTTTTGCAGTTATCTTTTATTTCAGTTAGTTACTTAGTATAATCCTTTGATTAGTGACATATGATTTCTTGAGTTTTTGTGTGTGTTCTAGCTTGATTAACCTTGGTAAAATTCTGAAGATATAATTTTTCTAAGGAGGGTAGAGATGCACACCCGATTTCAGATTTGGTATTCTTGAATTTCTAGAATTTAATTTTTTCTGATAATATATTTGTGTTCTTGAGAGAGGCTACCTGAGACCAGTAGAATATCCATTGGCATTGTCATAGACCCGATTTAGGACCCACATGTAGAAAGGATACTTGGTTCGGTTCATTTGACTAAACCCATGACTAAACCATGTTTTCTCTCCTTTAAGCATATATTTGAGTATTTTCTCTCTCCTCACTCATTTTCTTATTCCACTCTTCTTGCTTCCTACTTCCTCCTCTCCTTCAAGCTTCATCTAGCCCAACCCTAGCCCTAGGGAGAAGTTACTATGACTAGGACCATGAAAGGTAGAGACTATGAGCCACTCGAGGCAAGTACATCTTGCTCAATGGTGAAGCCTTGATTTTCAATTTTTTTCATATATATGTTGTTTTAAAAAATATATTTGATGGAAAATATTCTCTTTGGATTTTTAATCATATTTAGTTCTTAGAGTTTTGGATTTTTATGAGTATATTTGAGTAGATCTGAATTAGAAGTTTAGGGTTTTATAGGTTCCATGTATTTTTCATGGTTTTGATCTACTAAAAGATGATATTTCAGAAGAAAAAAATATGGTTGATGGAGCACTTCATTTTGATCATTTTGGCTTTTGATTCACTTGATTCGGAGTTAAAATAAAGTATTTATGAAGAAAACAAGTTTTCAAATTTTTGGAGATTTTCCATGAAAATTGTGTTGTTTTGGGACGAAGGAGTTCCATGCGCCCAGCTCCATGCGCCCTTCTAGCATGACGCCTATCTTATTAGGCGCATGACTTTCTCTGCATGTGCACCCCTAAGATGAATGCATATAACACTGAATGCATGAGATTTTCCATAAAGCGAGAGTCCATGCGGCCAAAAGCTCATGCGGCTAGAAGCTCATGCGGCCAGTTTGTCATTTGACTAAGAAGCGACATATGTGTCTTTTCTTTGCACGTCTTTTCGTGTGCACCTTTTATGTTTTTATCTTTTCTCTGATATGCATTTATGGCATGTCACATCGATCACTTCTCTGACACGTATTTATGACCCATCACTTAGCACTTATCTCAAAGAGTGGACTTTGCCTTAAGCATGCACCCAATTTATCCATAAGACGGCTAGTTGCATCTCGCCAGTTGGTACATGCGGCAACTCGTCCATGCGTCCAACTCCATGCGGCCAGTGGATACATTCGGCTAGTGAGTCTATGCGGCCAGTGGACACATGCGAACAGGAATCCTTGTGCGCATTTTTGAGTTCCTTTAATTATGTACATGTAATAATTTCTTAGTGATTATTGATGTATGTTTCCTTAAGTTGATATAAGCTTATGCTACCAAACAAGTTTTGCATGTAGTCTACGAGACAAGTTTATATACAAGTTCACAATTCTCACGACAACGTAGAAATATTTGTGTATAAAAATACATTTGTATTTGGCATCAGACAATTGAGTGTGAGTATTGCCCAATGTATCGTATGTCGCAAATACGATAACTCGTAAAAGGCTCGTACTCGTGACTCATCATTCTAGGGAGTTCTCAAGTGTCCATGACTCGAGAACTTGAAATAATTTAGTAATGACTAAATAAGATAAGATTTACCTAGATCATTAGGAGGGAAAAATATTGTACTACCAGCTACCCCGATCACTAAGGACCTCATGCAGCATGGACCAACTCTGCTAGGCAAGAGCTCCATAACTGACCAAGTTTAAGCATGTTGCGGCACTCACGAGACAAGTTTATATACAAGTTTATGTTACAAAACAAGTCTATGTTTATAAAGCAAGTTTATGATCACAAGTTAAGTTTATCCTTACAAGTTCAATTGTGTATATGATCTAGTAACAAGTTATGTTATTGTGCATTTAAGTTTACTCGACAAGCGTACCCTTGGCCATCCGGGTTGATTGCAGTACTGGGGGTAGCAATATTCTTAAAAATATGTATTTAGTAATTAAGGCCTGTAATAACCCTAGCTATTTAATTGTAGCAAGCCGTAAAACTATTTTGTCGTGCAATGAATGATGTTAATTTCATAGCTCGCTCGTCTAGTTCCATTTCTCTCGACACATGGTTAGAGTAAAAAGTTATGCTCGGGTGAAGGACAATAACCCCGGTCCTTATTTGGTTTAAGGGTTGCGGTCCCGATCCAGAGTAGTTCCTATGCTCTCTTGTTGCTCGTCTCCTTATTTTTATTTTAGCACTTGTTATCAGTTCTTTCGGTTATATTTTGAGACAAGTACATTGGTACCGTATAAGTCTCAATACACATTTATTCTCATAAGTCTCTTTTCTGCTAATTTGTGATATGTTTTGTCTATCACCTTGAGCTCATTTGTGGTACTTGTTGCTTGGGGTTCTGACCCCACTGGTTTTGTATGGCCAGATTATCCCGAGAAGAACCAGGGTCCACCGTACTTCTAGCAAGATGGTTCGCACTCGTAGGACTGCGACTAAAACTCACAAGTGGGTTTCCTTCCTCCACCCCTCGTAGTGTTATTTCATTTTATGGTATTTTAGCAAGAGGCATTGCCAGCCCCTTATTTTGAGATCACTTCTCTGACTTTGGTCAACATGAATTATATATTATACCATGGCTGGTATATTTGATCATGTATAATTATACCCTGCTAGTGCAATATTTTGTATTCACTGGCTTTACTATCATATGTGCCATATAATTTGGGATGCCTCTTTACTTGCATGTATGATATACTCTTGTAATCTTTGTTGGTGGATTGAGATACTAGGATTTGTCGGCCTTAGGACTGATGTCATAGCATGTTAGAGTCTAACCATATATCTTCTAGACAACCTTAGCACATTGTAGTTACTTCGGTATTCTGCAAGGTGTGGTTGGCCATGTCAGTCCTCGTATTTATCCAGTATTCTGGAAGAGGGGCATGACACTCAGCGTGTAGCTCGTTAATAGAACAAAGGTAAAGAATGCTTGGCATATATATAGATTCACAGAATGGAGGTACTATACTTTATACCATTCAAACATATCACGCTCGAGTCAAGAACATGATGTCCGTAATACTATGTTTTTTGTGCACTCTTTTATCTCGTTTTATGTATTATATCCTGGCTAACATGGTTTACCTTGGACAGGGAAGGATGAATGGTAAGTTGGTAAGTTGTGCATGTTATTCATATTGTACGGCACACTGCAATACGAATTAGGCATTATATCTTATGCCATAAAACTGATCCTAAGGCAAGACTAGAAAGACAACATAATAGATGGTGCACAGAACTAAATGAACATGTTTGGTTTTGTTTAGTGGGTGAGAAGCCTCCCCACCAGTGCATTCATGTACTGATAATCCACCAGATTTTTTGTAGGGTGCGGAAGAACCTCGTTCGGTGCGAAGTCTTCCCTCGTGCGTGCTAAGGAGTGAACTGGAGCCTTGGAGCGTTGCGGCAGGAGCTGAAGCACTATATACAAGACATAATATATTGGAACATCGCCTATGTATCATCCCATGTTGTAAGCCGCTTGGCATATTTTATTGTTTCAAGAGAGAGAGCTTGAGCGATTTATAATCTCGGCCTAGCATCGTTTATAATATTTTTATATATCAATAAAGAACTTATTTTATATCATACTTGTGTTTATTCTACTTCCGCTGCATTTAGGATAATCTGTGAGACTATGTGGCTTAGCTTTAAATCGGTCATTTCAGGTGCTTGCCTTGAGCGAGCACAACTTAGGTTCACGCGGCATCACGCCCAAGAGAGAATATTCGGTCCTGCGGGACCGGGACGTGACAGTTATTACATTAAGTTATTATTCCTTTACATGATTAGTATTTATGCCATATTTCAGATCCTCTACTCACATGCTATACATGACCCCTATATTGTATATGTTCACATGTCCCGAATAGCTTACATGTTCTTAGTTATTGTTCTGGCACATTATATGATCATATGTTCACATTTACTTTACTTGTTCCATGTTTACTTTATGTCACATGTTATTTTGCTTATTGTATTTTCTATTCTCGAGATAAGTGCATTGGTAGCGCACGAGTCTCGACCCATATTTATTTATTTATGTCTCTATCCGTTGTGTTTTATTGCTGGTTTTAGTTCATAGTTTTGACTTCCTTTGTGGTACTTGCTATTGGGGGTCTGACCCAACGCCTACATGTATAACATAATTTTATTTATTTATAGTCTGCAGCTAGTGCTTATCATGTATGACTTATACTCCTGCTAGTTCTTTATTTTGTATAATTAGCATCATGATCATCTATGTATACATAGTTTAGGATGCTTTGCTATTGTATGTCTGATGATCATATATCTTGTATCTTATTGAATTTCCTGTGATTAAGACACCTAGGATGGCTTGACCTAGGTTTGACTATTGGCTTGTAGTATTAATCTTCCATGTCTTTCACAATCGTGACCGTATCTTGGGGTATTGGTGTGCTCCGATATACGTAGCTGGCTTTGTCTACCCCCGCTCTATAGTATTTTGGTTCTATGGCATGACAATCATCATCTGATTTATTAATCTTTTTGTAGCCTCTTGTGACACAAAACCATAAATCAAAATTTAGAAGTTTTAGAAAAATACTCATATGTGCCTTTCAATACGTGTTGTCGGTGCCATCAAATAGAGGTAGATTATTTGTGGACTGACATTTACCGATGTTGGTGTTAATGGATTTACTAGTTGTCATAGATCTACTCAAAGAATAATCCCGATCAAGAATCCTTGCTCTGATACAAATTAAGAGACAACTATGGGGGTGAATAGAGTGTGTGTGAGAGAATAATCCAATTAAAAATTAAGGCAATTACCAACTTTAAAATATATGCGGATAAGTATGGAAATATACAATGAGTATAAAATAACTAAGCAAAGTAAATGTGCAAAGTATGAATTCACAAACTCTAACACCGCAATGATACTGGTTTCCCTCATGGAGGATTAATCCAGTCTCGAGAACTCTGTTCGAAGTTAATCCACTATTTGTGAAATAGTTTACATCACAAGCTATGATCTGAAGGCTTGCCAACTTCTTACAACACCATGAGCTTTGATCCAAAGTACTTGCTAACTTCAAACATGAAAACTTCATTTTCAAGCTTTTACAACTCTTCGATACTTCTAACCGAGACCACACTTGGCATTAGAAGGCTATATGAGTCACTTTTGGGAATATGACGTTATAGCTCAGGTAAAGAATATGAAAGAGAAAAGATCATTGGATAAAATTGGGTAATTTGGAATGGTAAAATTTTCTCTCTATTTATAGGGGTTTTCTGAACCGAGTTCAGTTAGAGTTCGGTGCCCAACGTTCATAAATTTAAATGTTTCATCCTGATTGTGGACGACCGAGACAATCCACGAAGACTGGATCCTAGGGGGACCGAGTTCGGCCCGATTTTGGTCCGAGTTTGGTCCGAACTCTATCTCCTTAGACAAGAACAGTTTAGTCCATGTTTGATTAAGTCTGGGGTTATTTTGCGGACTTGGTTGTGTGGCCTAAATATTGGGTTTGAGTCAGTTTCGAGTAGACTGAATATGGGTATAGATTTGAGCTTCCAAATACCAGTGCAACTCGAAGCACATATTCCTAGACTCAAAATAAAACTTAAATACATAAACCAAATTGAATCTATCTTTCACAAACTCTTTTGCTGCAGTATTTGTCAATCTTGTATTATTGCAGTGTCACAGTCTTGTATATAGTAGTCTTCAGTTTGTACTTGTATACATCTAATCAGGGTTTTGTCGATTGTCAAAATCGAGTTGACCGTGACATGCTTGTGCCAACATAAGGGTGATCTAAAAAGGGATTTTCTAACCCTAATCCCCATGTACAACATATGAGAGTTTTTCCTTAATTTGTGTAACTTTCTAAGGAAAGAAAAAGGATTCGTAGTTCCATGGTTGATTTGGAGAGAGAGGCCGCTTCGATGAGTTTTTACATTAATTCTTCCTCGTCTTCTTAACTATATATATATATATATATATATATATATATATATATATTCTTATTGTAATATATTTTCATCTCTTTGAAGTGTTTCGATGATCCGTGTTGGATCAGTTGAGAAGTTTAAAAGAAGTTGGTGCATCTCTTTATTCCATTTGTGAAAGTTTTTTGAGTTGGACTTCAATAGTCCTATGGTTTTTCCTATTAAGATTTTCTATGTTAAAATTGATTATGTTTGCATCGTGCTCAATGTGATTTACATTTGGAATTGTCCGGGTTTAGTTCTCTTCGATCTTCAACAGGTTTCTTCCATTATGAGGAATTGTATTTCCGCTTTGTTTCCAACAACGAGAAGGCTCTCACCAATACAAGATTTAAGGAGGGTCCAGACTTATATAGCTGTATTCTATTGTTCATGGAGACTCAAAATTGTACTCTCCAGGATAGTACGCCAAGTCTAATTGCCACGCCACTGCCACCACGAGCTTAAACTGTAAAAGAAGAACATCTCAGTCTTACAAGGCTCCCACCTGTGTTGGGTCCAGGGAGGGTCAAGGTATATTTAGCCTCATCGGCTATTTGGATGATTCAAGCCCACACCAACTAACTAATGCCTTCTAATCATGAACTTATATTTTGTTAAGTGTTATATTAGGTGGTGGACTTTAGTCCCACATCGGGTAAAATAATAGAGAGTGGGGTCAGCCTCTCCTATATATATGTAGTCTTTCTCATCTATGAAAAATATTCTATTTTCTAGTTCTACATGGGATCAGAGCCATGGCCCCCTCTCTCTCTTTCTCCAAAAAAAAAAACCTAACCCTAGCCGCCCCCTTGCCCGTTGCCACCCCCCCTCCACTCCACCAGCCCCCCCCCCCTCCGCTCCGCCAGCGCACCCCCCCCCCCCCGTTCGACCAGGCCCGCCCCCCCTTCCAGCTATGCAACCCAAAACCCTAACCCTAACACACCTCTGTGGTTGCTTCCCCTACTTCCTGTGTAAACCCTAATTCAAAAAAGTAAAAATAAAAATAAAAATAAAAATAAAAAAGTCGTATATCAAAGCCAGAGGGTAGACATTAATTTATTTGTACTACCTCTATTCTTAGATTACGACTTCAGGAGCATATATCGAAGCCAGAGGGTAGACAATAATTTGTTTGCACAACCTATGTTCCTAAATTATGACTTCAGGAGTTAACAAAGAGTAGACAAGTTGATTGTTTACGTAGATCTTTGTTTCCTTCCTACCCCGATATCCGTATCAGGATCTACACAGAGAATTATTTGGGTTACTTCTGTGTCCTGGCTGTGTGATTCCCATACGATCTTTTTATGCGTGTGCCAGTTATGGCCACGTTGATAGCGTACTGGAAAAGTTGATATGATTATTGGGGTTGAAAAGAATCATCGACGGTCGAATCAAGAGCATTATGACAACCTCTGAGGCGGCTAGCAGTAATATCGGTGTCGAAAACACATTAGCGGGACCAACGGACACTGGCACGACGATCTCTTCGATTTGACTCATCGACCGACGGTTAGACGGACCAGACGGATATTTAATATAGTGAAAGAAGGTTGAGAAGATACTTCGGGGTATGCGGTTGTCCAAGCATCTAACTGACAACCCTCCGGAGATGACTGATCCTACATTTTAGCAGTGGAAGACGGATGATAGTCGACTGTTTACCCAGTTGATGAACTCCATGGAACCATCGGTAGAGTACATGGGTCAAAATATGGACACAGTAAAGGAGCTATGGGAGGTCCTAGCGACGGTGTTTGATGGAAAACGTGACTTGTCTCATATCTATGTCTCGGTTGTCGGCGTCTACCGGGCAGAACAAGACGACAAGTCTCATAAGGACCACTTCCGGGCTTTTAAGGCTATGGTCGATGAAGTTGACCGTATATTACCTCTGACGACGGATATCAATGAAGCGAGGGCTCAACGTGAGCAGCTTCATGTGATGGCATATATTGCCTCTCTCCGTCTTGATGCAGACTCAGCTGGCTCTCAGATCGTTGTTGGAGCTGAGGTTCCATCTCTAATGGAAGCTCATTTTTGTATCCTACGGGCTGCAAAGGTCATCGAGACCTCTCCAAGCGATGCTCATATTGATCGATCTGCTTTTGGTGCCGCTCATACTAGATTTTATGGTGGTCGTGGTGGACGACGTGGCGGACGACATGGTGGCAGTGATGGTGGACGAGGCATTGGCGGTCGTGATTGAGATCAACTGCGCATATGCTTCAACTGTGACCTACAGGACATTTACAGTGGCAATGTACTAAAGCTCCTGCCGCCAACATTACCTCAGATGCTTCTGATCTTGGCGGTCGATCCGTCCAAATGACTGATGAAGCATTTACAGACTTGTTGAGTTTCAATCTCAACGTCGAGGTAAAGCTTCTACTTCTGGGTCTACCACAGGATACTCAGCGACATGTGTGATACAGTCAAAACAGTGGGTCCTTGATTCTGGTGCATCTTCTCACTTGACAGGCGATGCAGGTATGATACGAAACTATGTACCGGTTGGCCGTATGTCAAATATTACATGTGCCAATGGTGGTTCGCTGACAGTCCGTGGAAAAGGATTTGCTCGTCTTTCTTCGGGACTGTCACTACATTTTGTACTACATACCCCTGGAAACCCATTCAGCTTACTCCCAATTAGTCAAATTACTTACAATATGCACTGCTCGGTAACATTCTTTCCTGGTGGTTGTATTTTTCAGGACCAAACGGCTGGACGGACTATCGGTAGGGGACATGTGGCTGGAGTCTTGTACATGTTTGACGAACCTTCCTTTGTTGCCTGTGTTGGTATAAAACTTGATCCTTTTGAGTTACACTACGGGTTAGGACATCCATCTGTCCAAGCACTCCAGAAAATGTACCCATTTTTGGATGTTTTTTTTCATTGTGAGTCATGTAGCTTGGCAAATCATCACCGGGTTTTCTATCCTGTTAGTCAGCATAAAATTGTTTCTGCTCCCTTCGAGTTAGTACATTCCGATATATGGGGACCTTGTCCGGTTGAATCTGTGATGGAATTCAAGTAATTTGTTAGCTTTGTTGATGACTACTCACGTGTCACTTTTGTTTATCTCATAAAAAATTGCTTCGAATTATTTAACATTTGGTAGATTTTTTAAGCAGAAATCAGAACACAATTTGGTGTTCCAATTAAATATGTTTAAAGTGACAATTTTAAAGTGACAATGGTCGTGAGTATATGTCTCGTGAGTTTGTGTCACATTTGTCTCATAATGGTATCATCCACCAAACTTCATGTTCTTACACACCACAACAGAATTGTGTGGCTGAACACAAAAATTGTCATCTCTTAGAAACAACGCGTGCTCTTATGTTCCAAGCACGTACTCCAAAAATATTTTGGTCGAATGTCGTTCTTATGGCTTGCTATCTCATTAATCGTATGCCGTCGTCTGTCCTCAATGGTGATACTCCCTTCTCTCGATTATATCCCAAAAGAGAGCCATTTTATCTACCTCTCTAAATCTTTGGTTGTTTGTGTTATGTTAGGGATACCCGACCATCTCTTTCTAAATTAGATTCCAAGGCTATCCAATGTATTTTTTTTTGGGTATCCTAAGGATCAGAAAGGGTATCGATATTTCTTCCCTATCTTGGAAGAGGTATTTTTTTTCGGTTTGTTGAAACTGAGTTTCCACCACTTCCATAAATTGCAGGACCAGTGCCTCAAGTTTACCCAGAAGATGACTTCTTGTTGCTCCCGGTTCAAGCACAACAGCCCACTGTTAGGATGCCCTCCTCTACCTAGCCAGTGCTCCAGTCCGACGGTCCGCAGACACCGATTCAGTCAGCACCGCTGTCGCCCGATCGCATGTCACAGATACTGCCCATGGTAACAGACTCAGCACCATCATCGCCCGATCGATCGTCACAGATAATGCCCATGGTCACAGAGTCATCCTCCTCCTCTGGCTCGCCTGATTCGTCTCCACATGTTCCACCAGCTCGACCTCGTCGTGCCTGTCGTGATCATCCCTTGTATGTTAAAAACTACAAAGGACTTGCGAGCCACACTCGGTCCTTAATAGCTACTATTGATGGGATTCAGATTTCCAACTCTGTCGAGGAGGGTCTCAAACATCCCGGTTGACGTGCTGCTATGAAAGAGGAGATGATTACGCTTTGGGAGAACCATAGTACATAGGACTTGATAAATTTATCGTCTGGTAAATAGGCTGTCGGTTCCAAATGGGTGTTCATGATCAAAGTGAAACCAGATGGCACCCTTGATCGACGAAAGGCTTGTCTGGTGGCTAAATGATATTCTCAGACTTATAGTGAGGATTATTTTGAGCTATTTTTTCTAGTTGCCAGGATGACCTCTGTATGCGTACTCTTGGCCTTAGTTGTTCGCTATGACTGGCCGCTACTCTAACTGGACATCAAGAATGCTTTCCTCCACGGGGACCTAGATGAAGGGGTATATGTGGTGCAACCTCCCGGGTTTGTTGCAAGGGAGGGTAAAGTGTGTTATCTGAGGAAGGTCCCGTATGGTCTCAAACAATTACCTCGTGCATGGTTTGGTCGGTTTACAGATATGGTCACTCAGTTTGGCATGAGTCAATCGAAGAAAGATCACTCAGTATTTTATCGACAGACATTGACGGAAAGGATTCTACTTGGTATTTATGTTAATGACATTATGATCACAGGAGACGACAGTTAGGGCATTGCGGGGCTGAAGATCTGGGATAACAGTTTCATACCAAGGATATAAGATCATTAAGCTACTTCTTGGGTATTGAAGTTGTACGGAAAAAAAAAGCACATTGTCATGTCACAGAGAAGTATGTGTTAGACATACTGAATGATGCAGGAATGATGCAAGCCAAAGGTGCAACGTCGCCAATGGACCCAGGAGAAAAGTTACTCCCCGACGAGGGGTCCTGATGACGAATCATGATCAATATCGTCAAGTGGTTGGAAAACTCAACTACCTGACAGTTATGACTCGTCCAGAATTTTTTTTTCGTTAGTGTTGTGAGTAGATTTATGTCTTCTCCACGAGTTCCACATTGGCAGACAGTTCTCAAAATTCTGCACTATTTAGTCCAGAATCCTGGAAAAAGAATTTGCATGGAGAACCAGGAACATACAAATATTGAGCGTTTTACTGATGCTGACTGGGGTACTAGGCTGACAGACAAACGATCTACGTCTGGTTACTAAGTATTAATTGGCGAAAACTTGGTATCGTGGAAGAGTAAGAAGTAGAGTGTGATCGCACGATCAAGTTTCGAAGCAAAATATCGAGCCATTGTCCATGGCACGGCAGAAGTGTTATATCTGCAGCATCTTCTACAAGGGCTGGGAAAAGAAGCAGGATCTAAAGCAGCAGATATGTGATGTGATAACCAATCTTCTATGCATATTGCTACCAATCATGTATTTCATGAAAGGACGAAGCACATTGAAATTGATGCCTATTTCGTCCGTGATGAGTATAAAAAGGGAATGATAAAGTTCCGTCATGTGAGGACCGGTGATCAAATAGTCGATATCTTCACAAAATCTCTTTTGGGTCCTCGGGTATAATTTTTGTATAACAAGCTGGACATGATTGATATATGCTCCAGCTTGAGGAATGGTGTTAAGCGTTATATTAGGTAGTGGTCTTTAGTCCCACATCGGGTAGAATAATAGAGAGAGGGATCAGCCTCTCCTATATATATGTAGTATTTTTCATCTATGAAAACTATTCTATTATTCTAATTCTACATATTTCATGACCAAAATAAGTCTACTTATCTACTAACCGGCTTTTTGATTGTATTATGCCACTTGTCTAATGCATTGCCGATGTGGAATTTTCAAGGAATGATCATAATGACAATTTTCTTTTTTTCTTCAAGATACCAAAAAAAAAAGCTACAAAGTATGTTGTTGGTGATAATCTTGTTAGTTGGTTTAGATTGTTAGTTTGTTTAGATTGATAAGCTGTTTTGTTTGTTGAAACAACTTTGATATATCTTTTATTTAGTCTATCTCTTTACATCAAATGTTCAACTATATATAGCTACCATTTCATTCAATAAAAAATTACCAAGTCTATTCATCCTCCACAAAACTTGTGTCATGTTTCCTCTTTACTGGGCTATTTTACTACATTTGGTATCAGAGCCCGGGTTGAGGAACAGAGAAGCTATGGAGTCATCGAAGATCACATTCCAATATCCAATGCTCACGAAGAGCAACTATGGAGCATGGGCGATCAAGATGAAGGTGTATATGCAAGCCCAAGGAGTATGGGACGCCATTGCACCTATCGACCCGAAGGTGACGGTTGAAGCAAGGAAAGATAAGATGGCCCTTTCTGCCATCTATCAAGCGATCCCGGAGGAGACGCTGCTTCTACTGGCCGAAAAGGAGACGGCTAAAGAGGCATGGAAAATGTTACAAACAATGCACATGGGCGCCGAGCGCGTCCGGGAGGCAAAGGTCCAGACTCTAAAGAATGAGTTTGAGACTCTCCGCATGAAGGAGGCAGAAACAATAGACGACTTTGCCATAAAGTTGACAACTATGGTCAACAAGATCCGTGCATTGGGCGAAAAGTTAGACGAGATCGATGTCGTGAAGAAATTTCTTCGGGTAGTGCCATCGAAGTTTCTACAGATCGTATCAACGATCGAACAGTTCTGTGACCTCAAAAAAATAACCTTAGAGGAGCTCATCGGCCGTCTAAAGACACACGAGGAACGGTTGCGCGGTACTGGTGACAACGGTGAGGAGCAAGTCATGTTGTCTAGAGCCGAGTGGAAGGCGCGAGATACAAAAGCATCAGGCGAAGGATCTGCTAGTGAGTGGTGACATGGTAACGGCACTCGAGGTCGTGGTCATGGTCGCGGGCGTGGCCGAAGTCATGGACGAAGCAATGGAGACCACGGGACCGCTGGACGAAGCAATGGCGACCACGTGACGGCTCTCAATCACCGTGGAAGAAGGTTCGACAAGACCAAGGTACAGTGCTACAATTGTCAAAGTTATGGGCACTTCGCCTCTGAATATCGTTCTAACAAGAAGGAAAGGGCGCACCTAGCCGAGAAGATAGAAGACGATGAACCAACACTGCTCATGGCCATGCTTCATAAGGAAAAAGTCCAGATCCATGAACAGAAAGGTGAACAATCTTCTAATTTGTCTGGCAAAAAGGTGGAAGATGTGGGAAGAGTGACAACTACCAACTGGAGGCAAGGATTTCTCGCTTCCAATACTGGAACCTCAGGTAAATCAGTTATAGAGGATGTAGATCCCTCTGATCAAGAGGAGGCTGAAGATGTAGAAGAAGACCCTTTAATAAGGCACCATTCTGGACAGATTGCTTCTGAAATTCTGGACGCACAATTAGTCAATAGCCCTGCATCAAGTCCTCAACGACAGGATAATGGTGCCCATCAGCCTAATGGAGATGCCTTCGCTTCTGACGAGTGGGGTGGCATATCGTCCGAGGAGCATGATGAAGTTGTTATGCTTGAGGCTGCTATGTTTGGGGGCATTCCTGAGGGAAGTTCCTATAATTTTGCATACCCTCCCCATGTCCTACAAAGTGGCTCAAACAGGAACTCAAATTCGTATCCTCGCGTACCGGGCATGAAGCTCAGCGTGGACAAGCAGACGGGGCTGAACCGTAACCTGACGGCTTGGAAGAGTGACAACGACCCGTCCCCGGGGGACTACTGCGGGTTCATGGACATTCGTGGAGATCCTGAGATCTACCTGTCCTCGACCGGTTCGGGTAAGATTTGGCACACCGGACCGTGGGACAGAGTCCAATTCAGCGGCATACCGGACACCGTGACGTACCAAAGATTCAGCTTCAGCTTCATCAACGACAACGAAGAGACGACATACTCGTACCACATAGGCAACCAGTCGGTCGTGTCGAGGCTGGTGGTGAACCAGTCTAGTCTGTTCCAACACTCGCTCTGGCTGTGGGAGAGCAACCAGTGGAACTTCTTCTGGTACGCACCGAAGGACCCGTGCGACGATTACGAGCAGTGCGGCCCCTACGGAGCCTGCGGTCCCAACAACTCACCAATGTGCGGGTGTCTGGTGCAGCAGGTTTTTACCCCGAAGAACCCCGCGAACTAGGCTCTGAGGGATGGCACCGACGGCTGCGTTCGGAACACGGCTTTGGACTGCAGGAACGGGACCGACAGGTTCGTCCATGTGACGAACGTGAAGCTGCCGGAGACGTCAAACGCCACGGTGGACACGAGCCTGAGCCTTGATCAGTGCGATGCCTTGTGCTTGAAGAATTGCTCCTGCACCTTCCGAAAGAGGAAGTTGTGTCCTGTCCGAAAGAGGAAGAGGAAGTTGGAGGGGGCCACTGTCCGGAATAGGTGGAAACAGAAGCTCGTGGAAGAAGTCAGGAAACTCAACCCAAACCAGTTGGAAGCTGGGGAAGAAGCAGAGGCTGGACCACTAGACCTGACCCAGCTGCAGGGCGTGCTCGATGCTGGTGCCATCCAGGTTGAGGTGAAAGAATAAGGTGTGGCTAAAGCACCAGAGAGAGGGAGGAAGAGAAGAATGAGATACTCACCTTCTCCAGTTACTCAAGTTGCTTGTTTAGCACTTCCTTGTACAATTTTTGAAGGTACCAGGTCCATTACAGGACAGATGATGATGATCAATAAGGATTAAGCCTGTATGGCAATAGGGCGGTTCTTATATGATGTTGGCGTGCCTTTGGATGCAGTCAATTCAGTCTATTTCCAGCCAATGGTCGGCGCCATAGCAGCGGTGGGACCAGGCCTTCAAGTACCTTCCTATTACGACTTCCGAGGAAAGATCCATCGCATCAAGGAGCACCTCGCACGACACAAAGGCAATGCTTTGTGCTGCCCGAAAGTACCATCCGAGGTGCAACAGGCTATGCAACAAAGCCTGGGGGGAGCCGCTGTTGTCACTTCTTCTTCGACAGCATCAAGTGTAGCGGACGATGTCCCTGCTGATACTTCTTCGATGATAGGAGGTCAACCACGTCAACCGCGCTATCGATCTATCCAAGAGGTGTATTGTCACGACCCGCACCCGGAAATTCGGGCACGAGTGCGTGGGTACGTCCAGCCTACGCCGCAGAGTCGGCGGTAGTACGCTGTCTAGGTCATATCCACATTTAACTAGTCTAGCTCATTCACAAATAACATAGGCAAGATAATAATGAGAAACAGATACTTAAGATTGCAATTGAAATAAATGCGACAACAGATTCAAATGTTTAGTACAGAAATCAGAATGAAATCGGGGACAAACCCGATTACTAAGATAAGAGCTATAAATAAGAATAGCTACTACTATCTACTCTGCAACAGGGGTCTCCTGGGTGGGTTCTGGCTCCTCATAAGTATCATATGTACCCTCATAGGGACCATAATATGTAGGGGCAAGGTCCTCATCATCGCCTAAATCAACAGATCCAGTCAGGAAAGGAGCAAAGTACACAGTGCACAACAAGATTAAACTAAATATTTCTGACAATTAAATTGAGTATCCTTAATGAGAAACTACATAAAAGAACATCAATATCTCAGAGTTAAAGCTGTAAATAGGAATATGAGAAAACAGAATAAATGAGACAGAAAATGAAACTACAACAGTCAGCAAGAATTATGACAAGACTAGAAACTATCTGTGTGAACTTGTGTTTATTTTTAGAATACATAGTTGGCATGTAGGGGTTTATAAGGCTAATCCGGCCGTCATAAACGGCTATTAAACAGGGAAAATCGGGATCCGGCTGAGGTACAGTCGCGTACCAACAGCTATTAAACATGGCAGGGGAAAGGGTAAACTACATGCCTTCTAGTATTCTCCCACCCGACATGAAAACAAGACATGAACTCCAATATTCAAGACATGAAATCCAGCATTTCTAACACTAGGTGTAATCATCAAGGGTACTAATAAAGCAGGGAATTAATTATCACAATATAAAGATTTAATTTGAAGTGCAGGTACTTGCCTGTTGTTTGGATCTGATTAATTGTTCTTGGGGAAATTTCCATAGATGAGTCCAAAAGCTGAAATAGACATTACCATCACGCTCAGAAGATATCAAATAGCTAGAAACGCCTGTCCTTGGGTCCAATTTGGAGATAAGGGCAAAAACGGCAGTTTCGGGTCAAAACGGGGTCCGCCGGTGGGCCCGCTTTGCACCGAAAAACGTGTTCGGATCAATGGTCTCCAAATTCACCAAACTTAGTGTCAACAGGTCAGGGACGCTGATACGAACCCAACGGAACTTCCAGATTTGGATTCCGATGAGCCGATCACAAAATCGCCCGTCGAGCGGGGCATGTGGGGCCCACGACACGCGATTTCGTCAACGTTCTCAGAATCGAACCAAACTTGACCCACAGGACCAGCGTATCGCTACGAGTCCGATGGCGTAAGTTTCGTCTCGATCTGACGAGTGTACAAGAAGTTAGGGCGAATTGCAGAAAATTCGGATACGGGGCGATGTCCGCGGATACGCGTTGATTTCGGTGTGCACGCACACCCAAATCAGCTTCCGCAAAATCTCACACGTCCGTATCGATGACGCGCATGTATCTGTGAAGACCGCACGCGACCAAGTCGTCCCGTTTGGCGGGGCGCACTCAGTTCCGGGGTAAAACAGGGTCTGGTTTTTTCTGTTTTTGGATCGCGGTGTGCGATCACCACAGGACGCGATGCCCCGAACTGTTTGTCCAGGCACCGAGAGGGTCATACAGGCTTCGCAACGCAATTTGCGGAATTAAAAACGGAGCTACGAACAAAAAGTTACGAGTACCTGAAGGGGACCCGAAAACAGGGTCGAGTCGTGTCCGACACGTGTCTGACTCGTGTCGGACACAGGGAATCTAGGGTTTAGGGTTTCTGGAGCTGCTGCGGTGGCCGGTGGTCGGCACGGCGGCGGGGAGGCCGAGGGTGGCTCGCCGGGGAGAGGGCGCGCGGGGACGGTCGGCAGCGGTGCCGGAGGCGGCGGAGGCGGCTGCTGATGCTGTCTCCGCTGCTGTGGACGCCGGAGACGGAGGAGGGAGGCGGATGGAGGCCACGGCGACGGCGGCGGCAGGGTGGCTGGGCAGCGGCGAGGGCAGGGCGGTGAGGTCGGCGGCACGACGGAGAGTTAGGGTTAGGGTTCCGGTGAAGAAGTGGGGAAGAAGAAGAAGAGGGGGGGGTTTAAAAATGGGAGGAGGCGGTTGCTGGGGCCGAGCTAGGCGGGGAAGAGGGGGACGTGGCCGCGGGGAGCGGGGCGAGCCGGCCGGAGCGGGCGGCGCTGCGCGCGGAGGCCGGCGCGGGATGCGGGCGGCGTGGGGCTGGGGGGGAATGGTTCGTGCGGGTCGGGTCGGGCGGCTAACGGGTCCGGACAGACCCGCCCGACCCGCAAGGAAGGCGGGCTGGGGCTGGCTGCTGGGCTCGGCCCACTGGGCCGGGCCGGGCCCAAGAAAAAGAAAGAAAAAATAAAAAAAAATAAAATAAGTATAATAATAATAATAAATAAACAGTAATTTATATAATTAATTAAAATTAGTTTTTAGGCATTTAAAAATAGGTCTGAGGCACAGAAAAATCCAGAAAAATTACCCTAAGTCTAGTTTTTCATTTTTCACTCAAAAATATTATTTATATGATATTTTAATATTATTTATTAACAAATAAAAATCATTTAATAATTAAGAACCTTGTTTTTAATTTCAAAAAATTCCCAAAAAATTCTAGAAAATTGGAAAAAACCCAAGATTTAATAATTTGAAAATTCTGGGGGTTTACAACCTACCCAACTTATAAAAATTTCGTCCTCGAAATTTAAGAATAACAAAGGCACGAAAGGAAAGGCCGAGAATTAAAATATACCTCAGGGTTCAAAAAGATAGGGGTATCGCCCTCTAATCTCGTCTTCTCGCTCCCAGGTGGATTCGCCGGGAGAATGGTGCTTCCAAGCTACGCGAACCAGGGAAATGACCTGGTTCCGTAGAACTTTCTCCGATCGATCCGGTATCTCCACGGGTTGCTCTTGGTAAGTCAAACTTGGGCCTACTTCGAGCTCTGAGTGATCCAAAATGTGGCTGGGGTCTGACACGTACTTTCTCAGCTGCGACACGTGGAAGACGTTATGGACTCCATCCAGAGAGGGTGGCAATGCCAGTCGGTATGCCACTTCTCCGATTTTCTCCTGAATGCCAAAAGGTCCAATAAATCTTGGGCTGAGTTTTCCACTCCTTCCGAACCTAATGGTGCCACGTGTCGGGGAAATCTTCAAGAATACCAGTTCTCCAACCTTTAACAAAGTCATAATCAAGTCTTAGTTCCATAATTAAAATGTTTAAATTGATTTGAATTTCATAAATTTAATTACCTCAAATTCCAAGGGCCTTCGGTGGCTATTTGCCCAATGTCGTTGCCTGTCTTGAGCCACTCGAAGTCTATCCCTTATTTGTTTTACCTTCTCAGTTGAATCGATCACCATCTCTGGACCCAGCAGGGCTCTTTCTCCAACGTCGTCCCATGATAGCGGGGTACGACATCTTCGTCCATACAGAGCTTCAAATGGAGTCATCTCAATGCTTGCTTGGTAACTGTTATTATAAGAGAACTCCACAAGATGTAGATAGTCTTCCCAGGATCCTCCAAAATCCAGAACACATGTACGAAGCATATCTTCAAGTGTCTGGATTGTACGTTCCGATTGTCCATCGGTTTGGGGATGATAAGCTGTGCTGAATTTGAGTTGAGTCTCCAAACTGGCTTGTAAGCTCTTCCAGAAGTGAGAGGTGAATCTTGAATCTCGGTCGGAGACAATACTTACTGGAACTCCATGCAGCCTGACAATGTGTCTGATATATAAATCTGCCAGCTTCTCTGTAGATAGCCCTACTTTGAAGGGTAAAAAATGTGCAGACTTGGTCAGTCTATCTACTATCACCCAGATTGTATCCTTTCCACTAGGTGTCCTTGGAAGTCCGGAAACAAAATCCATTGTGATATGTTCCCACTTCCACTCCGGAATGGGTAGGGGTTGAAGCAATCCTCCAGGTCTTTGTCTTTCTGCCTTGACTTGCTGGCACACTAAACAATTAGATACGAACCTGGCTACTTCTCTTTTCATGCCATGCCACCAAACATGCGTCCTCAGGTCCTTGTACATCTTGTTGGCTCCTGGATGTATAGAGTATTGCGATCTGTGCGCCTCTTGCATAATTTTTTCCCTTATGTCTCCTTGAGGTACACATAATCTATCGACATGCCTCAGTGATCCATCTTCATGAATTCTGAAATCTTCTACTAATCCAGCTTGCACTTGACCTCGAAGGCTCCGCAGGCCTTCGTCTTGAAACTGAGTTTCCTTGATCTTGTCTATTAAAGTAGACTGAATCTGCAAGTTCATCATTTTGCCTTCTTTTCCTGGGATAATTACTTCAATACCTAAACTTTCCAAGTCCTCGAGTAGGTGTCGGTCCATAGTCAAGTACATCGCCATAGGATATCTGCTTAGAGCATCAGCAACTACATTGGCCTTCCCAGGATGATACTGAAGGGTGATATCAAAATCTTTCATTAGTTTCAGCCACCTTCTTTGCCTCATGTTCAGCTCTTTCTGGGTGAAGATATATTTTAGACTTTTATGGTCTGTAAATATTTCTACCTTTTCTTCATAAAGATAATGCTTCCATAGTTTAAGAGCAAAAATGACAGCTGCCAATTCTAAATCATGAGTTGGATAGTTCTTTTCATGGGGTCAAGCTGTCTAGAGGCATATGCTATTACTTTCTTGTTCTGCTCCAATACACAACCTAGACCTTTTCCAGAAGCATCACTATAAATAGCGAAACCTCCGGTTCCAGAAGGTAAGGTCAGAATAGGGGCAGTAGTCAGCCTTTTCTTCAATTCCTCAAAAGCATGCTGACATTCATCAGTCCAGGTGAACTCTTCATCCTTCCTTGTTAGTTTTGTCATGGGTTCAGCAATTCTAGCAAAGTCCTTCACAAACTTCCGATAGTAGCCAGCTAGTCCCAGGAAACTTCTAATTTCTGCTACCGAGTCTGGAGTGGGCCAGGATTCTACTGCCGCTATCTTCTTAGGATCTACTGCTATTCCATCTCCAGTCACAACATGTCCCAAGAATTCTACTTTGTCTAGGAAGAAAGCACATTTAGATAATTTTCCATAAAGTTTTTCCTTCCTCAAAGTCTCCAATGCTAGCCTTAAATGTTCTTCATGTTCTTCGGGGGTCTTGGAGTAAATTAAAATATCATCAATAAAGACCACTACAAATTTGTCTAGATATTTCTGCAATACTCTGTACATCAAGTTCATAAAAACTGCTGGTGCATTCGTCAACCCGAACGACATTACTAAGAATTCGTAGTGTCCGTTCCGGGTATTGAAAGCAGTTTTAGGGATGTCTTCCTTTCTCACCCTTACTTGGTGGTAACCAGACCTCAAATCAATCTTTGAAAATACCCGAGCTCCACTCAACTGATCAAATAGGTCATCTATCCTGGGCAAGGGATACTTATTCTTAATTGTTAAGGCATTCAAGGCCTTATAGTCAATACACATTCGGGATGTTCCGTCCTTCTTGGGCACAAATAATACTGGAGCTCCCCAGGGTGAGACACTAGACCTAATGAAGCATTTGTCTTCTAGTTCTTTGATTTGCTCATTTAGTTCTATTATCTCCTTCTTGTTGATTCTGTAGGGATTTTGAGATACTGGTGCTGCTCCTGGCACTAAGTCAATAGAGAATTCAACTTCTCGGTCTGGGGGTAAGCCTGGAAGATCCTCAGGGAAGACATCAAGATATTCAGAGATGATGGGTAGTGGCAATTCTTCTGTTACTAGGGCTCCACAAATTTTGTTATTACCCATTTCTCTAGAACCTCTAGCAAATTCAAATTCTGGCTTGTCAGGGGGCCTGAAGATTACACTACCTCTGTGGCAGTCTATAGTGGCATGATGTTGACTCAACCAATCCATACCTAGTATAATATCAAAACTGGGCACTGGCATTACGAGTAGCCTAGCATACAGTTCTCTTCCACACAATATAATAGGGCAATTGTTACAGGCATCACTAACCGGGATAATTCCTCCACCGGTAATGATCTTATAACAATTCCTAAGGGGTTTAGTGATTAAGCTATGCTTCATAAGAAAATCTACTGACATGAATGAATGTAAAGCTCCAGAGTCAAACAAAGTAATAGCTGGTATTGAATTTATAAGCACAGAACCTGTGATCACGTCTGCTGTGGCTTCAGCTTCTTCCAGATTCATTGCATAAGCACGGCCTTGCTGCGGTGCACCCCTCTGTTGCTGCTGTTGGTGCTGAGCAAAGCGTTGTTGTTGTGTTGGAAGCGGGGGTCCCCTCTGTTGTGCTGCTGGGGCCCTGGCCTGGGCTGGAGCCTTTGGTGCAGCGATGCGTCCTTGAGCAGCAGGACAGTCCCTCATTTGATGCGCTGCTGAGCCGCAGTAGAGGCAGGCACCTAGCCTCTTCCTGCAGACTTGCAAAGTGTGACCTAGTTTTTGGCAAAAGTTACAAGCAGCAGCTTGTTGGTTCTGTCCTTGAGCCTGGTGTTAGGGTGCTGGAGCTCGAGGGAGAGGACGCTGAGTTTGCTGCGGGGCCCTCTACTGTTGTTGTTGTTGAAAAGGGCGTTTGTTGGGTCCCGCACTTCCGGTATCTCTCTCTCGTTTCAGTTTATGTCCCATGTCTCTCTCAACGCCTTGTGCCACGCTCAGGATATCCTTATAGGTGCGAGCTCGGCTGGTGGTGACAGCAAGGCGAATATCCGGGGACAGCCCCTTCTTGAATCTACGGACTCTGTCCTCCGGGTACGAACCATATACTCCGCAAAGTGGCTCAACCTGCTAAATTCAGCAGTATACTCATCAACAGACAGGTTACCTTGTTCCAGTCTCTCGAATTGGCTTTCGAGAGCTTCCCGAGCCACTTCGGGGTAGAATTTCTTCTTGAATAGCCTCTTGAAGTCCTCCCAGGTGAGGTCAGGAGCAGATAGTTGGGGTTCATCTCTGAACCAGGTTCGAGCAATGTCGAACAGTTGCAAGCTTGCGGACTCCACTTTGAGATCATCAGGAACCCGAGCAGTCTTCAGGAGTCTCTCGACATTCTCTATCCACTCATCGGCATAGAAATGCCCTCAGTTCCGTAGAATTCCAGGGGTCTAAGATTCTTGAAGTCTTTGGCACTCCCTGGCCTCTTGAGTGGCGACTCCTGGGACTTAAGAGCTTCTGAGAGGCTGGTCCGCAGAAGTGCAGTCTGTTCTTTCTGGGATTCCACCAGTCCCTGGAACACTCCAAGTAGTTGTGCCCCATCCAGAGTAACTGCCGGAATAGATGGAGGCGGTGGGAGTGCAAGAGTCTCGGGCACATTCCGCTCAGCTGGTTCTGATGTGCCTCCTACTATGTTCCTTGTCTAGACCATTCTGAAAGATTAAGGGATAGTAAGATCAGAATAGATTACTTGGAAATCAAAGGCGATAGAAAAATTGAGCAGAAATGATATCAAGAATTGAAATAAGGACCCTATACTGTGAATGAGCTTTTCCTAGAATCCTCAATCTTATTCCATACCCTGTCCTAGGGTATTACCCTATTTAAGGATAGGACCTGCATGGGCCACCATAAAAACGTGTCACGACCCACACCCGAAAATTCGGGCACGAGTGCGTGGGTACGTCCAGCCTACGCCGCAGAGTCGGCGGTAGTACGCTGTCTAGGTCATATCCACATTTAACTAGTCTAGCTCATTCACAAATAACATAGGCAAGATAATAATAAGAAACAGATACTTAAGATTGCAATTGAAATAAATGCGACAACAGATTCAAATGTTTAGTACAGTCGCGTACCAACAGCTATTAAATATGGCAGGGGAAAGGGTAAACTACATACCTTCTAGTATTCTCCCACCCGACATGAAAACAAGACATGAACTCCAATATTCAAGACATGAAATCCAGCATTTCTAACACTAGGTGTAATCATCAAGGGTACTAATAAAGCAGGGAATTAATTATCACAATATAAAGATTTAATTTGAAGTGCAGGTACTTGCTTGTTGTTTGGATCTGATTAATTGTTCTTGGGGAAATTTCCAGAGATGAGTCCAAAAGCTGAAATAGACATTACCATCACGCTCATAAGATGTCAAATAGCTAGAAATGCCTGTCCTTGGGTCCAATTTGGAGACAAGGGCAAAAATGGCAGTTTCGGGTCAAAACGGGATCCGCCGGTGGGCCCACTTTGCACCGAAAAACGTGTCCGGGTCAATGGTCTCCAAATTCACCAAACATAGTGTCAACAGGTCAGGAACGCTGATACGAACCCAACGAAACTTCCAGATTTGGATTCCGATGAGCCGATCACAAAATTGCCCGTCGAGCGGGGCATATGGGGCCCACGACACGCGATTTTGTCAACGTTCTCAGAATCGAACCAAACTTGACCCACAGGACCAGCGTATCGCTACGAGTCCGATGGCGCAAGTTTCGTCTCGATCTGACGAGTGTACAAGAAGTTAGGGCGAATTACAGAAAAGTCAAATACGGGACGATGTCCGCGGATACGCGTTGATTCCGGTGTGCACGCACACCCAAATCAGCTTCTGCAAAATCTCACACGTCCGTATCGACGACGCGCATGTATCTGTGAAGACCGCACGCGACCAAGTCGTCCCGTTTGGCGGGGCGCACTCAGTTCCGGGGTGAAACAGGGTCTGATTTTTCCTGTTTTTGGATCGCGGTGTGCGATCACCACAGGACGCGATGCCCCGAACGGTTTGTCCGGGCACCGAGAGGGTCATACAGGCTTCGCAACGCAATTTGCGGAATTGAAAACGGAGCTACGAACAAAAAGTTACGAGTACCTGAAGGGGACCCAAAAACAGGGTCGAGTCATGTCCGACACGTGTCCGACTCGTGTCGGACACAGGGAATCTAGGGTTTAGGGTTTCTGGAGCTGCTGCGGTGGCCGGTGGTCGGCACGGCGGCGGGGAGGCCGAGGGTGGCTCGCCGGGGAGAGGGCGCGCGGGGACGGTCGGCAGCGGTGCCAGAGGCGGCGGAGGCGGCTGCTGCGGCTGCTGATGCTGTCTCCGCTGCTATGGACGCCGGAGACGGAGGAGGGAGGCGGCTGGAGGCGACGGCGGCGGCAGGGTGGCTGGGCAGCGGCGAGGGCAGGGCGGTGAGGTCGGCGGCACGGCGGAGAGTTAGGGTTAGGGTTCCGGTGAGGAAGTGGGGAAGAAGAAGAAGAGGGGGGTTTAAAAAGAGGAGGAGGCGGTTGCTGGGGCCGAGCTAGGCGGGGAAGAGGGGGACGTGGCCGCGGGGAGCGGGGCGAGCCGGCCGGAGCGGGCGGCGCTGCGCGCGGAGGCCGGCGCGGGATGCGGGCGGCGTGGGGCTGGGGGGGAATGGTTCGTGCGGGTCGGGTCGGGCGGCTAACGGGTCCGGACAGACCCGCCCGACCCGCAAGGAAGGCGGGCTGGGGCTGGCTGCTGGGCTCGGCCCACTGGGCCGGGCCGGGCCCAAGAAAAAGAAAGAAAAAAATAAAATAAGTATAATAATAATAATAAATAAACAGTAATTTATATAATTAATTAAAATTAGTTTTTAGGCATTTAAAAATAGGTTTGAGGCCCAGAAAAATCCAAAAAATTACCCTAAGTCCAGTTTTTCATTTTTCACCCAAAAATATTATTTTCATGATATTTTAATATTATTTATTAACAAATAAAAATTATTTAATAATTAAGAACCTTGTTTTTAATTTCAGAAAATTCCCAAAAAATTCCAGAAAATTGGGAAAAACCCAAGATTTAATAATTTAAAAATTCTGGGGGTTTACATGTATGACGCCACAACACCGATGGAAGAAGTTGGGCTATGTATGCTAGGTGCGGAGGAGCCTGCGAGTTTTGCCGAAGCCGAGAAACAAGCATGTTGGCGACGAGCAATGGAGGAAGAATTGGCCGCTATTGAAGACAACGAGACATGGGAGATCACAAATCTACCGAGTGGACATAGGCCTATTGACGTGAAATGGGTTTATAAACTGAAGAAGGATCCACAATGAGCCGTGATCAAGCACAAAGCGCGACTTGTTGCAAAAGGGTATATGCAAAAACAGGGAGTGGACTTCGAAGAAGTATTTGCTCCGGTAACGAGACTTGAGACGGTAAGGCTACTCATTGCCTTAGCTGCTCAAGAAGGTTGGGAGGTACATCATATGGACGTCAAATCGGCGTTCCTCAACAGCAAAATTTGTGAAGAGGTATACGTATCTCAACCTCCTGGCTATGTTGAACAGGGCAATGAACACAAAGTGCTAAAGCTGAAGAAAGCACTTTATGGCCTTCATCAAGCTCCACGTGCATGGAATTCCAAACTCAATAAAAGCCTGATGTCACTTGGCTTCGAGAGGTGCCCTTTGGAGCATGCCGTATACAAGAGAAGCGTGGATGACTCAAGCTTGTTGGTCGGCATGTACGTTGATGACCTGATTATCACAGGATCAAGCAACGCGGAGATTGCAAGGTTCAAGACACAGATGAAACAGTTGTTCAACATGAGTGATCTCGGGCTGCTGTCTTACTACTTGGGGATTGAGGTATCTCAAACACCCCAAGGAATTGCATTGTGTCAATCCACGTATGCTGCCAAGATACTTGAGAAGAGTGGGATGTCGAATTGCAATCCAAGTCAAACTCCAATGGAGCCGAGACTAAAATTGAGCAAAGTAAGCCAAAATCCTCCTATCGACACAACATACTACAGAAGTATCATTGGTTGTCTGAGATATTTGGTGAATACACGACCAGACATAGCTTATGCGGTCGGGATAGCAAGCAGATTCATGGAAGAACCAACTACGCAGCACATGACTGCAGTGAAGCAAATCCTCAGGTATATTCGGGGTACAGTTGATTTTGGGTGTTTTTATGTGAGAAAAGATCAGGAAGAACCATGCTTGGTCGGCTATAGTGACAGCGACTTAGCTGGTGACATAGATGATCGCAAGAGCACATCCGGAGTCGCGTACTTCCTTGGAGACAACATTATTAGCTGGTTGTCGCAGAAGCAGAAGATCGTGGCGTTATCATCCTGTGAGGCAGAGTACATAGCTGCGTCAACTACTGCTTGTCAAGGGATATGGCTCGGTCGGTTGCTAGAAGATCTGAAGAAGAAGACGAAGTGCAAAGTATTACTCAAGGTAGATAATAAGTCGGCGATCGCACTCTGCAAAAATCCAGTCTATCATGACAGGAGTAAACACATTGACATGAGGTACCATTTCATTCGTGGATGTGTGGAGAGAGGGGAGATTGAAGTGGAATATGTAAACACAAATGATCAGCTCGCCGATATCTTGACTAAATCACTTGGACGACTAAAGTTCCTCGAGATGCGCAAGAAGATCCGGGTGCAGAAAGTGAAGCATTGATGCAACAAGATTAAGGGAGTGATTGTTGGTGATAATCTTGTTAGTTGGTTTAGATTGTTAGTTTGTTTAGATTGATAAGTTGTTTTGTTTGTTGAAACAACTTTTATATATCTTTTATTTAGTCTATCTCTTTACATCAAATGTTCAACTATATATAGCTACAATTTCATTAAATAAAAAATCACCAAGTCTATTCATCCTCCACAAAACTTGTGTCATGTTTTCACTTTACTGGGCTATTTTACTACATATGCAACAAGATAGTACAATATTTGACCGAAGCAAATATGAGTTAAAAGAAACAAATGTGTCCATTACAAAATCATATAACACTGAGATTTGTGCAAGCAAGCTAAGTATCTACGTATTACCCTTGTCAGCCTTCTTCCTCTTGGAGAGCACAATCTCTCCGTGCCCCGTGCTTGAGCAACCCTTGCCGGCCTTCTTCCTCTTGGGGAGGAACACTCTGCGTACTTAAGCACAGAGATTTCCTTGATGGACAATAGTTGCACGTACTTCTTCTTGAACTCCTCCATCTGGCTCGTGTCTGAGCAGGGAGCGGTTGCAGACATTGACGGGTACTTCGTCTGGATCCCTCACATGCTCGGCTATGAGCTTGATTGCTTTAACAACCGAGTATGGACACAGGATCGGTCCAGAAATAAGCTTGATATGACTTCAGACTTGGATAGTAACTTAATTTTATATCTTTTCAATAGAAATTAAAGATAACACACAATAGCTCTTGCTAAGGCAAACCAACTTTTCGATCCGGGCCTGCTTGGACATAGAAAGTTCGGCCGAGAGCTTGAACATCCTGCTCTATAAATAAATAAAAAAAAGATACACTTTTATAATTATGTAATTTTTCATATTTAGACGTCTCTGAGTCATGAAATTTATGACATAAATTTCTACTCCCACATTTGTTGGGAATCAAAATATCTATACTTTAAATGTTAATGGACTCGAGCTGAACTCAACTTACCAGTGACCTCCCCCAGCCAGCCAGCCAGCCAACAAAACTTGAACATAGACTAACTTGATTTTCTTAACAAGCCATGCTTGAAGCAGCTCTGCTCATTAGTACGTGTACAAACTTGACTTCTTTACCAATTGTATTTTCCTCTACAAATGAGAGCTGCTCATGCCCAAGTAAAAAATATGAGTAATTCCTTACAGACCGTGGTGTGTGTTATATAAACCGAGATTGATGTCACATGTCGGCTCCGAATTGGCCGGAACCTTTTCGGCTGACATTAGCAGCGGGTGTGTATTTTTTTTTTTTTTTTTTTTTTTTTTTTGGTCCGGCTATCATTTTAAAAAAAATACTTGCTCCGCACTAAAAAAAAATTAAATGCTTCTGCAGAAATTGGTTCTTGTATGTGGCTCACTTGGCAACTTCATGTACAGCTTCTTACAATCAACCAGTTGATTAAGACTAATAACAAACAATTACATAAGAATTCTTTTAACAGTATAACTAACACCAATAAATATAAATCCTCATAAAAATTTATACTACTATATAATAAGAAAAATGGACTTTACATTAAATCGTTTTCTTCCAAATATGTCATTAATTAACTTTAATAATTAAAATTGTTCATTAAATTTAATAATGATAGCTATGTACGTATAGAAATTCTTTTAAGAAAAATATAATTTGCCCTTATGTTACCTCTTATTCTTCCTAAGTACAGAAAAAAGTTGATTAATAAACTATTAAAATACGTACAACGTACATACATATATACTAGTACTATATAATAAGAAAAGTTTAGACTTCACCAAATATTTTTTGTTCCAAAAGACCTTTTCTATGTTTACTAATTAAAATTGTTCATTAAATTTAACATGGATAATTAAATAATTACGTATAAAAGAAGAAGAAAAAATAAAGGGAGCTGTTTGATCTTTCCAAGTAATAAAAAAATTAAAAAAAATTGTTCTTCTCGAATAGTAAAAAAATTATTGTTTGCTCTTTCAAAATACATGCAAGACATGCATTAATATACTAGTTAGTTTACTTTTTAGTTTACTGCAATGTAATCGTAATAAAATTAAATTTTAATGTAATTGAGTTTATAAAGTAATGGAGTTACAATTACATTACCATGTTTGCTCGGAACATGTAATCAAATTATATAAAATAATATCAATTACATTCAAATATTTTGTTTGACATAAGAAATAATAATTGTTATTTGTATCATTTTGACAAATAACAATTATCACCATTTGACCTATTTGTAATGGAACATTTAGCGTTTCAAATTGAAATCAAACTCTCTTCGTATGGTACTTACAAACTTCCTTCTTCCTAATAAAAAAAAATGAGAAATCACTTTTAACTCACAAAGGAGTCATGGAACTACATGGTCCTTAATAGCGCCGCCGAATGGAAAGAGAATTTAAACAGTAACCCCAAAATGTGGAATAAAAATTTGTTGTTAATAAAATTCATGGAAGTACAAATATGCCCCTTCTTACTTGCGTCAAGGTGCTAGATTTCTAATAGTTCATGTATAATACATGTTAATCAAAAGGATGATGGGTCGTTTGTAACACACATCTAGCCGCTACAGTTCCAAGTTGCAACTGACTAGTAACTCGTATTTACCCTACATGAATCAGCCTGTTAACTTTCTACATATAAAGTAACAAACTCAACTGACTCTTGTGGTCAGTAAAAAAAGTTATAACATTTCTGGTTAGATGGACGATCTTAAAATAAAATCATGGAAATGTATGGAACAGTGGATCCAAATGACATGTAATGCAGCTGAGCAAAAATTTCGTACTTACCATCGGACATCTAAAAAAAAAAAATTACATAGAAAGTGAACAATAGACAAAGGTAAGTCTTTCCCGAGTGTAGTAGTGCTGAGGGGATTTTCGGAGGAAGAGAAGAATAAGAAGAAATGGTGCCGCTGTGGAAACTGAGGGCGATGGAAAAAAAAAAATTTGTGGTTTTTGGATATTTTTCATAAGGATAATTCCATAATTTAAAAGTTTAAAGATATAATGTAATCAAAATTATATAAATTTTATGAGGTAATTTAGTTGAATAGAAAATAATATAATGTAATCAAATTTATAATTGTGATTACATTACATCAACGAAAAATTGTCAAATCAAACATCCAAATAAGAATTACAATATAATTTTAATTACATTACGGTGTCAAATCTTAAACCAAACAGTCCTTAGTTTAATATGGATCGATGCCAATAAAGTTGTACATTGAGGAGATTTAAGCTGTCATTTCCCCCAACTTTAATAATCTAGGCCCCAATTTCATAAGAGAGACAACAAATACTTCTAGGATTCGTTTGATTCACCGTAATATAATCGTAATAAAATTAAATTTATAATATAATTAAAATTTTAATATAATAGAATTATAATTACAATTACATATTTAGTTGGAACGTATAATCAAATCATGCAATGTAATATCAATTGTATTCGGATGTTTGATCTACAATATAATGTAATTAAGTTTTAAGATAATAATTTTTAAAAAAATACAACATAAAATTTAAAAGTAAATCAATAAAAAAATAAAAATGAAATGAAATATAAAATGCAAGAGAAAATAAATAAAAAACTAAATAAATAAAAAACTAAATAATATTAGTTTTATTCTTCTGCTAAAAGAAGACCAATAACCAAAAACCAAAAACAACAAAATATCAAAAAACACACCAAAAAAAACCAAAAACGAAAAAAAAACAAAAAGATCAAAAACGACAAAAGGAAAAATAACCATCAAAAATGAAAAGAAAAAAAAAATGATCAAAAGCGGTGGAAAAAAAAAACCAAAAATGAAAAAAAAAAAATCAACAAAATAATTCAAAAAGGACCAAAAATAAAAAAAGAACAAAAACAAAAACAAAAACAAAAAATACGACAAAAAAAATGATCAAAAATGAAAGGACAAAAAGTTGTAAAATACAACAAAAATCAAAAAAATGACAAAATTGGGGGGAAAAAGTGACTAAAAATGAAAATGAGATAAAAATGATTAAAAAAAAATGATAAAATAAAGTTCAAAACGACCAAATTTTTTTTAGGAAAATGACTAAGAACAAAAAATTTGATTAAAAAACGACCAAAAAATAAAAAGTTAATAAACAACAAAAAATAAAACATACTGAAAAAATGACAAAAAAAAAACAATTTCGACAAAAAACGAAAAAGTTCCAAAACGACCAAAAAGAATCATAAAACAAAAAAAAACAAAAATAGGAAAAAAAAGTTCATAAATGACAAAAAATGAAAAAAAAAAAGTTCAAAAACGACGAAAAAAAAAATGAAAATAAAAAAAGATCAAAACATACGACCTAAAACGAAAAAAATTCAAAAACGACAAAAATAAAAATAAAAAGGATCAAAAATGATATTAAAAAAATACGACAAAAAACGACAAGAATTGAAAAACACCAAAAAATGATAAAAACCGAGAAGAAAACAAAAAACAGACCCAAAAAATCCAAAATGACAAAAAAAATCAAAAACGATTAAAAACAACAAAAAAGACCAAAAAAATAAAAATAAAAAACGATAAAAACGACCAAAATAACAAAAAACAAAAAATATCCAAACGACAAAAAAAGAACAAAAACGACAAAAAAAAAATCAAAATATGATAAAAAATAACAACAAATAGGTTGAGGAGGGACGGTGTGGGGAGGGAGAGAGGCTGGCGGGGAGAAGGAGAATGAGAGGGAAGAGGAAGAGAAAAATAAAGGAAAGATATGGTCAAAAAAATTTGGTCAAATGGATTGCCTGTCAATTCTTGACGAATTCCGTCAAAAGTGAAAAATCTTGTACATTATGAAAACAATGTAGGATGCACCCTCAATATGGATAAATAAAGTGGGGAGGGTAACTCAAAATTTCTCAAAAAAAAAAAGACAAAAATACGAAAAAAAATCGACAAAAAAAGATAAAGAAAACAAAAACGAGAAAAAATGACAAAAATAAAGCAAGAAAGACAAAAAAAATTAATGAGTAAAAATGACAAAAAAGGATTAAAAAAAGAGAGTACAAAAACGACAAAAAAATAACCGAAAACGACAAAATTGATAAAAAAAAAAAAAAGAGCAAAAACGATCAAAAAGGACAAAAAAGAGCAAAAACAACAACAAAAAATTCAAAAAACAACAAAAAAAAAAATTAGCAAAAAGATAAAAAAAGATTAAAAAAGGACCAAAAAGACAAAAAAAAGATTAAAAAAAGAAAAAAACGATAAAAATGACAAAATTGTGCAAAAACGATAAAAAAAAAGAGCAAAAAAAATCAAAAACGACAAAAAATGTGAAAGAATGATAAAAAAAACGACAAAAAATGCAAAAAACGAACAAAAACCGACCAAAACTGACAAAAAAACATGCAAAAACTATCAAAAATAACAAAATGAGCAAAAACGACCAAAACCGCTAAATAATATGACCACACACGCTAAAAACGACAAAAAACGAACAAAACCGATAAAAATGTTCCAAAACGATAAAAAAAAATCAAAAACCAAAAAAAATTCAAAAAATGAGCAAAACTGACAAAAAAACGTACAAAAACCATCAAAATGACAAAAATGAGCAAAAACGACCAAAAATGCTAAAAATGACAAGAAATGAGCAAAACCGGCTAACAAAGAAAAAATAATTACCGTATATCAAACACCCCCTTTAAGTTGTAATGTGGTTTTATGACGTAATTAGTTTTAGAAGAAACTGATATAATATAATCAAACTTGTAATCGCGATTACATTACATCTAATTTTTTATTTTTCAACCAAACATCCGAATTAGAATTACAATATAATCGCCATTACAATTACGATTACATTACTGTGAACCAAATGGGCCCCTAATGTTTTCCGGCTGAATCACTGCAGACAACATAACAGTATTGCAAAAATTAAGAACTCATGAGTTCGTTCCTCTAGGATTTTCGTCACAAAAATTTAAAATAAACTAAGAAAACTAGAAAGAAAGATACTTAGGACTCATGGAATAGTAAGTTAAAAAGTTGTATACGCATAAGAAAATTACTCTATGTAATCATTAAAAAAGTACTCTAATTAGGACTCATGGAATAGTCTTGTATTGATCTGATAACACAAATCTCAATAGTACAGTGAAATACATAAATAAAATGTCATCAAAAAGACAAAATTTGCATCTAGAGCGCTTAACTAATCAAAATCCACCAAAGAAAACATTGAAAAAGACAAAAATTTAAAAAGAATAAAAATTAATTCCCGGTGGCCAACTGGGAAGTAGGAACGCAGATAAATTTCCAAGACCTCTTGATCCCTAACACTAATTACTGACTATAAATACAATAGCACTCTTACTGAAAATAACTACAGATAAACAACCCTTTGAAAGAAAAAGAAAAAAAAACAGATAAACAAGTTGAAAAATAAAGTGAAACAAAGACAGCATGTTAAGGAGCTGCAAAGTGTGGGTCTATATTGGAGTCACCGTAGTCGGTGTCTGGGATGGTTCAACGAATGGAGATTTGGGGGAGGGGCCAGCCAGGTTCGGTCGCACTGGCTCGAGATTGTTGATGGGTTTGCCATTCTAAAGTGAGATGCTCGACTTCTCGTGGTACATTAAGTACACAAGAATACATGACCATTTTATAGCCAAAAGAAAGATGAGGTAACAATACAAGATTCATAATAGTTGTGTTTGGTTGCGGAGGAAATGAAGAAATATGGTTATGTTTTCTTATGAACCTAACAAGTATGTGTGCAAACAAATACAAATAATCCAATCCTACTGTACATTACAATTTAACATGTAAACATTTGAAGGCATGTTTTCGCATCTGTATGTGCATGATGTGAGAACTAAGTCGGAAGAGAAACTAACATTGATATCAGAGAGAAACTTGGTTGCGTATGGACAACCAATGTGACAGACATTAAGCACAGAAGACCAGATCAGAACTTAACAAGGGTCATGATCAACTGCAGGACACTGCAAGGAGGGTTGTTAAGTTAATTGAGTGTGGATGTCTCCAATAGAATCACATAGGTGTGCAAAGGTGGATCAACCCAACCATTGAAACTCACAAAGAGTGTTACAGTATAGTTCCTGCACGACTGAGCATAACCGACTATGTTCGATCTCTCTCATCCTCTTTTGAGAAAATGGTTACAAATTAGACAACCAGGTCTATACAACAGCAAACCACAAATTCCACAAAATTCAATAAAAGCAAGATCACATGAGTGTATAGCAATAGGTCAGATAGAAAGATACCTCTGTAGTGATGCTACATTAAGGAGTAACCAAAACCGAAATATCATATCGAGATGTATGTCCAAAGACTACAATATCATCATCCAAGCCTTCTTCTCCTACCAGATTTGTGTCAGCTACGGATCGCAAGAAATCTCCATAAAGGATTTCGTAAAGTTTTTCTGACCAGCTGTGACCAGATATCAACTCTTTTTTTTCAAGAAGTTTGTGTAATAAATTTGTTTTTTCTCAAACCCCAACTAATAGATGAAGTCCATGCTCTCCCATTAAGTTCACACATTGGACTAAATACACAAAAAACACAGATATAAGACCAATAGTCAGATGTCAAGCACAAACTGACTTCCAAAATGAAATTCAGCTAGCATTTGTGAGAAAGGTTGTGTTTATATCAATTGAGACATTTTCGTATCTTAATTTTCGACATTTAGAATATTCAACAGACAATATTCTCGTTTCAACTTATTTAAAACTAGAAAAATGTTAGCCCACTTTAAAGGATTTCAAACTACGTTGCACGGACATGAGAAAACGATGTCCGTACCCGTGTCCATATTCATGTATCCTAGACGATTATACACGTGCAGCATAATTTCAAGAAATCATTACTAGTTCTCCCATAACTTCTAGTTATCATATCAAAGAAAATACTAAAGCCCTATTTTATACTTTGTGTTAATATATTATGTTAGGGACTATAAGCAGGGCCCATAACAAAATGTATGCAATTTTGTAAAACTACTCACTTGGGATTTGTACAAAATCAATACATCTATTAGAGTTGTATATATTAACTCCTCAAACTAATGAGGATCATATATATACCATATCCAAAAACTTATCATCTCACTCTTATATAACTAGAGATTATTTCAAGTGTTCTTTTGTTAACTAAAGGTTAATTAAACAAATGTTCTCTTTTAATAAGGATGCCTCCACCATTTCAGTAAGATACCTACTCAAACAGAACATAGGAATACATCTTAATAGATAGCATCCATAATCAAGATGACTTCAATACTCAAGACCAGCAAAAGCTTCGAAAAGATGTTGGAGTGGGTGGGGTTCCCAACCTATGTGGAGAACACCTCGGAGTGCGACGAACGCCGTATGTGGTCAGAGAAGCTCGAGGAGACGACGAGAGCCATTCGAGAGGTCGAAGAAGGAGCAGCTGATGTCCAGGTAAGACAGAGTTCGGGCCGAACTCGGTCCGAGTTCGGTCAGGGTGCTCCAGAAAGCTGTTGTCGTCGTTTACTCGCAAATCACCGACTCGGACGAATTCGGTCCGAGCTCGGTCAGCGGGCTGGACGAAAATTCAGAGGTGTTTTATACACCGTTGGATCGTATCCTACGGTCCAGGATTTGTTGTGGAATTATGAGGCATATATTAGGTTTTCCTAAACCCTAACCATAACATATCATCTCAAGAAAGAGGAAAAAATAAGGCAAGAGTGCCGTTACAACTTTGGGAAGGAGAAAAAAGGATTGGAGGCCGTTTCGGAGGAGATCAATTTTTGGTAATTTCTCATTGTCTTCTATCTTCGTGGTGTGGTCTATTTTCTATTTCTAAGCGTTATGGTGATCCGTGTTGGATCGGGAGGAGCTTGTAGATGGTGTATTCTCTTTATTTCATTAGTGGAGGTTCTTCAGGGTTGGACTCCGATCGTCCCGTGATTTTTCCCGCAAGGGTTTTCCACGTCAAAATTCTCTGTCTGCGTGGATTATTTTTCTGTGGTTTGGTGTTTGGTTTGTGCGTTGTATTGCTCAGTTCTCTCGCAGGTACTCTCTGGTTTGGGGGAAGGTTTTCGCGCTTCTTTCCCAACAGTGTGGTATCAGAGCCAGGTTCTGGAATTTCAGAAGGGTGTCAGGAGTTAAAGACAAACCAGAGAGGAGAGATGGACGCGAAGCCGACATGATAAACCTGAATGGTACCAATTATCATTACTGGAGGAGCAAGATGAAGGATCTGCTATTTGTCAAGAAGCTGCATTTGCCGGTATTTGTTTCCGAGAGGTCCAGTGACAAATTCGAAGAGGACTAAAATTTCGAGCATATACAGGTGTATTGGTACATCAGACAGATCGTTGACGAGAACGTGTACAACCACGTTGCCAGTATTGAGCACGCGAGGACACTGGGATAAGCTGGAATCTTTGTATGTGAAGAAGACCGGGATAAATAAATTGTTCCTGATCCAGATGATGATGGATCTGCGGTACAAAGATGGGGCGTCTATTACGGAATACTTGAGTGAGTTCCAGGGCGTGGTTGACCAGCTATCCTCGATGGGAGTCAAGTTCGACGACGAGATTCAGGGACTATGGTTGCTGTGTACATTGCCAGACTCGTGGGAGACCGTACGAGCGTCTATGATCGCTTCTGCTCCGGAAGGCGTGGTCAGTCTGGAGTTTGCCAAGAGCGGGGTACTAAATGAAGAGATGCGGAGACGTTCTCAGGGCACTTCATCCACATCCCACTCAGAGGCGCTTGTTTCAGAGAGCCGCGGAAGGGGTAAAAGCAGGAGTCCAGGCGGTGGCAGAAACAAAAACAGGAAAAGGTCCAAGGGTCGGTACGAGGACTCGGAGTGTTACCATTGTGGCAAGAAGGGTCACATCAAGCTGAACTGTTTCGCTTGGAAGAGAGAGAAGAAGGACGACAAGGAAAAGCAAAGTGGGAACACTACAGCAGCAGCCTCAACACATGCAGACGACGTGATCATTGTAGGTGATGAGGTAGTTATGAACCTCGCCTGCGATGACAACTCTTAGCTGGTGGACTCAGGTGCTTCAGCGCACGTATCTCACAACAAGACACTATTTGCTACTTACACAACAGGCGACTGTAGAGTGTTGAAGATGTGCAATGGAGATGTGTCAAAGGCGATTGCCATTGGAGATGTGCATTTGAGGACAAAGACGAATGCAGTTCTTGTTCTCAAAGATGTCCGTCATGTCCCTGATATCCGTTTCAACCTGGTGTCTGTTGGAAGGTTGGATGACGAGGGTTTCTTCAATCTCTTCGGGAACAATCAATGGAAGCTTTTCAGAAGTTCGATGGTGATTGCCAGAGGAAGCAAGAGGTCCAGACTTTACTATATGAAAGGGAGCGCATTGGGACACAGGAGGTTAACGCAGCTACTGATGCGTCTACTGAGTTGTGGCACAGGCGGCTTAGCCATATCAGCAAGAAGGGGATAAGGTACTTGGTGAACAGGAAGGTGATTCCAGGGCTAAAGTATACAAAGTTGAAGAAGTGCACGTACTGTTTGGCAGGAAAGCACAAAGTCACCCAAGTTCAAGGAAGCCGACGTTGCTCGAGTTGATTCACTCGAATGTCTGCAGACCTATGAAGATAAAATCCATTGGTGGTGGTTCTTATTTTGTAACATTTATTGACGACTGTTCCAGGAAGGTTTGGGTCTATACCATAAAGACCAAGGATCAGGTACTGCCCACTTTCAAAGAGTTTTAAGCCTCAGTTGAAAGGGAGACGGACAAGAAGCTGCTATGTGTTTGGTCGGACAATGATGACGAGTATATCGGTCTCTTTGATGCTTATTACAGAGAGCAAGTGATACGACACCAGAAGACTCTGCCAAAGACACCTCAGCTCGATGGTGTAGCGGAGCGGATGAACATGACACTGATGGAGAGGGTACGATTGCTGTCAGAAGCAAACTTGCCGGACAGTTATTGGGGTGAGACAATTTACACAGCTGCTTATGTTATTAATCTATCTCCTAGCGTCTTTCCAAGGTGATGTGCCTGACAAAGTATGGTACAGCAAAGAACCGTCTTACAATTACCTGCGAGTGTTTGGTTGTAAGGTCTTCGTGCATGTACAGAAGGACGAGAGATCCAAACTTGAGCCAAAGACGAGACGGTGTGTCTTTGTCGGCTACGGTCGGGATGAGTTCGACTATAGACTCTACGATCCAGTGGGAAAAAAGCTCTACAGAAGCAGGGACGTGATATTCGTCGAGGATCAGACCATAACCAACACTCAGGATTCCGAAATGCCTTCTGAGGCTGAGGAATTGCCTGAGTTAGTCATTTCGCTTCGAGCAGTTTCCAGAGGACATCGGAGAGGATCCAATTATGGGGGAGCCAGTACATGGAGTTGCTTCCAACCTTGATCATCAGTCTGCTGATTGTGGTCAGGGTGGCCCTAAGGAGGATGAGCATGCTGAGGAGGCAGTTCCTGGAGGGGAGGAGGCTGTAGATATACAGTCAGCACCAGTGGTTCCATTGAGGAGCGATAGAGAGCGTCGACCATCTACGAGATACTCACCGGGTGAGTATGTGCTATTGACTGACGGGGGAGAACCCGAAAGTTTCGCAGAGGCTATGGAAGACGAACACATGCAGGAGTGGATGGATGCCATGCAGGAGGAGATGAGTTTCTTGGAGGCCAACTCTACTTATGATCTGGTGCGGTTGCCAAAGGGCAAGAAGGCTTTGAAGAATCGATGGGTGTTCAGAGTGAAGCAGACAGATGATGCTACTCGCTCTCGATACAAAGCAAGGCTGGTAGTTAAAGGCTACAGTCAGCGGAAAGGCGTAGATTATGATGAGATCTTTTTTCCAGTCGTCAAGCAGTCGTCTATTCGGGTGGTGCTAGCTTTGGCAGCCAGTTTCGACTTGGAGGTCGAGCAAATGGACGTGAAGACAGCATTCCTCCACGGTGATCTTGAGGAGTTGTACATGGAGCAGCCAGAGGGATTCTGTGAGAAGGACAAGTCACATTTGATCTGCCGGTTGAGGAAGAGCTTGTATGGTCGGAAACAGGCTCCGAGGCAGTGGTACAGGAAGTTTGAGTCGTTTATGGGGGAGCATGGCTATGCACGGACGACGTCAGATCATTATATTTTTGTGAGGCAGTTCGCCGAGGATAATTTTATCATTTTGTTGCTTTATGTTGATGACATGTTTGTGGGTCGGAATGACACCAGGATAGCAGAGTTGAAGCGCCAACTGGGCGCGGCCTTCTCTATGAAGGATTTGGACGCAACGAAGACTATTCTTGGGATGGAGATCAGCCGAGAGAGAGAGTCCAAGCTGCTACACTTGTCCCAAAAGAAGTCCATTCACCGGGTACTTCAACGTTTCGGGATGGACGGGTCGAAGAAAGTGAGTAACCCCCTTGCGGCTCATTTTAAGTTCACTGAGGAGCAGTGTCCATCTACCGAGGACGAGAAGGAAGATATGGAACAGGTTCCATATGTCTCAGCTGTGGGAAGTCTTATGTATGTTATGGTATGTACGAGGCCAGACATTGCTCACGCAGTCGGCACAGTTAGCAGGTACACTTCCAATCCTGGAAGGGTACATTGGATGGGGTCAAGTGGATATCTTCAGGGCACTGCCAATTGGAGACTTTCATTTGGTGGTGACGAGCCGAAGCTGGTTAGGTATACCGACGTTGATATGGCTGGAGATGTAGACGCGAGACGATCGACTTCGGACTATGTGATGATGTTTGCTGGTGGAACAGTATCGTGGCAGTCGCATTTGCAGAAGTGTGTTGCCTTGTCGACGACAGAGGCAGAGTACATTGCGGCGATTGAGGCTTGCAAGGAGTTGATGTGGATGAAGAAGCTGCTGCAGGAAATATGGCTAAAGCAAGAGCAGTATCATTTGCTTTGTGATAGTCAGAGTGCTATTCATCTTGTGAAGAATCAGACATTTTATAGCTGGTCCAAGCACATTGAGATCCGGTATCATTGGATACGGGATGTTGTAGAAAAGAAGGAAGCGGAGCTTGATAATGTTCATACAGATGACAACGGAGCATATATGTTCACAAAGATTCTTCCAAGAAAAAAGTTTGAGTACTGCAGGCAGATCGTCGGGATGACGATCCCCTCCACATAGTTGTGAAGGAAAAGATTTGTTGGAGTGGGTAGGGTTCCCAACCTATGTGGAGAATACCCCGGAGTGCGACGAGCGCCGTCTATGATCAGAGAAGCTTGGGGAGGCGACGAGAGCAATTCGAAAGGTCGAAGAAGCTCGAAAAGAAGGAAGAGCAGTTGTTGTCCAGGTGAGATAGTTCGGGCCGAACTCAGTCCGAACGGTCAGGGTACTCCAGAAGCTCCAGAAAGCTGTTGTCTTCGTTTACTCGCAAATCACCGACTCGAACGAATTCGGTCCGAGTTCGATCGACGGACTGGACGAAAATTCAGAGGTACTTTATACATCGTTGAATCGTATCCTACGATCCGGGATTTGTTGCGGGATTAGGGAGTATATATTAGGTTTTCCTAACCCCTAACCCTAACATATCATCTCAAGAAAGAGGAGAAAATGAGGCAAGAGTGCCTTTGCAACTTTGGGAAGGAGAAAGAAAGATTGGAGGCCGTTTCGGAGGAGGAGATCAATTTTGGGTAATTTTGCATTGTCTTCTATCTTCGTGGTGTGATCTATTCTCTATTCCTAAGTGTTGGGGTAATCCGTGTTGGATCGGAAGAAGTTTGTAGAGGGTGTATTCTCTTTATTCCATTAGTGGAGGTTCTTCAGGGTTGGACTCCGATCGTCCCGTGGTTTTTCCCGCAAGGGTTTTCCACGTCAAAATTCTCTGTGTCTGCGTGAATTATTTTTATGTGGTTCAGTGTCTGGTTTGTGCGTTGTATTGCTCGGTTCTCTCACAGGTACTCTCTGGTTTGGAGGAAGGTTTCCGCACTTCTTTCCCAACAAAAGGATGCCTCTACCATTTCAGTAAGATACCTACTCAAATAGAACATGGGAATACATTTTAATAGATAGTATCCATAATCAAGTTGACTTCAATACTCGAGACCAGCAAAAGCTTATCGGACAAGTGACACGGAAACCATTCCAGATGCACAATCAAGTTTAAGAATTTGTACTTTGTAAGCATTCACATGTAACTATAACCTTATCAAGATAACACCCCCATTATATCATTATGGTAGCAGTTTCGTCATTTTACCTTCTTACAATACACTTAAATAATCCTGAGAGAAATTTAAAACCAGTACAGTGTCAGGACAGGCTAAAGTTTACTTTGATATCCTAAGATCCTTGTGTTTATCTCTAATTACGACTGGTTTGAGATTGTAGGTTTCAGACTATAATATATAGATTGCATGTTTTGAGAAATAAACAGAGAAAGGAAAGGTGTAGTGGTTGTTTGATTATTGTGTTTTGGTGAGGATCATGAGCAATAGTAATCTTTGTTTATGAATATCTAGTGAATTATTGGGTCGGTTTGTTTAATCTCTACCTCGATTTGTAATTATTTCTTTTTATTGTTCTCATCTCGATGTAACACTTCTTAATCCCGAGAAAAACTACTCGTACCAATCTACATCTACATTAAGCACTCCAATTCCAACAAGATAGATTGCATCAAAGCATCATAACTGTCACGCCCCGGTCCTGCATGGCCGTTCGTCCTCGCTTTGGAGTGATGTCATGCAAGCCTAAAGTGCGCTTGCACAAGGCCAAAGCTTTGAACAAGGGCAAGTAAGCTATTCAATACTGAAGCAGCGGCACACATATATTGCAGAAAAGTAAAGAACACAATGGCACATGAAAACAAGCTCTTTATTGATAATCAAAAGTATTACAAGCGACGCATGGCCGAGGTTACAGATCGCTCAAGCACTCATTCTCTCGATTACAATGACACCGTTCCATACATTATGTCCCTCTATATAAAAGCAGCTCAAACTCGATACGGCTCAAGGCATCGACTCCAAATTTCCGGTTCCTTGGGATGAGTCATGGCTATCGCTTCCTCGGACAAATCAAGTACCTAAGAATAAGCAAAGTGTTGGTGGGTCAGCACTTTTATAAGTACTTGTGAGTATAAAACAACTGAACAGAAGCTACACCCCCTGAAACCCACACTAAGTAAGCATGTGGCAAAATATTACATTATTAGTGATCTTGCTACTTTTACCTAAGTTCATTTCATGCAGCTCAGGACTATAGTCAGATTACATTTTTTGAAAACATAGTTGGAAACACCTCTGCATATTCAACAATAAGCATACAATCAGGACAGTGTTCTATCGTGCAGTGCGCAGCATGTATTGTGCATCATAATCTAACTCTTTGGGGCAAAGCTCTATAGTGGACCAAAATCATATAGATATTTCTGCTTGTATGCTTGAAAGTATGATAGTCACCATTATGTCACACCCCGGCCCCGAGGGCCGCCCAGACCACCGCTTCCCCCGTCGGAACCGGACGCGAATCACCGCGCCTCGGCGCCTCCCGACGGGGCAAGGAATGGCCCGTTTGATACCGGGACGTGATGTCGTGCGAGCCTGGGGTTGCGCCCGCATAAGACAACATCGTTTAAGTTGTTTAGCTATCATCGCATCAATCGAGTAAGCAGCGGAGGGACATTGTTGCAATGCATTCATGCATTTAGCCAACTGAGTATTCGGGGCAAATCGAGGGACTGGATTTCCTTTAGCAAAGGCATCGTTCCATACATTATGCCCCTTTATACAATAGCAACTCGAGGCAATCGAAACCAGAATTCCGGGTCTTGGGGATTGAGGCACGCTTATCGCTCCCTCGGACGATCCAGTACCTGCAAGCAAGTAAACTGTTGGTGGGTCAGCACTTTTATAAGTACTGGTGAGTATAAACAACTGAACAGAAGCAAGCATTCACTAAAACCAACACTAAGTAATCATGTTATAAAATAGTACATTACTAGTGATCTTTCTAGTTTTACCTAGGTTCGTTATATGCAGCAGAAGAACGGAGTCATATTACATTATTTTGGAAGCATCTTTAGAAAACAAAGTTTCATATGCGATATAAGCAAGACAAGCCGTTCGTTCTGTTTCAGGGTATGCACAGCGTGTCTCGTGAGACTCTAGGGACAAATGCACATCTAGACACCAATGCATATCTTAGGAGCAGGCCACTATCCAAGCCAACATGATGAACTATCTTATATGCAGTGCGGTCCCCGAGTATCTCAGGATCGGCAACTGTTAGTCCAGCATACCAATGACTCATTTATCTGATGCTATTGGCAGCTGACTCATTATTGCTTTCCACTATCTCTGTAGCAGCCGTGACACATGCAGTTCAGCTCTCCACCAATAGCCATTGTCCGACCGATGCGAATGCATGAAAACACTATCAAATAAACTTTAGGATGCAGACGAGACGAACCATCAGACCATATTCTTTATTGCGGGACAAGCCGCTTTATCTTTGAACACATTCAGGCACACGATATGGTTCTCTCGGAGCATAGGCGATAGTGGAACATGTTCATGCAAACACATACTTTTAGACAAGCGTTTCAGGGTCTCTTAGTTAAGCAGACATGTTCGTTTCAAAGACAAGCTAGATGAGTTCGTTTATTAGCATACAAGACAGGTTCTATCATTCTCTTTAAGCAAACAAGCATTCAAAAAAAACTCAGATTTATTATTAAGGTGCAAGAATCAGAGAACGAAGTTCTGCCCACTCACCTTGATACATAATGCCGACACGGAGCGGGACATTACAATAACCAACTAAAAATCTTCCATTGCAATCATCATAACAGAAACAACAATTCAGGGTGGAAATACAAGTAGTACTCTCTATTGAAAAACTAATTCATTTCCACCATAAGTAATTTACGACAAATATGTGCAGAAGTTTATGACAAAACCTGGAAACTGCTTTGTTTTTGGAGGTGGGCAGAGATACTGCCTAGGCAACAACTTTGCCAAGGACTCAACAGACATGATGTTCCTACATCATTCAAGTCTAAAGTATAGGCAAGATGTTACAACATAGGGATTCTAAAGCTGAAGAAAAATATTGGTACAAATGAGTGACAAGTTCCCATGTCCTTGGTTTCTTCTGTTTGCTACCTATTGTTTGTGTTCGATTAGTCCACATAAAAATGCTGGTAGAAATGAGTATAACCCAAATCTCAATTGAAGCCCACATGAGCGCGTCGTGATGGCTTTGTTATGCCTCTTGGACCTTCCAGAAGATGCAACTCGATACTCATTGTAACCAATTGTGTATTTCTTCCTCCACTACACATTGTTGAATGTTCGCATACCATGATTACATCCTCTAGATATCCAAGGTCCATGGATGGTAATCCTTGTTATCCTCCAGCAGATCTCTCTTCATATCTCCATTTATTTTGCGGTCCTAAAAAGATATATAGTACACAAAATTCTCCTCTCCTTCCCTGCTGTTCTTCCATAATCCAAAGAAAAAATAAAGCTAATTTCTTCGCTTGCATCACGGCTCTGCAAGTGCACACTTGCGACGACAGATATCGTATCCTGAAAGAGTAGCACATGTAGAACTTTTTGCACCAGTCGGCTTGCATCTACTCAAAGACACTGCATCGGCAAGCATTGGTCAACTTCCTTCTTCTACACGTAAGTGATTTGTGTCATATTCTTTAATTTGAACTTCTTGGCTCCATTGGCTAGTACACCCACGTCATCCTTCACTCAATTTCTAATGCCCTTGAAATGATCCTATTTAAGAGCTAAGCTTTTAGAATGTTTTTCCACACAGGAGGGAACTACTGAATTCCAATACGGGTTTCTGTACCAACCACACCAAAAGCCTGAGGGTGGTGCAGAGATGATATTTAGTAGACAGTCTAACCCCAAAAAAGCATTTGGCATTGCGTGCAGTACAAGTGGATCAAAACAAAAAATTGTTGCATAGTACAAAATAGTGTTTTGCAGACCAAGACCACTCATACATTTAAGGGATTTTCCTATAAAGAATCGATAGCAAGTGATAATAAATGATTGCTGATCAATATTTGATCTATGACTGAGATGGTATGATTTTTTTTTTGGGTTTCAAAAGGACAAAATCCATCTTTAATCGTCTCCAGAATACGTGAGATTTCAAACAAATACCAAGAGAATTATTCAAAGCAACTCCTAATTCAAAACTCCGACTCAACTACCAAATATGGACCTAAACTTTTGGATAAGTTTTAAGGTCTAAATAAACTGAATTTCGAATTTTCCTGGCTTTCCATGGAGTGTACAAATGGCACGACTGAACATAAGACACCTCAAAGCCAGAAAATTATCATACGGATTTGCTTGATTTCATTTTCGGAAATAAAAAAAATTATGGCTGGAAAATTAGGAAGGTGTTGATTTGTGAAGTTCACTCCCGGTGATCCTTGTATTTTGATGCAATGTAATCTACATCAGTTACGAGCCAACAATCTAGAGATATAAGAAGATAAAGTTGTTTGCTCTCAAACCCAATTAAAATATGAACTCATTTCCCTTCTAATTAACTTCAGACATTTCCTAAACTCACACAAAAACACCGATATAAGACAAAGTAATTGGATGTCAAGCACAAAACTGACTTCCTACACGAAATTTGGCTTAGATAAGTACAAAAAAGGTTGTGTCCATATCAATGGAGGCATCTTAGTATCTTAATTTCAACATTAAGTCTTTAAAATCAAGAATCCCACTATTGCTATTTCTTTTGAAATCTTGAAAGATTGAACTGACAACATTTATGTTTCAATTTGTTTATAACTAGAAACATGTTAGTCTAGGATTTCAAGCAGTCATTAATAATTCTCCCATAATTTCTACTTATCATATTAAGGGAATACTGAAACCCTATTATACTTCATGTTAAACCATTATGTTAAGGACTATAAGGGGTCCAGGACTCAACTAAATATATGCAATTTTGACAAATCACTCACTTGTGTTGTGATATGTACAATATCAGTACATTTATTAGACATGTATATACCATATCCAAATGTAACATGGCGTATATATATATATATATATATATATAACTTGACATTATTTGAAGTGTCATTTCGACTATTGTCTTTAACTAAAGATTAACTAAATAAAAAAAAAAATTTAATTAGGGCGCCTCTACCATTTTAGTAAGATGCCTACTCAAATATAAAATGGGACAACAATTTAAAAAGATAGCTTCTACACCCAAAATGACTTCTATACTCAAAACCAGCAAAAGCTGACAAAAAAATAGTCCATATGCAAGAACAAGGTCCAGAATTTATATTAACAAGAATTTACTCTCAACTTAGTTAACTATAAACCTTATCAAGTATTAAGAGCTTTAATATGTAATGTCTCTATCAGCTAAAACTTTTGGAAAAATTGTTTAACTAACATGGTACCATAGCAAAAAAGATCATCAGTCCAAGTCCACCCTTCCACCAATTAAATTAGTTTATATTTGCCTAATTTATCATGCATGATCCTCCTTCCACTGAACTATAGCTCAAGTGCACGCTCTAGACTCATCTATGTGCAGTATTGGCCTACACGTGCCGCGGGGACTTAAGAGCTTTAATATGTAATGTTGGCCGTTAGCTCGAGCGTTTGGGAACATTGGGTAACTAACATCAAGAGAGCACCCTCATTGTATCAGTGTGGTTTCATCATTTTCACTTCTTACAATACACTTGATAACAAACTTAAGCGACAAATTTGAAACCCCTACACTGTTAGGATTCGTTCAAATTTACTTTGAGAGAATCCTAAAAGCCTTGTGCTTTTGTGATGAAATAAATTGCTACGCAACTATGACTAGTTTGATATTTTACGTTGAGGTTTCGGACTATGAGTAGTTGTAGTCCTTGTTTATGAATAATTGAATATTTAGTGAATTTTGGGTTTATGTGTTAATTCCAATGTTCGCAGTATCGATATTGAAATCGGTATCGGAATCGGTATCGGACTATTCCTATGAGTATCGAGATTGGTGGTATCGGCAGTATCGGAGGTTTCGGATCGGAGTATCGAATTTTTTGGTATCGCAAAATAAATAATTATTAATAGATTATTAACATTTTAGAAAATATATTTTATACATTTAGGCATAATTTTAAGTATTTTCTGTTGTTTCTTAGTAGTTTTGAAATTGAATGAAATAGTAATCACCATTGTTGATTGGTTTAGATGCGATAGATAAGTTTTCTTCTTTTACATGCTTTTACAATTTTATTATTCTTTTACATCATTGTTGATTGACCTTTTTCATTCACTTTTCTTTGGCGAATAAGAGATCTCAATATCTGTATCGGTCAATATCGGATATCGGTCAGTATCGGATCGGGACATGCCTAACTGTATCGATATCGTCGTATCTTATCAGTATCAGCTAATAATGCAAACTATGGTTAATTCTCTACCTTGATGGCTTAATTTGTGGTTATTTGATTTAATGTCTTAATTATGAGATAAACTACTCATACCAATCTATATGCATATTAAGCACTACAATTCCAATCCATTATTTATCGAACAAGATACATTACATCAAAGCATCACAAACAAACCAAAATCTCCCATGGCCATCATCACAAGAATAACAACGATTCAAGTTGGAAATACAAGTACTACATATACAACTTGTTCATTGACACCAGGAAGAAAGAAATAAGAATAAATGCTAAGACCACACATTTAATATGAATCGATTATTTTATTTGCTCTTTGTGTTATTTTCCATATTTTCCATGAAGCATTAAAGGACACCATAGGTTTCATAGACACTGCACGAACTTGAATACAAATACAAAGCAAACCAGAATGCAACACTTTAAAAAAATGTAGGACATGGGTACATCAAGGATATGATAATATATACACATTAATAGATATTTATATACATACTATTTATACTAAATGGTAATAGTATCTACATCTATGCATATTTCTAATATTAACTGCATTTTAAATAGTTCGAGAAAGAACATGCTTCGAAAGAACTCTTACTTTCTAATATCTTGATTATTCGTCCATATGAAACCTATACATGTGAGTCATATTCAACAGGTGTCGAGCAGCTATTATATCCGGTACATGTCAAACACTGATAGGACAGGGATACAGTGCTTGGGAAGAGTATCTGAGCAATTTAAAAGGACACACCTAAGACTACTTTCATCAAGACAAAAGAAAAAAGACAAAATGTAGACTAGCATGTTTAAATTTACATGTTTAAGACCACCTTGTAGAAGTTCCATTGATGGAAAAGTGAATAGATGTTCGTCCTGAATGGTGAGATTTCACAAGGGAAGATGAAAATTATCAGCTCCAATACCAACACCCTCTCTGCGATGTATGAATCTAAAAATCAGCTTCTAGTGTTTGTGACAGTCATGGTGTTTATGATATAACCACTGATCACATCAATGCCAAGAGAGAAAGTTATTAGCAAATACAACATCCTCATAGAACTATTGATTCTTCCCTATTAAGTGATCTTACTCATTGGAGAACTCTGACTGTACCACATATTCGCAAAGAACCACAAAACAATGATACTGAGATGATCAACGACACACCACTAGAGGCGCTCATAACTATTGTCATAAGTTTGTTCCATAAGTTACAAATAATTTTTGAGAGAAATAAGCTACAAATTTGAAGGTCTAAGAAGGGAAAACAAAAATATATCTTCCTTTCCACAAAGCATCTTACATCAGAATTGGGTGTCCCTGAGGGAAAAAAAAAACATCAAGCAAACTCCATGGAGGACTGATCATCAATTTTCCAACAATCATCTTACAAAGCAAACATGATTCTCATGAATGGTGTTGAATTTCAAACTTGTACGGGAAAGAAAGATGTTTTTCCTATGTACAAACTATTTTGGCACATAGAAAGGCTTTTGGTTTTCCATCATGTGCCACCCAGAAGTAGTAACCATCAATTCCCCAAAAACGAACTTCTAAAGGTCCACACACTATAGTTGTAAGTCTGTAACCTACCAAAACGCATTGAAAATAACTTGGATGTTGACGATGATATAAAACAACCCCAAAAGCACAATGCTCAACGATCTGTTATACATCTTATGAGCAACAAAGCCTAGATTGAAAATAAATCCTCAAAACCTGCATTCCATCTTGTATTTCCATATTTTTGGTTGGGAAAGGATTTCCATCTTTCGCTTGGGAATGTCAATTCCATTTCATTATCTGGATATTGCCGAAGCGATGGATGCAATTCCCCAAATCATATGATACTAGCTCTTTTTCTCAACTCTTTCCAGTCCAGGGGAAGAGATAGGTGTTACTTGGTCGCACGAGCATAACTAAAGCGTAATGATGCCACAAGGCTCCCGTCAATGCAAGAATTGAGGAGGGTCAAGTTGTACTTAGCCTCGTCCCCATTTTACGCTAGAACTTTATAAATTCTAATAAATATTAAGGTATTTATAAGTTTTGAAAACAATAATTAATCAACATAGAAAATTTATTAGAGCACGCTATCACGTTCCAGCTTTAGACTCTTCTAAGTAGTTGCTTCCGCTCCGGCTTCTAAGTATCTCCTCCTGCTTCTGGCTTCTTAGTATAAAACATTGTCGACGTGTAATTTTCAGGCAATGAAGACGGGACTGACTTCCAAATTTTTTTAAGAGTAATCAAATGAAAGCTACTCAATATGTACCAAGATAATAACTGACAAGAGCAAATATGAGTTAAAAGAAACAAATGTACCCATTACAAAGACTAACACTTGCGAGCGAGCTACTTCTTGCCCTTGCCCTTGGCAGGCTTCTTCCTCTGTGGCAGCAAGATCTCCCCGTGCTTGAGCACGGGGATCTCCATTATGGACGAGAGCTCGCCGTACTTCTTCCTGAACTTCTCCACCTGGTCCGCGTCTATGAGGAGCCCAGAGCGGCTTCCGAGGTAGAAAGGGTGGTTCCCGGACCACACGTCGACAGAGTACTCCTTCTGGGTTCCTCCGGTGGTCATCACCAGCTCCCCGTTGCAGAACACCTTTGCGTCATCGTGGAAGTCCGGGTGGATCCCTTCCTTGCGGCACGACCACCTCCCGCCGTTCTGATTCTGCACCCAAAAGAAGAAATTGGTCAAGGATTGGTGTTGCTGCTGCTGTTGTGAAAATTATTGGAAAATGAGGGGTGCTAACCTTCTTTGTCAAGATAATTTTGGGTCGAGGGAGAGGAGATGACTTGGTAGGGATGAATGGGGTGACCAGGGGTAGAGCCATCTCCTCCTCTCTTTCTTTCTTTTCTCTGTGTTGTTATCAATATTGAAAGGGTTTATCCCTTTGTATATGGGTGGTGGTGGTATGGATTGTACAGTGTTCCAATTTATCCCCTTATCCAATTTTGGGGTGGGTAAGTGTTTTAAGAATCAATAATACTATTTGTACCCTCAAACGTATTCTTTCAAATTATTCTTCTTTATGGGACAAATGATATCATAATTAATGTGATAGTTAATATAACAAATTATAAATTAATATTAATATTAAAATTAACATTAAAATTAATATTAAAATTAAAATTAATATTAACATTAAAATTAACATTGAAAAAATTTTGGTGATTAATTTTTTGGGTTAAAATTTTTCATGTCAGCTATCACATAATGTTATTTAGCATGTCACGTCAGTCGCTACATAAGGAAGAATGGTTTAGAGGAATATTTTAGAGGTACAAATAGCATTACTCTTTAAGAATCGGATTCGATCCGGACAGGCACTAATAAAATTAACAAATGAAATGAAATATTAGTGCATTGCCCTTAAGGATGGTAACTTTTTCCTAATTCCGAAGATTCGATTTTTTTTTCGATGGAAACGAATTTGGCGATTTGAAAACGGGGAGGGAACGGAAATAGAGATTAAAAAAAAATCTCCAGTCGAATTCGGGACTAGGTATGGATATAGTACTCCTCGTTCCGATAAATTTTCGATCCGATTACTTATACCCACATGTTTTAGTTGTATGGAACTATAGACCTTCATTTGAAATATGTTTTTATGGGATTAACATTCTCTTTTTGTTGTTTTGTATTATAGACTTCTATTTAGTATTTGTACGTTTTGGTTGGATTAATATTTTTTTTTGTATTGTATTATTTTCTCTATATAGTAGTATATATATATATATATTTTTAATGGAAACAAGATTTTATTAACATGTCTTGTATATCTTTTTAGAATAAAAATAAATTTCTTTAAGCTTATAACGTAAAAAAAATTTGTTAACGAGACAAGGGACGAGGACTAGAAAATCCGACTTCGAAAGTATTAACAGAACGGGGACGAGGACGGGGAGTGCATTGTTTAACGGAGACAGAGATTGGGACGGGGAGTGCATTGTTTAACGGGGACGATGACGAAAATAGAAAATTGAATCCGAATGGGAATGGAGATGGGGACGGGAACGGAAACGAAAATTCAAACACCAATCGGGTATATGGTCCCCAACCCCTACCTACTCCGTTGCCATCCCTAATTGCCCTTAGAACGTATGTTTCCCATCCGTGCAGGTTATTAACAACAAAAATATTCCCCTTAGAACGTATATTTATTTCATTAGTGCATATACTTACTAATATATGTTGTTATATGCTGTTATGTATATGATGTTGAAAATTATATATTAGTATGTATATGCACTAATATTTCCAACAATGTTAGAATGTATTAGCATATATACACATTAATGTTTATATATTAGTGAAATGAAATAAAATTAACAAATTAAATATGTCATCTTTTATTTTATTTCATTTGTCAATTTTATTGTTGAAAATTATGTATTAGTATGTATATGCACTAATGCTTTCAACAATGTTAGAATATATTAGCATATATACACATTAATGGATTATCACATATTAGTAAATTATGACTTATTCATATATTGTTTATACCAAATTTATAACATTATTTCATTTATAATAAATAATTTGTTTATAATAAATTAATATATAGTATATTATTCATTCATTAGATTGGTTGTAGTCTCCGATACATGATTACTAAAGTGGATTATGCTAAGTGCGAAAACTTTGAAGAGGTTGACGATTTTAAGTCTTTATTCTTACAATTAAAATATTACTAACTATGTTAATTTAATTTCTTTCATAAAAGAAAAAAAAATATTTAGCAGCATGAAGGCTTTTTGTTTAAGGGACAAGAAACCAGAGTTTGCAAACTGTTTAATTCCATCATTGACCTCAATCAAGCTGACATAATAAATTTGATAATATCATTATACTATGGTTATTCTATAAATAAATTTGATAAATGTCTTTTATTCTCAAATTTACAAACAATGACTTTGTAGTAACTTGTTTTGTTTTGATTCACGTCTGGAAGTAATTAATGATGTTAATGTTGGGGTTTTCTACTTAGCTTTGGGAACTTTAATTTCACATTAAAAAATCACCAAAGTGTATATTCCAATATATAGATATGCTTTGTATTGGCATATGCATATGGGGTGGTGGTCCATATGGGATAATTTTCTAAAAGAGTTTAAGTTTAAACCTCAAAGGAACAATATTTGTTTTTGTCACTCATTGAAAAACAATTCTTAGGAGTTAAACCCCGAAGTGACTCGAACTCGGACATGGGCTCGGACGAAGGACGCAAAGTGGAGCTTTGATGGCGCACTATGAGGTTGCTGTGCACATGCGCTGCTGCACGCATGAGTTGTTGTGCTACTGCGCATATGCGCGCATGCGTTGCTCTGCGCATGGGCTGTTGTGCAACTGTGCTACTGTGTGCATACGCGCATGCAAGTTTACTTGTATGTACATATGTACCGACAGCACAGGTTGCGCGCATACTCCGCAGATTGTGGGATTTGGATAGTTATAAAATTAAATCAAATTAAATAAATTCTGATATTTTGAGATTCAATTTTTATTTGATTGTTATCTTTCTAGATTTGGTTGGCGGTCAGGATTAGGGTTAGGGTTTCCTCCCTACTCTATAAATAGTCTCTTCGTGCCTCCTTTGAGAAACGACTATGAAATTGAGAGACGAAAGAGAGATTGTTGTGGCAGCCACCGAAGTTCAGGTGTCCTTTCGAGTCAGCAACAAAGGTGACGACGAGCGTTCCAGAAGTTCTCTTGTGAACTTGTTGGTTGCTGGGAGTAGATATTCTGGAGGGAGAATCTTGCTCAGAGCAACAATAGTCGTCATCACCCTAGTAAGAATTATTTACTGTTTTCTTCTTCTCATCTTTCTTTTAAGGTTGCAAATCGTTCTATCTTAATTACAACTACGTTTGCAACGAAGAACGGATTTTACTTTTTGTCAGTTTACAATCTAAGGATATTGTAATCCGATATATTATAAAGTACTTCGTTGGAATTGAGTTTCTTCATAGAGCAAACTTGTTTACGAGAATCTCTGAGTCTCGACTACAACTTCAGGATCAAACAGAGAGCAGACTGCAAAGTTTGTGTGAATATATGTTCGTGGCCTCTGTTATCCATCTTTGATCTACCTCAGGACTAATTATCTCAAGCAAGAACCGATAAAGATAGAGAACAACCATGCAAGTCTTCTAGATATAAGTTTTAAGAAACTTGAGAAGTTTGACGGAGAGCACTACAATATCTGGAAGAGAAAGATCAGTCTCAATCTTCAACTCATGAACGTTGATTACGTGTTGACAGATTTGAACTTACTTTTTTGGATACTGATAATGCTCGAAAGATTACTGAAGCAACTGCTTTGCAACAGAAGAGGGGGAGAGATAATAACCTCTGCAAACTATTGATTCTGAATGCCATGGAAGATTCAATGGCGGAATCATACAACAAGATAGTCCATACAAATGATGTTTAGGAATCTCTGGAGAAGCACTACAAGTCTAATAAGATAAGATCCAAGATTCACATCATAGACAAGTTCTTCAAGATGCGGTTTGAGGATGACAATGTGATGTTGCCTCAAGTCAAAGAATTTTTCAAGTTGCGACAAAAACTTGAGGATGAAGGCATGCCCCAAGAAGACAAATTTATTGTGGGCGGGAGGGGGTGTTGTCTCCAAGCTCCCTCCTGGGTGGAACAAGTTCATTACCGACATATACCATAAATATATGGAGGTCAATCTAGAACTTCTATTGCACTGGATCCATGTTCAAGACGAGCAACGGTATCAACTCAAGGTGGACACTATGTCCAAGCAGTTGGCCAAGGCCAACATGGTGCATGTTGGAGACTCTAAGGGGAAGTAGAAGGCTTCTTGCAACAAGAAGAAGAATTTTAACCATCCGAAGGTGAAGTCAATTTCTTTCAAGCCAAAGTCCAAGTCTGACGTGACTTGCTTCAACTGTGACAAGAAGGGTCACTACAAGAAGGACTACAGATCCAAGCCCAAACCAAATAAGCAAGGTGGGCCTAACAAAGTTGCTATGATTGCGCAGGTCAACTCAACTAGTGACGACACTGACTGGTGGGTGAACACTGGTATGTCCTGCCATGTGTGCTCAAAGAGGGAGTTGTTCGCCACAAACAAGCCTACTTCTGAGAAGGTTTCGATGGTGAACAAAGCACAACCTGAAGTGCTTAGGATTAGGACAGTGGTACTAAATCTGACTTCGGAAAAGTCGTTGGCGCTACAAGATGTAAAGCACGTACCGGTGATAGCAAAGAACATGATCTCAGGAAGTCTGTTGTATAACGCAGGTTTGAGGATGGGCTTCAACATTGGTCAGATGGTGATGTCATATAAAGGAACATACTTCGAAAAAGCATTTTTTATCGAAGGAATGTTCAAACTTCAACTTGTAACTCAGACTAAAAATGTCAATGCAGTCTCTTCTTCTAGTTATCCTCTTGAGTTGTGGCATAATAGACTAGGACATATGCATTATAAAAGAATTAACAAGATATCTAGTCTAGGGCTTATCTCCAAATGTGAGGGTAAGGATGTGGAGAAGTGTGAAGTCTGTACATAGACGAAGATTGTCAGAAAACTGTTCAAACAGTTGAACCGAAGCACAAATCTTCTGGAGTTGGTGCACTCAGATATATGTGACTTCAAGAAATTTACCACAAGGCCAGGATGAAGTATTTTATTACATTCATTGACGACTTCTCGAAGTATGCATTCATTTATCTTCTCAAATTGAAAGATGAAGCGTTTGAGAAGTTCAAGGACTTCAAGGCTGAAGCTGAACGTCAAACTGGATAATAACTCAAGAGACTTAGAAATGATCGAGAAGGAGACTATTAGTCTCTTGAATTCACATTGTTCTGTAAAGAACGTGAATTATCAATAAGACTACTGCTCCGTATTCTCCTCAATCCAATGGAGTTGCAGAAGAATAGAATGTTGACAAAGATGATGAACTCAATGATGTTGACCACATGATTTCTAAACTATTTTTAGGGGAGGAGTTGCGCTTACGTCTACTTTTATTCTCAATAGAGTGTGTTATGCAACTTCTGATATTACTCCACATGAACTCTGGTTCAAGGTCAGACCCAATTTGATATTATTCAAGTGTGGGTGTGTGTCTAGCATATGTGAAGCTTCCGGATATAAAAATTCAGAAGCTAGAAATGAGGACTACGAAGACCATATTTATGCGATATGCTAAAAAGAGTCAAGCTTGAAGGTTTCTTGATATTGAATCTAGATCATATCATTGAATCCCGCAATGCAGAATTATTTGAAGACAAATTCGTTAGGCATAAGAAAATTGTTCTCGCAGATATTCTAGATGTTATTGCTGAAGAGGCAAGTGCTTCCAAAGAAGAAGTAATCCAAGAAGATATTGTCATTGAAGAGACAATGTTTGAACCAGAACTCTTTGAGCCATCGACAAAGCGAGTGAGAAGGCAAAAGGACCTTGGAGATAATTTCATCAACTATAATATGGAAGCCGATCCGCTTACCTTTGATGAGGTGATGAAGACCAGAGATGTTCTCTTCTGCAAGGAGGATGGCAATGATGAGTTTGATTCTATAACCTCCAACAATACTTGAAAGTTGGTCGATTTGCCTGAAGGAGAAAAATCCATCATATATAAATAAATCTTCAAGAAGAAGATGAAGGCGGACGTAACTGTTGACAAGTTCAAAGCAAGGTTAGTAGCCAAAAAAATTTCTCAAAAGCAGGGGATCGACTACTTCGACACATATGCTCCAGTTGCTCGGATGACAACCATTAGGATGTTGATTACTTTGAGTGCAATTCATAAGCTGGTGATACATCAGATGTATGTTAAAATAGTATTCCTGAATGGAGAGCTGACCGAAGAGATTTACAAGTAACAACCAGAATGATTTGTCATCAAGGGTCTTGAAGACTAAGTCTACAAGTTGGTGAAGTCACTGTACGGTCTGAAGCAAGTTCCCAAGATATGGCATGGGGAGTTTGATAAAGTAATTAGATCAAATAACTACATGATCAGTGATACAGATATGTTTGTTTGAACTAAGTTTGATGATGGGAGAGGGGTTATAGTTTGTTTTATGTGGACGATATGCTAATCTTAGGTACGGATCTAGAATATATCACAGAGACAAAAAAAATTCTCTCATCCAAGTTCAATATGAAGGACATGGGGGATATTGATGTTATCCTTGGGATAAAGATCATCCGGATAGAAGCTGGAATTATATCTCCATTTGGGGCTGACTCTTGTAGTCTATAATCTCACTAGATTGATTGAATCTCTTCCTTTTAGATAGGCCGACTCCTCCTTTTAGCTATCGAGTGGTTGCTGTCATAATTGCATTACATTCAGAAGATACTTACACGCTATGGATATCAAAATCTTCTAGGGATAGATACTCCGTATAGGTGTGATAAGAAGCTAAAGCCAAATCTAGGGGAGAGTGTCAGGCAGTTGGAGTACTCGAGCATCACCGAGAGTTTGATGTATGCTACGCGTGCCACTAGGCCTAATATAGCTTTCATTGTATGGATGCTGAGTCGATTCACGAGCAAGCCAGGAGTTGAGCACTAGAAAGATGTGAAAAGATTGATAAGATATCTCAAGAGGACTCAAAAGAATGTACTGTACTATAACGGTTATCCGACAGTAGTGGAAGGCTTCAGTGATGCAAGCTGCTTCTAAAAGTAGACAACGAAAGGTCTACAAGAGAATACATCTTCTCCATGGGTAGAGTTGATATATCATGGAAGTCAAAGAAACAGACAATGCTCTCTCATTCCTCCATGAAATATGAGTTCTTTGCACTGGCGGCTGTAACGAATGAAGAAAAATGGCTTCGGGAGCTCATGTATGATCTTTCTCTGGTTGGTGCACAGATATCGGCGATACTGATATACCATTACAACCATACGACTGCAGCGGTGTCATCAAATAATCTCTTTAATGATAAGAAGAGTAATCTATGGCTTCGGCACAAAGCACTGAATGATCGCATCAATGCTGGAGTCATTGCAGTGGTTGATGTTCGAAGCCAGAAGAATCTGGTGGATCTGTCTACCAATGGCCTTAAGCGCTAGGTAGTCGAGGACATAACAAGAAAAATGGTCTTGAAGGCATTATGATATTGTGTCTTTATAATTCTACCATAAAGATTTATGTTAATAGTTTAAAGGGAAATCTACTAGGCATCTAGCTTTTGGTTTATAGAATGATCATTGACATAGAAAATATCTAGGACAATAGTTAGTCCTTCGGGATATTGATATAATATTATCTTCCCCTGCAGTCTACTAGTTGTTCTTTGTATAGAACAAGTCATGTAGGAGGATGGCCATGGGCCTTAATGAGTTCTCGGGCATTTTAAATGTCTGACGTGCTTTACAAAAAGCACGGGTAGCTCGGCACTACAAAGGGGATGATACCCCCATGCTACAGTGGCGTGACACCGGATGAGGTAAGAGCCTCGGCCTTGGGCCATGTCATAGCAGAAGTAGTACCGCATATAGGCAGGTAGCCTAATGCCGAAGAGGTGGAGAGTAGTAGTACAATACTACAAAGAGGCCTGTGACCTCATACTACAGTGGGGTGACACCACCAAGAGGTTGTCGACCTCGACTTTGGGCCATGTCATAGCGGCGTACCACCATAAAGAAGCGTAAGGCTTCATGCTGGGATATGTTGAACTCTCTGAAAGAACTCACCTAAGTGTATGGAATGCGATGTAGGCTGTTTATTGTGGGTAAGCTTATAGACACCCAAGATAAATACATCAAGACCAGGTCAGCACAGGACCTTTAACGTGCGACCAGAGGCATAGGTGATGCCATTGCATGAATGTGAGCTATCGTACTGAATTCAGGCTCAGTCTATTCAAGTATTTTACTATTATTTGACCTATGTGGGAAGATTCAGGTCATAAGAGACATCTATCTTAATGCATGATGGGCAGTCACTGTGGGGGATACTATATATTATGATATATATGGGGGATTGTTAGGATTTTTTTACTTAGCTTTGGGAACTTTAGTCCCATATTAGAAAACTATCAAAGTGTATATCCGAATTATAGTTATGCTTTGTTTTGGCATATGCACGGGGTGATTGTCCATGTGGGGTGATTTTTCTAGAGGGTTTAAATTTAAACCTCAAAGGAACAATTTTTTTTGTCACTCTCTTTAGAAAAATTCTCTTAGGAGCTAAACCCCGAAGGGGCTTAGCGACTCGGACTCGAACACAGGCTCGGGCAAAGAGCGCAAAGAGCACTTTGATGGCGCACTTTGCAATTCGCACGTACGTATCAGGCGCATGGCGGTTGTGCGCATATATTGTGCTTGTGCGCTTATTTTATACTCGAGTTTTGTGCGGTTGCTAGCACGAGTGTATGTGCGGGTATTGTAGGGGCTATGTGTGGGCTATACACAAGCTATGCACGACTATGCGCATGCATGGATATGCATATGCGTGCATGAGGTGCTATGCTGTTGTGCATATGCGCGCATGCACTGTTGCATGCATGAGTCGTTGTTCTACTCCGTATATGCGTGCATGCATTGCTGCGTGCTTGTCCTGCTGCATAGCTGTGCTGCTGTGCGTATACGAGTTTACTCATATGCGCATATGTGTAGACAGCGCAAGTTGCGTACATACTCCACAGATTACGAGATTTGGACAGTTATGAAAGATAAATCAAATTAAATCAATCTCCATCATTTGGGATTCGATTTTTATTTGATTTTTATCTTTCTAGATTTTGTTGGCGGCTAGGATTAGGTTTAAGGTTTCCTCCCTACTCTATAAATAGTCTTTTTGTGCCTCCTTTGAAAGACAACTACAAAATTGAGAGGCATAAGCGATATTGTTGTGGCAGCCATCGAAGTCCAAAAGTCCTTTTGAGTCAGCAACATAGGTGAGCGAGCGTTCCATGAGTTCTCTTGTGAACTTGCTATTTTCTGAGAGCCGATCGTCTGGAGGGCGAATATTGCTTTGAGCAACTGTGGTCTTCATCACCCTAGCAATAGTTGTTTATGTTTTTATTTTTCTCTTCTTTCTTTTAAGGTTGCAAATCATTATATCTCAATTGCAACTGCATTTGCAAGGAAGAACAAATTTTATATTTTGTCAGTTTGTAATATGAGAAAGTTATAATCGGATATATTATAAAGAACTTTGTTGGAATCGAGTTTCTTCATAGAGCAAACTTATTTGCGTGAATCTCTGAGTCTCGACTACAAGTTCAGGATTAAATAGAGAGCAGACTGCAAAGTTTGTGTGAATCTCTGTTCTTGGCCTTTGTTATCCATCTTTGATCTACCTCGGGACTAACAATCTCAAAGCAAGATTCGATAGTGATGGAGAACAATCGTGCAAGTCTTTTCGATATAAGTTTTAATAAAGTTGAGAAGTTTGTCAAAGAGCACTACAATGCTCGGAGGGTTGCTGATAATGCTCGGAGGATTGCTGAAGCAACTGCTTCGCAATAGAAGTGGAGGAGAGACAATAACCTCTGCAAACTATTGATTCTAAATTCCCTTGAAGATTTAATAGCATAATCATACAACAAGATAGTCCAGACTAAGGATGTTTGGGAGTCTCTGGAGAAGTACTACAAGTTTGATGAGAAAAGATTCAAGATTCATATCATAGACAAGTTCTTCAAGATGCAATTTGAGGATGACAAGGTGGTGTTGTCTCAAGTCAAAGAATTTGTCAAGTTATGAAAAAAACTTGAGGATGAAGGCTTGCCCAAGAAGACAAATTCATTGTAGGGTTATTGTCTCCAAGCTCCCTTCTGAGTGGAACAAGTTTATTACGGACATGTACCGTAAAAAGATGGAGGTTGATCTAGAACTCCTATTGTGCCGGATCCATATTGAAGATGAGCAATGCGCTCAGCTCAAGGTGGACACTCTGTCTAGCCAAGGCCAACATGGTGCATGCTGGAGACCCCAAGGGGAAGCAAAAGATTTCTTACAACAAGAATAAGGACTTCAACCATCCGAAGGTGAAGTCGACTTCTTTTAAGCCAAAGCCCAAGTCTGACGTGACTTGCTTCAAATATAGCAAAAAAAAATCACTACAAAAAGGACTGCAGATCCAAGTCCAAACCAAATGAGAAAGATGAGCCTAACAAGGTTGCTATGATTGAGCTGGTTGACTCAACTGGTGTTGACACTGACTGGTGGGTGGACACTGGTGCATCCTGCCACGTGTGCATAAAGAGGGAGTTATTTACCATATACAAGCCTACTTCCGAGAAGGTTTCGATGGCTAACAAAGTACAAGCTAAAGTTCTTGGGATCGGGACGGTGGTGCTGAATCTGACTCCGAAAAGTCGTTGATGCTACAGGATGTGAAGAACATATCGTTGATAGCAAAGAACCTGATTTCAGGAAGTCTATTGTATAACATAGGCCTGAGGATGGACATCAATGTTGGTCAGATGGTGATGTCATATAAAGGAACATACTTCAAAAAAATATTTTGTACCGAAGGGATGTTCAAACTTTAACATATAACTCAGACTGAAAATGTTAATGTAGTCTCTTCTTTTGGTTATCCTCTTGAGTTATGCATAAAATAGACGTGTATATTATAAAAGAATTAGCAAGATGTCTAGTCTAGGGCTTATCTCCAAATGTGGGGGTACGGAGGTGGAGAAGTGTGAAGACTATATGCAGACGAAGATTATCAAAAAATATTCAAACGGGTGAACCGAAGCACAGATCTTCTAGAGTTGATGCACTCAGATTTCTGTGACTTCAAGGAATTCTCCACAAAGACTAGTATTGTCACTACCACATTTCTAGAATAATTGGCATTTTTGTTATTTGTAATATATATATATATATATATAAAATTTATAATTTATATAATGTGTATAGTATATATATATATATATATATATATATATATATTATTAATAATATGGGTTAGTGGGCTAGACTTGATGTGACCATTAGACTTAACACTAGATTAGTCACTTTTGGGACCTAACTAGTCAATACTCTTCATAAAATTAGAAATTTGATTAAGTTTCCATTAGGGATGTGTAAACTCCCTCGACCAGATTTCAGTAATTTACGATTATTTTTTTTAGCTAATTAGAATTATTGCAGCATTTTAAAATTTATTATGTTTACATATCCTATTTGATTGTGCACCTGTACTTCACACAATTAATTAGAACATTACACTAGCTGTATTTCCCAAACAAAATTCACATACCTGCCCTAGACATGTTAGACTATTTTTCTGAATTTTGTGCAACTCTCAAATGCTTTATTTTAAGCCTCGTTTGAGACGCACAAATATCGTTACAAAACGTTCATATTTATTTTCTAATTAAATTTCTGCTCTTTACCATCTATGTATCCTAGGGATTTGAGGACCAGTAGGCACCTGTTTTGCCCAAACAAAAATTCGATAATATTTTACTCTAATTATACTACAATTAGTGTATTGACACCGTAGAAAAATTATGACCCTAACTGCCTCTAAATAATTAGTGAACACCGTGCGTAGTATTTATTAAATAATAAATACGAGGATCTGTATCACTCAGAATCAGACTCTGACTCTGCCCAGGCTCACCCCCACACTCCCCAAACCATTTTTCCCAGCTGTATCCCTCATTTCTGTACAATTCAGTATTGCGAGAAATCAGTATTTTAAATCAGACAAATTACGAAATTACGCAAAATACCAACTTTGGGACCTATGTGCAATTTATGAAAAGTCAAGGGTTTTTAATCAAAAATGCATGTGAGGTGGCATAACCTCATTGGATAGGGAATAGGTGACATGGGACCCACCTAAACATCCAGAAAAATCTGTTAAAAATATCCAAAAATCCAAAATTACTAAAATACCCCCAAACTTCCCCCTATTTACAGTTTTGCCATTGGCCCTAACCCCTATATAAACCCTACCCCTCTCCCTTTCAAACTCCACAGCCACTACCTCCGACCACCACCGGCCACCAAACTCCGGCCAGACCCTCGCCCCTACCCCACCTCCCCTCCGGCCAAGCCACCTCCCCTCCGGTCGCCTGCTCCGCCGTGAGCAGCCCCCGCAAGCCCACTCCCCCAACACCATCACCCACAGTCACCACAACCCGAACCACTCCCACCGCCGCCTCCGGCCACCATGCACCGCCACCAACCCCACCACTGGACTCGCCCCGACCCCCTCTCTCCGACCACCACCCCCTCACCGCCCCACGACCCTCCCTCCGGCCGCCCTCGCCCCCGCAGCACCCTCGGCTCCCTAACCCCAGCCAGTGATCACCCCACCTCCGACTGCCTCCAGCCACCACCACCGCCGACGTGGACCGCCACCACCACCACCAACCTGACCGCCACCCTCCCCTCCTTCGATCCCTCCGCCTGCACCACCCCCTCCGCCGCTGCTCCGCCGCCGGCAGCCCCCGCAAGCAGCTACTGCTACTGCTGCTGCTAGCAGCTACTGCTGCTGTTGCCGTTCCTCCGGCCACCCCCGGTCGCTCTCACCGCCCCACGACCCTCCCCCCGGCCGCCCTCGCCCCCGCAGCACCCTCGGCTCCCTAACCCCAGCCAGTGATCACCCCACCTCCGACTGCCTCCAGCCACCACCACCGCCGACGTGGACCGCCACCACCACCACCAACCTGACCGCCACCCTCCCCTCCTTCGATCCCTCCGCCTGCACCACCCCCTCCGCCGCTGCTCCGCCGCCGGCAGCCCCCGCAAGCAGCTACTGCTACTGTTGCTGCTAGCAGCTACTGCTGCTGTTGCCGTTCCTCCGGCCACCCCCGGTCGTCTCCGCCGTCGTCCTCCCGCCGTCGACGACCTGTGGGACCCCCCTGCCAGTGGGTATACCCCCTAACCCTAATATATAAGTATTTATATATATATACCTATATGTAAATAATATGTTATATATAAATATATATAAATATCCATAAATATATATATACATATTTACATATATAAATATATATGTATAGAATTATAGATGTATATATATATGTATATATATGTATATTTATATGTATTATATTATATAATATATGTTATATACTGTATATATTATTGTATATATATGTATATATATATATATATATATATATATATATATATATATATATATATATATATATATATATATATATATATATGTATATATATATGTATATATATGTATATTTATATGTATTATATTATATAATATATGTTATATACTGTATATATTATTATTATATATATATATATATATCTATAATTCTATACATATATATTTATATATGTAAATATGTATATATATATTTATGGATATTTATATATATTTATATATAACATATTATTTATGTTATATTATGTAATAATTATTAATATGCATTTTATTCTGTTATATATATATATATATATATATATATATATATATATATATATATATATATATATATATAGTATATATATATAGTATATATAAATATGTGTATACACACACACACACACACACATATATATATATATATATATATATATATATATATATATATAGTTATATATAATATGTATACTATATGTATATAATATTATATAACATATTATTTATATGTTATATATATTCTATGTATTAAATATATTATTATTAATAAATATTGCTGGATAATACAGCATATGTATATATGTATATTTTATATTTCTACGCAATCTTTTTATTTATATATATATATCTATATATATGTTATATAATATTATATATAATACTGTGCTGGATAATACAGCCTACATATATATATGTATATTTACAATTCTTGCACTGTCTCTCAATTTATTATATATATGTATATATTATCTATATATATATTATATACTATATAATATAGTACTGTATAATACAGTACCTAAGATATATTTACATTTATGCACTGTCTTTTCATTTATATTACTATATATATATATATCAGTGGATACACCCTGATAATATTATATTACTATATATATATCAGTGGTTATACCCTGCTACTATTATAATTACTATATATATATACCTGCATCTTTCTGTTCTTTATATACTACTATATATATATATACATATTATATATATATATCTATAATATATATTATATATGTATATAAGTATATATATATATATATATATATATATATATATATATATATATACTTTATTATACCATGATATTCACGAACCCTGTCTGTTTTAACAGAAACCATCTCCAGCACAGCCAGTGACCCCCTGTCACAAGCACCTTCAAACCTGACTGTGAGATCAGGGTTTCAATACTATCAGGGAGTAGGCAAGTATACCTTGCCAAGTTTACTGTTTAAATTCAAATATTGTTATATGCTCTTGTTTCTAAAATTCATATAACTATGAGTACCTGAGACTGCCTCAGGTACAATCAACTGACATGTTGACAATTAGTATAATTAACTTAGTTTTACAAACCCACCAACAACTGAGGATATCCTGATATTCTCCTAGACGCTATCACGGGAACACGCAACATGGTTGCAATACATATTGGGATGCGAGCTGCGTATTTGATTAGCTACCAATACGTGTGACCCGCATCACGGATTAGCATAAATAAAAGTAGGACCTGACATTTAGTTACATTGGGTTGGGAAAGATAACTGGTAGACGTATGGGACACCCCCTCCTTAAATATTTTATTTTATACCTTCGTACCATGATGGTCGATTGCAGAGTGCCCTTGAGTCAGGGGGCATATGACACATATACTAGCCAGTCCCCACGATTGGTAAATTAAGTCAGCATATGTCTAGCCGACACATTTCCATGCGTACTACAAGGTCTTTACTTGCATTTCACTTAGATGGTAGCACCCTGTGTTTATTTTATTTATTCAGTATTTATATTATATGGCATGTCATTTCCCTGTATCTTGTTATGTCCCACTGAGGACCTGGTTCCCTGCCAGATCTAGACGAGGCCTTCTACCCCACTGTGTACGGCCCTGATCAGGAGGCTAGATGTGCTACCGAGGAGGAGCTAGAGGAGACATCCTCAGAGTATGCTTGACCCTAGAAGCTTGCCACCTGGAGATGGAGATATTTTTCTCAGATAGACGCTACTTAGTCTATCTGATTTTTCTGTGCTATTATTAGTTTTTGTAGTGGGCTTGTACCCACCAGTGTGTACTTTGACATTATCAGACTCAGTTTTTATATATATCCAGCACTTATTTCCCTGGCATTTTATTGTGGATGAGATAGCTTTACCTGTTTATACTTGTAGTATTTTAGGACAGCGTAGCACGTTCCTTTGGGTCCAATCGAAAAGGATTAAGCCCTTAGTGACGTGTCAGCTGGCCAGTGACACGTGGCATAGTTCCTGACATTTTGGGACTGGGGCGTGACAGGATGAAAACCCCACTTATTGTAAAACCCTTCATGAAAATTCTAGAGGGCATTTTGGTCTTTGTGCCTTGACAAACCCTAAGGCTTCTTGTGGCTGGCCCTATAAGGAGTGGGGAGCCTCCCTCAAGCTTCATTTAATGTTAATGAAAACCCTAGTTTGAGTTCTTTCCCAAACCACCCTTATTCTTCTATCAAAATTTATAAAATCAATCCCAAATCCCTCTCATTTTCCTCATCTAAGAAGCCTATAATCTTAGGTCTCAAGGAGCATTCAAGGAGAAGAAGTTTGGCTAGAGAATCCTTGGTTTGCATTGGAAATCCATCTTCCAAGAGGTAAAATTCTGAAATCTCTATTTTGAATTCTGTTTTTATTGTTTTGAGGACCATTAGGAGCCCACCCATGGTTTAGGAATACCCGCAAGGGGAGAGAATGAGTCTCTATTGGTTTCTATAATGTTTTCTTTATGAAGTTGTATTCATATTTGGGGTTTTGGTGTTTATGGATATTGTCCCCCTATTTTTCATGACAACTAATTATGTTATATATATATAGCTATGTGGACCTTGACAGCGTTCTACCGTCGATGATGTGATGTAGGTTGGACGTACCCACGACTCATGCCCAATTTTCGGGTACGGGTCGTGACAAGTATAAAGTATTTTATTACATTCATCGATGACTTCTTGAAGTATGTGTTCGTCTATCTTCTCAAATCAAAAGATGAAGCATTCAAGAAGTTCAAGGACTTCAAATCCGAAGTTGAGCATCAAACTAGACAACAACTCAAGAGACTCATAAGTGATCGTGGTAGAGAGTATCGGTCTCTTGAATTTGCATCGTTCTATAAAGAATATGCAATTATTAATAAGACTACTGCTCCATATTCTTCTCAATCCAATAGAGTTACAAAAAAGAAAAAATAGAACATTGACAGAGATGATGAAATCAATAATGTTGATTACGGGACTTCCGAATTATTTTTAGGGAGAAGCTGCGCTCACGTCTATTTTTATTCTCAATAGTGTGTCGTAAGCAACTTCTGGCATTACTCCACATGAACTCTGGTTCAAGGTCAAACCCAACTTAAATATCATTCAAGTATGGGGTTGTCTGGCATATATGAAGCTTCTGGATATATATATTCAAAATTTGGGAATAAGGACTACGAAGACCATATTTCTGGGATAAGCTAAAAAAGGGATGCTCGGAGATTCCTTGATATTGAATATAATCATATCGTTGAATCTCGCAACGTAGAATTCTTTAAAGGCAAATTTATTAAGCACAAGAAAATTGTTCTCACGGATATCTGAAGAATAGTATTAGTGCTGAAGAGACAAGTGCTTCCAAAGAAGATGTAGTCTAAGAAGAGGTTGTCATTGAAGAGACAATATTTGACCAAGAACTCGTTGAGTCGTCAACAAAGCCAGTGAGGAGGAAGAAGGACTTTGGAGATAATTTTGTCACATATTATGTAGAAGCAAATCTGCTTACCTTTTATGAGGCAATAAAGACCATATATGATATCTTCTGGAATGAGGCTACTAATGATGAGTTTGATTCTATAAACTCCAATAACACTTGGGTGTTGGTCGGTTTGCCTAAAGGAGAAAAATCTATCAGATCTTAATGGATCATCAAGAAAAAGATGAAGACCGACAAAATTATTGACAAGTTCAAGGCAAGGCTGGTAGCCAAGGGATTTTCTTAGAAGTAGGGGGTCGACTACTTCAACACATATGCTCCAGTTGCACGGATGATAACTATCAGGATACTGATTATTTTGAGTTCCATTCACAAGCTGGTGATACATCAGATGGATGTTAAAATAGCATTCCTGAATGGAGAGTTGATCGAAGAGATTTACATACATAACCAGAAGGACTTATCATCAACGGTCTTGAAGACAAAGTCTATAAGTTGGTGAAGTCACTATATGGTCTGCTACAAGCTCCCAAGATATGGCATGAGAAGTTTGATAAAGTAATTAGATTAAATAACTATAGGATATGCGATACCGATAAGTATGTTTGCAATAAGTTAGCTGATGGGAGATAAGTCATAATTTGTCTTTATATGGATGACATGCTAATCCTAGGTACGAATCTAGGATGTGTCACAGAGAAAAAAAAAGTTTCTCTCATCCAAGTTCAGTATGACGGACTTAGGGGATGCTGATGTTATCCTTGGGATAAAGATCATCCAGACAGAACTGGGATTGCATTATCATAATCTTATTACATTGAGAAGATGCTCACACGCTATGGATATTAGGATCTTCCAGGGATCGATACTCCAAACATGTGTGACAAGAAGCTGAAGCAAAATCTAGGGGAGAGTGTCAAGCAGTTAGAGTACTCAAGCATCATCATGAGTTTGATGTATGCTACGAGTGCCACTAAGCGTGATATAGCTTTCTCCATGGGGATGCTGAGTCGATTCACGAGCAAGCCAGGAGTTGAGCACTGGAAAGCTGTGAAGAGAGTGATAAGACATCTCAACTCAGTAGTATGAACTGTACTACAACGGTTATTTGACAGTAGTGGAAGGCTTCAGTGATGCAAGCTGGTTCTCAAAATTAGAGAATAAAAGGTCTATAGGTGGATACATATTCTATGGATGGAGATATTATATCGTGGAAGTCAAAGAAATAGACAGTGCTCTCTTATTCCTCCATGTAATCTGAGTTCTTTGTACTGGCGACTGAAGTAGATAAAGCAGAATGGCTTCGGGAGCTCATGTATGATCTTTCTCTGGTTGGTGCATAGATACCGACGATACCAATCTACTGTGACAACCTAGCTACTGAAACAGTGACATCAAATAATCTCTTCAATGGCAAGAAGAGGACTGTGCGGCTTCAGCACAGAGCACTGAATGATCGCATTAAGGCTAGAGTCATTACAGTGGTTGATGGTCGGAGCTAGAAGAGTCTGGTGGATCCATTTACCAAAGGCCTCAAGTGCCAGGTGATCAAGGACACAACAAAAAAAAAGGGCTTGAAGACTTCTGATATTGTGTCTTTATAATTCTACCATAAAGTTTTATGCTATTATTTCAAAGAGAATCTACTAGGCATCTAGCTTTTGGTTCAAAGAAGGACATTAACTAGGAAAATATCAGGGACAGTGGTTAGTCCTTTGGGATATTGATGGAATATTATCTCTCCCCTGTAGTCTACAAGTTGCTTCTTGTATAGAACAAGTCATGTTGGAGGATGGCCATGGGGCCTTAATGAGTTCTTAAGTATTTTGAATGTCTGACGTGCTTTAAAGAAAGCATGGGTAGCTCGACACTAGAAAAGGGATGGTACCCCCATGCTATAATGGCGTGACACCAGATGAGGTAAGAGCCTTAGGTTTGGGCCATATCACATCGGTTGTAGCACCGCATATAAGGAGGTAGCCTAATGTTGAATATGTGGAGAGTAGTAGTACATCACTACAAAGAGGCATGTGACCTTATGCTATAGTGGGATGACACCACCAAGAGGTTGTTGACCTCAGCTTCAGGCTATGTCATAGTAGTGTAGCACCACAAAGAAGCGTATGGCTTGTTGGGATATGTTGAACTCTCTGAAAGAACTCACCTAAGTGTATGAAAAAAGATATAGGTCGTCTCTTGAGGGTAAGCTTGTAGACACTCAAGATACATACATCGAGACCATGTCAGCACATGGCCTTTAACGTGCGACCAGAGGCACAACTGATGTCATTGTATGAGTAGAAAGAATAACATCAATGGTATTGAATTCAAGGCTCAGTCCATTAAAGTATTATATTGTTGTTTGACCCATGTAGGAAGATTAAAATCGTAAGAGACATCTATCCTAATACATGATGGGCAGTCACTATGGGGAACACTCTACCATTTATTGTGATATATGTGGGAAATTGTTAGGGTTTTTTACTTACCTTTGGAAACTTTAGTTCCATATTGGAAAACCACCAAAGTATATATCCTAATATATAACTATAGATTTGTTTTGGCATATGCACATGGGGTGGTGGTCTATGTGGGATAATTTTTCTAGAGGGTTTAAGTTTATTACTCAAAGAAACAATCTTTTTTTTTGCTACTCTTTTTGGAAAAAAATCTCTTAAGAGCTAAACCCCGAAAGGCTTAACGACTCGGACTCGAACTCAGACTCGGACTCGGACTCAGGCTCGAGTAAAGGGTATAAAGTGGCACTTTGATGGCGCACTTTACAATTTACACGTACGCATCAGGTGCATGGTTGAATGTTTTATGCAATTTGTATGTACGTACTTTGCAATTTTACCATATGTTATGCTCAAGAGCTCATTTTATACGCAAATATTTGTGCGACTTGCATGTGCGGTTGCTAGCGTGGTTGCATGCACGGTTGTTTGCGCGGGTGCATGTGCGAGTGCTTGTGTAGGTGCATGCGCAGGCATCGTACGGGCTATGTGTGGTCTATGCGCGGCTATACGCGACTATACGTAGCTATGCACGCATGAGGTACTGTGTTGTTGTGAATATGCGTGTATGTGCTGCTATGCACATGTGCTGTTGTGTGCATGGGCTGTTGTGCTGTTGTACCACTGTGCGCATGCACACATGCAATTTTACTCGTACAAGCATATGCGCAAATACCGTAGGTTACGTGCATACTCCGCAGATTGTGGGATTTGGACAGTTATGGAAGATAAATCAAATTAAATCAATCCCCATCTTTTGGGATTTGATTTTTATTTGATTGATATCTTTCCTGATTTGGTTGGCAGTCAGGATTAGGGCTAGGGTTTCTTTCCTACTCTATAAATAGTCTCTTCATGCCTTCTTTGAGAGACTACTATGAAATTGAGAGACATAAGAGATGTTGCTGTAGCAGCCACTGAAGTCCAGGATCCTTTTGAGTCAGCAACACAAGTGACAATGAGCATTCCAGAAGTTCTCTTGTGAACTTACTGGTTCCTGGAAGCAGATCGTCTGGAGGAAAAATCTTGCTTTGAGCAACGATGGCCTTCATTACCCCCGTAAGAGTTGTTTATTGTTTTCTACTTCTTCTATTTCTTCTAAGGTTGCAAATCGTTCTATTTCAATTGCAATTACATTTTCTAGGAAGAATGAATTTTATTTTTGTCAATTTGTAATCTAAGAAAGTTTTAATGGGATATATTATAAGAAACTTCGTTGGAATGAGTTTCTTCAGAGAGTAAACTTGTTGGTGTGAATCTCTGAGTCTCAACTTCAATTTCAGGATCAAATAGATAGCAGAATACAAAGTTTGTGTGAATCTTTGTTCATGGCCTCTATTATCCATCTTTGATCTACCTTGGGACTAACAATTAAATCATATTTGCCTTCTAGATTTGATATGAAAGATCTATAAACATATTACACTCCTAGTATAGAATTGGCAAAGAGTAGATAATGGCTATCCACATGCTACTGAAAAGATACTTAAGAAGTTTAATTATTTTGATCTGAATCCTGTTCTACCCCTTATAACTTTAATGCAAATCTACTTAAGAATAATGGTGAGCCTTTAATTTAAAATAAATATGCTTAACTGAAAGGATCACTTAGTTATATTCCTAATCATACTATACCATGATATTTCTTATGTCATTATAATTTAAATCAATCAAATTAGAATATTTTAGAGTGTTCAAGTGTTGGAGTTTTTAACTTGGCTTTAGGAACTTTAGTCCCACATTGGAAAAATTATCAAGTGTATATCCCGATATATAGCCATGCTTTATGTAAACTCCCTTACAAAAAAATAGGTATTTTGTGTATATTTTATATTATTATATTTATTATAGATGTTGAATTTCTTTAGAGTATTCTCTTAGTTAATTAGAAAATAAATTTTTTTTGATACATTTACTTATATAAATATTTATTTAGAATCATTTTTAGGCTATTTTAGATTTTTGGAGATTTTTCTAGAATTTTTGGTAATTAAAACCTTGGAAAGCTAATTTTTTAGGACTTTCATGATTTACTATGAGACCATACTTGAATATTGTTACTACCAAACATTTATTTTAGAGTTAAAATATTTAAATATATTTTTCTATAATTTATTTAGAATTTTAAGAAATTTATTTGAATTTTTGGAATTATTTATGATTTATATGGATATATAGTCTTTATATTACGTACATGCTAATTTAGTATTAATAGATATTAATAAGATTATGTAGAAATTATTTGTATTATCTTTAATTTTATTTAAGATTATAGATTATTGAGATAAATTTAAACTATATTTTAAACTAATTTAAATCCTGAGTCTACTAGGAAAGCAACTTCATGCATATCATATCTTTATTTAAACTGATCCTAATCATATCCAAATTAGTCAGTCCTAGTCGTATTCAATTAAATAGTCTCCACCATTATAAATACCTATTAGACTTATGGAATAAACTCATCTTTCATATTTTTCTTCCCCAAACTCCTCTTTTTTTTGTCCAAAAATAATCAAAATTTGTCATAAATTAAGCCTCATTTTCTAGTAGTTTTGACAACTTAAAAAGACGATATCTCCTAGCTCCGGACTCCAAACGTGCTCAAATTTTTTTTGTTAGAACCATATCAAGGTTAGTTTTATGAATATATAAATTATTTTAATAATTTCAGAACCTATTTTTCCAGAAAATTCTAAAAGTGCCAGTTGTCCGAAATTAGAGTATTTTTGTGTTTTCGAGATTTTGGGAGATCCCGAACTCAAAATTATGAGCCGTTTGAAAGTTTCGAAAAGATGACATGATGAAATTTCATAAAATTATTTTTCTAGAATTTACTATGTAAGTTTAATCTACTGTAAAATTCGTGCAACATAGACATAAATTGGAAACCACCGAAAACTATCATCTGTGCGCCCTTATGGCCATAACTCTTTACCGACTTGTAATTTTATGAAACCATCAATTTCGGCATTCATGTAGCATTAAAATCTATAGGATTCCATACACAAATCCAGGATTTGAGTTGGTTGACTTTTTGGTCAACAGATCGCCTCGATTTGTGTGCTATGGATCCCAAATTCGTAAAGTTGACTTTCTTTGGACCGAAATTAGAGTTTAGCAATAAAATCAGATTATAATAAGATTAAAATAATATTTTAGATTATTTTATCCAGAATTAAAATAGATTAAAATGGAGGAACCTATTCGCCCACTTTTGTAACCTAACTTGTTTAATTTATGTGACGGGTAGATCGGACGACGCCTTGAGTTGGGACTTCATTCTTTTTCAGAGCAGGCAAGTATACCTTGCCATTGTACTGTGATTTATATTTCATATGATGCATGTATTTTATTTTTGTCCATTTAGTTTATATATTTTAACTGCTATATAAACTGCGCGTCCAAGAATAACTTGGGTGCAACGACGGTGACGTCGTATTTTGTCTTTATTATATATTATGCATGTCGACCTAGTTTTATGAGACCACATGATCATGATGCATTCTTATATTTTATTTGGCTGTGACACATTTCTTACACGAGTTGTGAGTCTCATATAGATCACGGACTTAGGTATTGACTGATCATCAGTACGTGTGGGACGTGCGATAGGGAATAGCTGCTGATAGAATTTGCATGCTAGAAGATTTGGTAGTTATTAGAGGTATCATCATATCATGGATATGACATGCTTAGAGCATGGGGTGGGGATGACAATGAGTAAGGCGTTTGGGCTCCTTTGTACTTTCCTTGTGTAACCCGTACGCTCCGTCGGAGATACGCAGTCATGATGACCCCTATATATTACCTGGCGGCCTCTGAGGTTCAAAAGACGTCATACTTTGTAGGCCCTTGATTCTCTGAGAGAATTATGCCAATCCCATTTTGGCCAGATAGCCCACGTGTTGGAAAGTTATTTTCAAAGTGCATTCACTTAGACGGTTAGGCGACCCATTGGATGTTTATTTTCAGTACTTTATTGGCTTGCTTCTATGTATCTTGTTATTTCCCTTTTAGGACCTGGTCCCTTTCTAGGTGTAGACGATCATGGCTATTTGCAGGAGCATGGATCAGGACTTGCTACTTCATTATCTTTCGAGGAGTTCTTCTCTTCGAGTCTCGTTGTTCATTAGATGATGTACTTATTTTATTTCTCTTATATTCTAGTTGGTAGTGGATTTGTCTTCACCCAACTACTTGTTCTTATCAAGCATCTTATACTTGATTTAGTTATATAGTTGATTGGTTATTTATTTCTATTTAATTTGGTTAATGAGATTTAGTTATGCCCTGTGACTTGTGATAAATATATACCACTTATGAATTATTGTTCATAATGCAGCGTACGTATGTGTTATGATTTCCATATATTGGAGTCTCCATATACATACGGCTGGTATGCTTACGTATTCCTAGTCCTACTTATTTTGGGACTGGGGCGTGACATATTTTTAGTGGTGGTCTATGCAGGTCGAGAGTATATTGTCTTGGTTACGTTAATATACCGAGCAAGCCTGCAAATATGATTAGAGTATAGGATCTCATCCATATTTGACTATGACTCACCTTCCTTCCAATCCGTTCTATTTAAATAATTGCAACCTGCTTGATTCATGTACTTTCCTAATAGTTCCTTGAGTATAGCCTTCTGCTAGAATATAGGAATCCTTGTTGTTAGGATAATAATTAGGGTAATATTCCTACTAAGAATACAACTAGAATACTGACTCATCACTAAGTTTAGAATACCTAATGAACCCTAGTATCCCTTACCTGTAGATTAATTGACCACTATCCCTTGATATATTTATAAAGGACTTGATAGTAGTATAGACACTACTAGGGTTAGTTAGAAATTTGACCATATTGTTTGACCCTAGTATTGAGGAACCAATAGAAATCCAAGGTTGAATATTAGGACTAAACCTAACTTTCATAGTGAGATAGTATTAGAGAACTATAAATTTAGCTTCTTATCTTAATATTAGCAGAACAGTACCTCAAGAAGCCAAGAGGAATGAATAGAACATTTTTCTTGATCATACCTCGAACACAGAGATTAGCATAGCACCTTTTCTTAGGAAACCATGATATTATCAAGAGTCTCTCTATTTAATTTCATATCTTGTTCCTCCGAAATCTTAACGCTCGCTATTTGTGCGACGACTAAATTTTTTCCCTTCATCCTTCAATTCGTGCCACCTAACCCTTCTGATTGTAGGTCAAGTGATTTTTTTTATGTTAGGATATATAGTTTGATAGGGTTATAGTTATTAATCTTGAATTTTAAAATTATGTGCTTAGTAGTTAGAACTTGATAGTTTGAGTTGTTCATTTAGATTATGATTTTATGATTATCCTTTAGCTTCAAATCAGTAATTCGTACCCATATCTCAATACAGGTTATATCCTCTTTCACTTGAGAGCCAGTAACTTCTCTCTTCTTACTATTAACACTTTTATTCTATAAGCACTATGATTAAGACTTAAGATGACCACTACCTATATAATATAATAGGATACCCTAATAGGTACCAAGATCTTTTTCTCGTAAACCCCAACTAGAGCTTTTACTTTATTTACAAGAACAAGATTATTTTGTAGAATTTCCTTAAGGTAGTTACAGTATTAGTTAATTCTTGTAAGTTTGGTAGTATACCTCACAACCTAGTATCATATAGTCCTTTTGACCCATTAATGGAGTGTAATTAAATGACATTAACTATATGCTAGCATAAGAAGATAGTGTTTATCCAGACTGTAGAACTTAGAGGCCATACCCCTATGGGGTCGACTAGAGACTTAGACAAGGAATTGTATGGCACCTGTAGAGGCACAAAACCTACCAAGTCTTATCTTTTTTGTGAACTTGAATTATTTTATACTTTCTTTTATCATAATCCAGCGTACTTATATTTTCTGAACTACCTCGACCTATGCTGCTATTATAGCCTAGTTTTGTAAGCTTACTCTTTTATCGAGCTTGTTCATGACATATGTATTATTGGGGGCCCACATTAATACATTGTCTAAATTAGAATCAGTGTATTATGGTCTGATCAACCTTAGTGCGCTTGGTTCACTCTTCGTATAACTACTTTACGTGGATTGAGATATAGTTGACTCAGCTTGTTAGACGAATATACTTGCCCCTAGACAGATCAGAGCATATCATATCAGGTACATAACTGTTCTGATATGAGCATACGAATAGGAATTTACCAAAATATGATCTCATTCACAACTGCCTTGACAACTCCCTTTTGAATTCTTTAATCGCTTTGAACCCCGCACTTGTATTCTATCACCTCCTCCTTGAATTCTTTATTGTTATTTTCCGTCTTCCCCTATTTTGGACAGACAAAATCTCGTGCTTGGTATAAGTTTGATACACGGAGAGTACTAGATATACCCCATAGGCCAATCACATTACTTGTGACTATCTTTTATAATTAAGGGCATATCATATGTGATATATTTTGTGTTAAAACTTTTGAGGATTGAATAACAAGATTAAATAATTTGAGGAAGTCTTTCTTAAAGGTATAGTCTTATGTGATAGATCGATAAATTCTAAGTTGGGTAAAAATTGCATTGTCAACTTGAGGTAATTTTTTTTAGATTGTGATTAAGTAAGATTAGATTGAGAGATTTAAGTTATTTTAATTTTAAGAATTTTTAGAAGAATGATTAAGAAGATGAGGATTTAATGAATTTTGAAATCTTGATATTGCGGACCAAATATTTATACTTTGAGCACATGATTTAAATTTTGAATATTGGAGATTGAATCAACGATTTAAATTTCGAGGAAAAAAATATAAATAATAGAACTCTAAACATGAACATTGATGGATTGAATTCAAAATTCTATAATTTGATGATTTGAATTAAAAGTCAAGCTTTGATTGTTGGATCATCTATTTGAAATATTGAATAGAAATTGAATTTAAAATTTGAAGAGTACAAAATTCATAAGTTAAAAATAGGAATAAGATTTGATTAGAATTGTTTATTATTTAAAATCTAGAGGAGATTATGATAGTTGGAGATCGTGATATAAAATTTGATATGGGTTATTTAAATCTTGAAGATGTTATATAGATATGAATTAAATTTGGATATTGATTATTTAAAAATTGAGAAGAGATTACGATAGGTTAAATTTTGATTTAAACAGTGGTTATTTTAATTTTGAAGAGATTGTGATGGATTTGAATAGATTTTGTCATTTAAATTTTTGAGAAGATTGTGGTTAACTTGTCTTAGATACGAATGTGAAGGATTTAACAAATTATTCCTTATTTTTAATTTCGAGGACGAAATTCTTATAAGTTAGGTAGATTGTAAACTCCCTCACCAAAAATAGATATTTTGTATATATTTTATATTATTATATTTATTATAGATGTTAAATTTCTTTAGAGTATTCTCTTAGTTAATTAGAAAATAAATTTTTTTGATACATTTACTTATATAAATATTTATTTAGAATTATTTTTAGGCTATTTTAGATTTTTGGAGATTTTTCTAGAATTTTTGGTAATTAAAACCTTGGAAACCTAAATTTTTAGGACTTCCATGATTTACTATGAGACTATACTTGAATGTTGTTACTACCAAACATTTATTTTAGAGTTAAAATATTTAAATATATTTTTTTATAATTTATTTAGAATTTTAAGAAATTTATTTGAATTTTTGGAATTATTTATGATTTATTTGGATATATATAGTCTTTATGTTAGGTAAATGCTAATTTAGTATTAATAGATATTAATAAGATTATATATAAATTATTTATATTATCTTTAATTCTATTTAAGATTATAAATTATTAACTATATTTTAAATTAATTCAAATCCTGAGTCTATTAGGAAAGCAACTTTATTTTATTTAAACTGATCCTAATCATATCAAAATTAGCCAATCATAGTCGTATTCAATTATATAGTCTCCATCATTATAAATACCTATTAGACTTATGAAATAAAATCATCTTTCATATTTTTTTCCCAAAACTCCTCTCTTTTTCGTCCAAAAACAGTCAAAATTCGTCATAAATTCAGCCTCATTTTTTAGTAGTTTTGACGACTTAAAAAGATGATATCTCCTAGCTCCGGACTCCAAACGTGCTCCAGTTTTTTGTTTAGAACCATATCAAGGTTAGTTTTCTGAATATGTAAATTATTTTAATAATTTCAGAACCTATTTTTCCAGAAAATTCTAAAAGCGCCAGCTGTCCGAAATCAGACGTATTTTCGTGTTTTTAAGATTTTGGGAGATTTCGAACTCAAAATTTTAGAGCCGTTTGAAGTTTCAAAAGCTGAAATGATGAAATTCCATAAATTTTTTTTTTAGAATTTAACATGTAAGTTTAGTCTACTTTAAAATTCGTGAAACATAGACGTAAATAGGAAACCACCGAAAACTGTCATCTGTGCGCCCTTATGGCCATAACTCTTTACCGACTTGTGATTTTATGAAACCGTCGATTCCTGCATTCATGTAGCATTAAAATCTATAGAATTCCATACACAAATCCAAGATTTGAGTTGGTTGACTTTTTGGCCAACGGATCGTCTCGATTTGTGTACCATAGATCCCAAATCCGTAAAGTTGACTTTCTTTGGACCAAAATTAGAGTTTAGCAATAAAATCAGATTATAATAAGATTAAAAATACTATTTTAGGTTATTTTATCTAGAATTAAAATAGATTAAAATAGAGGAACCTATTCACCCACTTTTGTAACCTAACTTGTTTAATTTATGTGATGGGTAGATCGAACGACGCCTTGAGTTGGGACTTCATTTTTTTCCAGAGCAGACAAGTATACCTTTCCATTGTACTGTGATTTACATTTCATATGATGCATGTATTTTATTTTTATTCATTTAGTTCATATATTTTATCTGCTATATAAACTGCGCATCCAAGAATAACTTGGGTACAACGACGGTGACATCGTATTTTGTCTTTATTATATATTATCCATGTCAACCTAGTTTTACGAGACCACCACATGATCATGATGCATTCTTATATTTTATTTGGCTGTGACATATTTCTTACATGAGTTATGAGTCTCATATAGATCACATACTTACGTATTGACTGATCATCAGTACATGTGGGACGTGCGATAGAGAATAGCTGCTGATACACTACTAGAAAAAGCGGGATTAGTGACACATTTTAGCGACTCCAAACAAAAACATCGCTAAATCAGCGACTCCGTTAAAAATGTCGCTAGACGTCGTTGAATGGCGATATTTAGCGACTTTTATTAAGATTTAAAAATATTAGTCCCTATAAGTTTGATTAAGGTCGCTAAATGTCGCTAATATGTATAATTTAGCGACATTTAGCGTCATAATTAGCGACGTATGTATTAAAAATATTTAGCAACGTATTTAGTGACGTGTTTGACGTCGCTAAACGTCGCTAAATTTTGGTGAATTATGGCTCAGTTTTCTTTTCCCCCATATGCGAAAATTTCGAAAGTTTTCGTAACCTTTCGATTTCCCCCACCCCCTTCTCCGGCGACAGGCGACCGGCTCTCCACGGCTGCGGCTACTCCGGCATCCCCCTCCTCCTCCTCGAGCTCTAGGTAAACCCTAACTCTCTCTCTCTCTCTCTCTCACATGTGATACTGACACAACACACACTTGACAGACACGACACACACACAGAGACGCACACGACACACACACAGACGCAGACACACACACACACAGACGCAGACACACACACACACACAGACACTGACAGACACACACGACACCTAGGGTTAGGTTTTTTGACCTGGGGTTAGGGTTAGGGTTAGGTTTAGGGTTTTTGATCAGGGGTTAGGGTTAGGGTTAGGGTTAGGTTTTTTGACCTGGGTTAGGGTTAGGGTTAAGTTTTTTGATCTGGGTTAAGGCTGGGGATAATAAGGAAAAAAAATTAAGGTTTACATAAAATAAGAAATGTACAAGGAGAAAGCAATAAATTTTGTTTATGTTTCAAACTGTTCTAATGATGGATATCTATTTCATATAAACTAATAACTAATTAGCCAGTGATCAATTTGGTGGCTTGTTATTTAACTTTTTAGGTCTCTCTTACATGCTTCATTCCAATATACAACTTTACAGGCTGATTAATAATGCATCTTAATAAGTCTGTATATGATATATAATTCTTTAATAGTATCGTGCTTTTATATTTCAATTTTGTGTTTTGCCAATTGTGATATTCTCATATCATAAGTCAGAACATTACTTGTACTTGATGTTCATGTTTATGGTTGTCCCAGTTGCATTAGTTGTTTGTGGCACTTCCTTCCCCACTAATACAGTACAACTTAGTCCAAGAGGAAATGTGGTAGTGAGAATGAAATTATTGTTATGTAAGAAAATTAATGGATGATCTAATGGGATGATGAATCAGTATTATGCAAAATGATGTATGGTACTAACAATATGTGGACAGTTCTTTCTTTTCGATTATATCTGAGAGGAATATGTGCCTGTCCTCTGACAAAGATGTAACAATAAAAGTGTTCAGTAGACATAAAATTGATTGAACTCTCTTTATTAAGAGAGCCAAAGTTGTAGGCTTTTCATATTATTGGTATGATATGAATCGACTAGTAGTTTCAGCTTGATTTGAATATAAGGAACCTATTGTATCCAGTTTTGTTTTACTACTTTTTCCAATGTTATGAGAAGTCACTACTAAAAGTTTGATAGAGCTCTAGTGATAGTTGACCAAACAATTTATTTAGCGAAGTGAGATGTAGTTAATTTTTTTTAGTCTTACATTAAGAGAATGTTGCACATTTCTATTTACCAAATTGAAGGGTCAAGAATAAACAGTACAGGAGATACGAGTTCACCTTATTTATTAGGAGACGATATCTGAAAGAAATGTGAACCTGCACTTAAAGATGTGAAGGACTGGATTACATACTTGGAACAACCTTTAAGGATGCGAATGATGTGTTTCAGCTGTAAGAATACCATTACCTTCCTTGAATATGAGAATTCAATAAACCAAACATTGGCTTATGTGGTTCAGCCGTTAAGTGTTGAGTGCCAAAGTAGATAGGTAATTGGTTAAGATTGGTTAGATAGTAAGATATTGGTTAAGAGAAGTTGATATCAGTTAGAATAGCAACGTAGAGTAGTGTTATAAGTTGGGCTAATAAAATAGAAGACTTGACAAAACCCTAATAATCATCATCATTCGTATTATCATCTCCATCATCAACACTACCAATAGATTTGTATCCGTTGGTTGACTAGATACATCTTATAGTATTTTTATTGTTAGGACAAAATGTTGAGCAATAGCTATTATGGTATCATTATTATACTACAACAAACAGCTAATTCTTTGTGAGTCATCTAATTCTTCCATTCCGCATTATTAAGGATATGTCTTAAGTAATATCTGTTATCAATTATATTCTTTGTTTTCATCTATCTTACCAGATGGCACCCAAGAGAGCGACACCTCCTACTGTTAAGGAGGAAGTGATGCCTCCTACTGTTAAGGAGAAAGAGATACCACATGCTGTATCTCAGACGGGGAGTTCCAGTCACCTAGCACCTATAGCGGCTGTATCTCAGACGGGGAGTTCCAGTCACCCAGCACCCATAGCAGAGATTGATAACATAAACGCTGTTTATGTGCAGTATTTGAGGGACTGGTATCTGCCCCAGCGTATTGGATATCCTCGAGATTGATACTGTCATATTTTATATACTTATATATTATGCATTTTGTGTGACTGTGATAATATACATTTTGTGACGCTGTTTATGCCCTGTGATACTGTGATAATTATATATTATGTATTGTGTGACTATGATATTTGTGTGTATTAATTGTATGACTGTGATACTTTTATTCATATTAAATGTTGTTAATCCGGTGTTGAGTGTTCCACCGAAGGGGTCGGCGAACCTAGAGAATTCAACGGAGGGTTGCTCCGGGTCTATTTTTAATTAGAAATTTATAAATTGCAGTTTAGAACAATTCAGTTTTTTTATTTTTTTTGTAAATTTAGCGACGTATTTAGCGACGCCTAGCGACGTTTTTTATACGTCGGTAAACAAGTCGCTACTTAGCGACGTCAAAAATCGTCGCTAATTATGTTGCTAAACGTTGCTAAATACGTCGCTGTACGTCGCAAAATGCTGACATGGCAATACTGCCAGGTCATTAAAGACGTCGCTGTTACGTCGCTATGCTAATTAGCGACGTTTAGCGACTTTAATAAATGTCGCTATTTAGTGACGCGGCGTCGCTAAATATCGCTAAATTTAGCGACACATTAAAGTCGCTAAAAAATATCGGTATAGCGACGTTTAGCGATATTTTTTGTTTTAGCGACCTGGTATTTTCCGACAGCTTTAAAACGTCGCTAATTACGTCGCTAAACGTATTTAGCGATATTTTTTTGTCATTTAGCGACGTTTTTGGGCGTCGATAATTTGACTTTTTCTGGTAGTGATAGAATTTGCATGCTAGACGACTTGGCAGTTATTAGAGGTATCATCGTGTCATGGATATGACATGCTTAGAGCATGGGGTGGAAAGGACAATGAGTAAGGCGTTTGGGCTCCTTTGCACTTTCCTTGTGTAACCCTTACTCTCCGTCGGAGATGCGCGATCATGATGACCCCTATATATTACCTGGCGGCCTCTGAGGTTTAAAAGACGTCATGCTTTGTAGGCCCCTGATTCTCCGAGAGAATTATGCCAATCCCATTTTGGCCAGATAGCCCTCGTATTGGAAAGTTGTTCTCAAAGTGAATTCACTTAGACGGTTAGGCGACCCATTGGATGTTTATTTCCAGTACTTTATTGGCATGCTTTTATGTATCTTGTTATGTCCCTATGAGGACCTGGTCCTTTTTCAAGTGTAGACGATCATGGCTATTTGCAGGAGCACGGATCAGGACTTGCTACTTCATTATCTTTCGAGGAGGTCTTCTCTTCGAGTCTCGTTGTTCATTAGATGATGTACTTATTTTGTTTCTCTTATATTCTAGTTGGTAGTGGTTTGTCTCCACCCAACTACTTGTTCTTATCAAGTATCTTATACTTGATTAAGTTATATAGTTGATTGGTTATTTATTTCTATTTGATTCGGTGGATGAGATTTAGTTATGCCCTGTGACTTGTGATAAATAATACCACTTATGAATTATTATTCATAATACAGCATACGTATGTGTTATGGTTTCCATTTATTGGAGTCTCCATATACATACGGCTGGCATGCTTACGTATTCCTAGTCCTTTGTATTTTGGGACTGTGATATGACACTTTGTATTAGCATATGCACATGGGGTGCAGTGGCCCATGTGAGATAATTTTCCTAGAGGGTTTAAGTTTAAACCTCAAAGAAATAATATTTGTTTTTGTCACACTCCTTGGAAAAATTTTTATAGGAGCTAAGTCTTGTTGAGGCTGAGAGACTCGAACTCAGACTCGTACTAGAGTTAAGGACGCTTTGATGGCGCACTTCGTACAGGTGCATAGCTATATACGGCTACATGACCATGCGCTTATGCGCACATGTGCTGCTGTGCTCCCTCCTGGGTGGAATAAGTACATTACGAATATGTACCATAAAAAGATAGAAAATTGATCTAGAACTCCTATTACACTAGATCCATATTAAAGATGTGTTGAGGGCTCAACTTAGGATGGATTTTCTGACCAAGTGTTGACCAAGGCCAACATGGTGCATGATGGAGACTCCAAGGAAAAGCATAAGGCTTTCCAGAACAACAAAAAGAAGGACTTCAACAATCTGTAGGTGAAGTTGGCTTCTTTCAAGCTAAAGCCCAAGTCTGGCGTGACTTGCTACAACTGTGGGAAAAATGGCTACTACAAGAATGACTGCAGATCCAAGACTAAATCAAAAAAGAATGGTGATGCTAACATGGTTGCTATGATTGCGCATATTGACTTATCTGGTATAGATATTGACTGGTGGATGGACATGGGTGCATTCTGCCATATGTGATCTAAGAGGGAGTTATTCACTACAAATAAGCCTATTTCCAAGAAGGTTTCGATGGAGAACATGACATAAGCTGAAGTATTTGGGATCGGGATGACAATGCTGAATCTGACTTTGGAGAAGTCGCTGACGCTACAAAATATGAAGCACGTATCGTTGATTACTAATAATCTGATCTCAAAAAGTCTGTTCTGTAACGCAGGCTTGAGTTGGACAACAATGCTAGCCAGATGGTGATGTCTTATAAAGGAACATACTTCAAAAAAGTATTTCGTATCAAAGGGATATTCAAAATTTAGCTTATAATACCTTTTGAAAATGCCAATGCAGTCTCATCTTCTAGTTATCCTCTTGAGTTATGGCACAATAGACTATGACATATACATTATAAAAGAATTATTAAGATGTCTAGTCCAGGGCTTATCTTCAAATGTAGGGGTAAGAAGGAAAGTGTGATGTTTGTGCACAGATGAAGATTGTCAGAAAGCCATTTCGACGGGTGAACCAAAGCACAATATTTTTAGAGTTGGTGCACTAAGATATCTATGAATTGAAGTAATTCTCCACAAAGGCTAGGATGAAGCACTTTATTACTTTTATCGACTTTTCAAAGTATGCGTTCATATATCTTTTTAAATCAAAAGATGAAGTGTTCGAGAATTTCAAGGACTTTAAAGATGAAGTAGAACGTCAAACTGGTCAACAACTCAAGAGACTCAGGAGTAATCAAGACAGAGAGTATCATTATCTTGAATTTATATCATTCTGCAATGAATATAGAATTGTCAATGAGACGACTGGTCTGTATTCTACTCAATCTAATAGAGTTGTAGAAAGAAAGAATAGAATTAACAGAGATGATGAACTCCATGTTGTTAACTGTGGGACTTCTAAACTACTTCTTGGAAGATGTTGTGCTTATGGTTCATAATTTCTGATATTACTCCTCGTAAACTCTGGTTAAAGGTTAGACCTAACTTGAATATCATTCGAGTGTGGGTGTGCCTGGTGTATGTGAAGCTTCAAAATATAAATATTCAGAAGCTAAAAACGAGGACTACGAAGACCATTCTTGGGATATGATGAAAAGAATAATGCTCGAAGGTTTCTTGATATTGAATCGAATCATATTATTGAATCTCGCGACACAAAATTATTTGAAGATAAATTTGTTAGGCATAAGAACATTATTCTCGTGGATATTTTGAGAAATAGTATTAGTCTATAGGAGGCAAGTACTTCTAAAGAAGATGTTGTCCAAGAAGAGGTTGTTGTTAAAGAGACAATATTTGAACCAAAACTCATTAAGCCGTTGACAAAGCGAGTGAGGAGGTAGAAGGACTTTGGAGATAATTTTGTTACCTATCATGTGGAAGTAGATCTGTTTACCTATGATGAGATAATATAGACTAAAGATGATGTCTTCTATAATGAGGCTGTCATTGATGAGATTGAATCCATTATGTCCAATAATACTTGGGTATTAGTAGATCTACTTGAAGAAGAAAAATTCATCGGGTGTAAATGGATCTTCAAGAAGAAGATGAAGGCCGACATAATTGTGGATAAGTTCAAGACAAGACTGGTAGCCAAAGGATTTTCTCAAAAGTAGGGGATCGATTACTTCACACATATGCTCCAGTTGCACGAATAACCACTATCAGGATGCATATTTCTCTTGGTGCAATTTACAAGCTGGTAATTCATCAGATGGATATGAAAATAGTGTTCTTGAATGGAGATCTGATTGAAGAGATTTATATGCAACAACTAAAAGAATTTTGTCATCAAGGATCTTGAAGACAAAGTCTGCAAGTTGGTAAAATTACTATACGGTCTGAAGTAAGCTCCCAAGATGTGGCATGATAAGTTTGATAGAGTCCTTAGATCAAACGGCTATAGGTCAACGAGACGGATAAGTATGTTTACACTAAGTTCTCTCATGGAATATGAGTCATAGTTTGTATTTGTGTGGACGATATGTTGATCCTGGATACAGATTTAGAATATGTCACAAAGACAAAGAAGTTTCTCTCGTCCAAGTTCAGTACGAAGGACAAAGGGGTTGTTGACGTTATTCTGGGGATAAAGATCATCTGGACAGAAGCTGGGCTTGCACTATCACAAGCTAACTACATTGAGAAGATGCTCACATGCTATGGATATCAGGATCTTCAAAGATCGATACTCAATACAAGTATGACAAGAAGCTGTAACCAAATCCAGGGGGAAGTGTCAGACAGTTGGAATACTCTAGTCAGACAGTTGGAATACTCTAGTATCATCGGAAGCTTGATGTATGTTATGGGTGCAACTAGGCTTGATATTACTTTTGTCACAGGTATGCTGAGTTGATTCATAAGAAATCTATGTGTTGAGAGTTGAAAAGCTTTGAAGAAAGTCATAAAATATCTCAAAAGGACTCAGTAATATTCACTGTACTACAACGGTTATCCGCCAGTAGTAGATGGCTTAAGTGATGCAAGCTAGTGTTCAGAAGAAGAGAGTGAAAGGTCTACATGATGATACGTCTTCTCCATGGGTATGGAGCTGCTATCGTGGAAGTCGAAGAAGCAGAAGTTTCTCTCTCATTTCTTAATAGAATATAAATTCTATCCACTGGCAATTGCAGCAGATGAAGCATAATAGCTTTGGGAGCTCATGTATAATCTTCCTCAGTTAGTGTACAGATTCTGGTAGTACTGATCTACTATAATAACCAGACAACTACAACGATGACATCAAATGATCTATTCAATGGTAAGAAGAGGATTGTGCAGCTTCGACATAGAGCACTGAATGATAGGCTAGAGTCATTACAGTGGTTGGTGTTCGGAGACAGGAGAATCTGGTGAATTCGTTCACCAAAGGCCTCAAGTGCCAGCTGGTCGAGGACATAATAAGTAAGATGGACTTGAAGGTTTTCTAATATTATGTCTTTGTAATTCTATCAAAAAATTGTACGCTATTAGTTCAAAGAGAAATCTACTAAGCATCTAACTTTTGGTTCAAGGAAGGATTATTGACTAGGAAAATATCAAGTACAATAGGTAGTCCTTTGGGACATTATGGGGATATTATTCTAAAACCACTATAGTGTACTAATTGTTCTTTTTTTTAGAACAAGTCTTGTGGGAGGATGGCCATGAGCCTTAATGAGTTTCGCATCATTTTGAATATCCGACGTGGTTTACAGGAATCACTGGTAGCTCCATACTATAAAAGGGATGATAGTCCTATGCTACAATGGCGTATGACACTACGATGAGGTAGAGCCTGGGCTTTAGGCCGTGTCGTGGTGGCAGTAGCACCACGTATAGGCCGGTAGCATAATACTGAAGAGGTAGAGAATAGTAGTACAATACTACAAAAAGTCTTGTAACCTTATGCTATAGTGGGGTGATACCACCAAGAGGTTACGGACCTCGGCTTTATGCCGTGTCATTAACGGCGCGTAGCACTACAAATAAGTGCAAAGCTTCACGTTGGGTATGTTAAAATCTCTGAAAGAACTCACCTAAGTGTATGAATAGAGATGCATGTTGTCTCTTGAGGGTAAGCTTGTAGACACCCAGGATACATACTCTGACCAGGTAAACACAGGCCCTTTAATGTGCGACCAGAGGCACAACTGATGTCATTATGTGAGTGGAAAAAATAAGAACTATGATAATGAATTCAAGGCTCAGTCCATTCATTTATTGTACTATTGTTTGACCCACGCGGGAAGATTCAAGACGTAAGCGACATCAATCATAATGTATGATGGACAGTCACTATGGGGAATACTCAACCATATATTATAATAAATATGGGAGATTGTTAGGGTTTTTAACATGGCTTTGAGAACTTTAGTCCCATATTGGAAAAACTACCAGTGTATGTCCCAATATATATCTATGCTATGTATTGGCATATGCACATGGGGTGTGGTGTCCCACGTAAAATTATTTTCTTAGAGGGTTTAGGTTTAAACCTCAAAGAACAATCTTTGTTTTTGTCACTCTCTTTGGAAAGCTTTCTATAAGAGCTAAGTCCCATAGGGGTTTAGAGACTAGGACTCGGACTTGGACTCGGGCTCAGGCGAAGGACACAAAGTAGCACTTTAAACTTCACACGTACACATCGAACGCATGACGCTTGTGCACATATGTTGTGCAAGTTGCATGCATGGGTGTTGCAGTTGCATGCAAGTATGTATACACGTCTATGCATATATATCTCATGTGCAGCTATACGCACATGCGTAGCTATGTGTGGCATGAGCGGTATGCCCGGTATGAACGACATGGGCGGCATACGCGACCGCACGGCCATGCTACAATGCGCACATGCACATATACGCGTATTTACGTATGAATGCAAGTGTTGTTGTGCTGTTGAGCGCATGCACATATATGCGGGCTTCACAGATTGAGCGCATATTATGCAGATTGCATAATTTGGATAGTTATGGAAGATAAATCAACTTAAACCGATCCCGATCTTTTGGGGATTTTGCTTTAAATTGATTATTATCCTTCTATATTAGGCGATGACTTGGTTTAGAGTTAGGGTTTCTACCCTTCTCTATAAATGGTCTCTTCGTGTGTCCTTTGTATAGAGATAATAAAAAGAGAGACAAAAAGAAAGAGTTGTTGTGGCCGCCAACTTACTTCCAAGGAGTCTGTTCAAGTTGTAATAGAGGTGACTACGAGCATTTCAGAAGTTCTCTTGTGAACTTGCTGGTTCCTAGGAGCAGATCGTCAAGAGGGTGAATCTTGCTTTGAGCAAGGGTGGTCTTCATCACCCCAGCAAGTCTATTATTTTTTGTCTTTTTCTCTTTCTTTCTTCTTTACTTGTAATGGTCTATCTCAATTGCAATTACAATTGCAATAAATAACGAGTTTAAGATTTGTCTCTTTATAATTTAATATACTATAAAGAATTTTATTGGAGTCGAGTATTTTCAGAGAGCAAACTTCTATAGTTTTGTGTGAATCTCCAAATCTCGACAACAACTTCAGGATCAACAAAGAGCAAATTATAAAGTTTTGCGTGAAACTCTATTTCTGGCTTCTACAATTCATTTTTGATCTACCTCGAAGCTAATATCAAGTACTAAAAAGGTACATCAATTAATGTTTATATATTCTAGATTTTCTAATAAATTAGAATGATATATTGATGCAAACTAGAAGACTGCACCTTAGATGTCAAGTCAACTACTGGAATTCTTTTCCTGCTAGGTGGTGGTGCAATAAAATAGGGTTTATGCAGGCAATCAATTATAGCTCGTAGCACTATGGTGCATATCTTATAACATTAAATACCACTTGAAGCGAAGTTGCAGATTGGTTAAGAAATCTAATTTTTGAAATTTTATTTTCTCCAAACTCAGTCACAACTATTCCTATACATTGTGACAATAAATTAATATTCGACTTATTAGAACAAAATAATTGTAACAGAAAAATAAATAGATTTTCTTAATTAAGATATAATACTGTAAAAGATTTGAAACAACAAAATATTATTACTAATGTTTGTAGACAATCATTTGAGACTCGGTGATAATTTAAGTAAGGGTCTATAAAAATCCAAGATCAAAATTGCATCAAAGGGAATAGGTTTATTGCTCTAAATTATTATCAACAATAACTAATCCTCAACCTAGATGATTTTAGATCCCAAGAACAAGTTTTCAAATAGAAAATAAAGTTGTTCATAGTAAACACGGGGGAGCACAAATATAAAGGATTTTATATTCGACCTATTCCTATAAATGAAGTATTCTAGTTGCATTGGGTTATATCTCATATGTGTTTCTAGACGAGATTTCAAGGATACCATCGATTTTTCTGAGATTTATTTCAATATTGATTTACCAGGTGTAAGGCCAGTGTTGTATTGAGTCTACATGTCAGTGTTAGAGTAGTTGCATCAATTCCTTGAAGATTTGAAGGCTAAGGAATTTGTTCGTCCTAGAGGTCACCCGGAGGAGCTCTAGTGATCTTGGTGAAAAAGAAATATGGTTCATCGCATCTATGCCTTGACTATTGTTAAATATAAGCGATAACTATCAAGAACAAGTATCCATTGCCTATGATCGATGACTTGTTTGACCATCTTAGTGGAGATAGAGTATTTTCCAAGATGGATCTTAGGTCTTGTCACTACCACATTCCGAAAACAGGAGTATTTTTAACTTTTTGTAATATTTAATATTATGGTAGTTATAATTAAGTAATTGCATGATAAGTATATTTAATTTAAATAATTATGTGAGATGTGTAATTAAATATAGTATTATATACAGTGTTTATTTACTATTTGAGCTGTTAGACTTGACCTAGAAGTCTAGTAGATGAACACCTGTCCAAATTATGGGATTATGTGGTTAATTGTTTTATTTAGAATTAATTTATTGGAGGTTGTAATTAACTACCGTAATTTATTTAATTATTGCGCCCTGCCCTTGCTTCGATAATTGGAGCGCTACCCTAGCTTTTGTCTTCCAACAAATTTCACAATCTTGCCCTAGACATGCCCGTATTCCATTCTGCTATTTTCGTAACTCATAATTATGCTCTCTGTACCTTATTATTAGCCGCACAAAAATCGTCGCGGACGTTTATTTAATTCCTAAATAAATTCCTATTTTGTATCGTTGTGCGTTCCAATCGAAATTGGAGGGAATCTTGACCTATTTTTCGTGTGGCCCAAATTAGGATAATATTCTGTTCTAAGTCTTCTTCATTAATGATATTGATGACCCGACCTGATTTTGGTCCCATGTACTCCTAATTAATTTTAGAACACAACTTGCATTTATTTCTAATTAATTTGAGGATACCATTTTAACTGATTCCGTAAATCCTGATTAAATTCTAGTGCCCTGCTATTTGAGCCCATACAAAACATACAGCGCCTTCTGACCCTACAAAACACCGAATACCGAATCGCCCGCCAAATTTTTGTCATTTTATGCATCTGTGCAAATACCCAAATTTAAGGGGGCTAATTTGCAAATTTATATTTGGTGTCAACACCCCATTTGTTTAAAACAATGAAGGAGCCCTAATATTTAACTAAGTCTCTCACCCTCATCCCCACAATGAAGAATCCCTCATGTCAAATCTAGGACATTCATTAATGAGTCAATCCTCACCCTTCATTTACACACCCTCTCTTCCTATTTAAAGTCACATCCCCCACACCTTTCCCAAGAAAACCCTTATCCCCAAACCAAGCCCCCATTTTTCTCTCACCTCACTCCCCCCTCTCTCCAACGTAGGGAACCAAGCTCCTTTTCTTTCTTCTTCTATTTTCTTCTTCTTTTCCTTTCTTCTTCTTCTTTGTTTTTCTTTTGAATTTAAAGGGAGAGGGAAACCCAACCCCTCACTCACTGTTCACTCATCCCACACCCGGCCGAGCCCATCCTCTCCCGGCGGCCCTCTGTCTGCTCCGGCTGGCCAAGCTCGGCCCGCTGGCTGCAGCTTCGTCGAGCTGCCCAAACCAAGCCCCCGACCCGCCGGCCTGCTGCTAGCTCCGGCCAGCTTCCTCGAAGCCACCATGAGCACCACCACCTGAGTTCAACATCCAGCCACCCTTCGGCCTGACCCCGATATCCCTCTCCAGCGGTCGGCTCCACCTCACTCGAGTCCTCCCCCACCTTAGCAACTGTCCGACGAACCACCGCACCCTGCTCTTCCTCCCCGGTCGAACTCCTCAGCCGCTCCACCATTACCACCGCCACGCGACACCTTTCCTTCTGGCTGCCACTGTCATTCTCCACGGAGCTCCACCATATAACCACCGTCGCCATCATTATCCCGCAGCTCCTCCTAGCTCCTCCACCGTATCGCCACCACCACCAGTACATTGCCACCTCCCTCGAGCCATCCGACTTCCGACCATACTCCACCCCAGGCGAACCACCCCGCAGTCCACTCCGGCCTGCTGCATCGACGACTCCCTACTCCGGCCAAGCCCGGCAGCCACTGTGAGACTCCTCCCTCTCCCTCCTTCTTTATATATATATGTATATATATATATATGTATGTATATAAATGCGTATATGTGTATATGTGTACATATATATGTATTCACATGTATACATGTGTGTTTTGGTATATTTCACATAATAAATGTGTATTAGATACGTATTTTTGATAGATAGATATATATATATATATAAATGTATGTATTAGTATTAACTAATATATTTTAGTACATATTTAGTGCATATTTTTGTTAATATGTATGAGTATAATTAATGTATATATATATGTATATATTTAATTAATGCATATGTATATGTATGTATATTGGGTATTTTTATATAGTATATAAATTAATTCTATGTATGTAATCATATATATATATATGTTTATTGGTATTTTCTTATAATATGTATTTAATAAAGTATACTAGTATAAATTAAATTAGTGTATTAGTATGTACTAATATTAGTGAATGGTATATATATGTATATATGTACTTATATACAAGTATATAGTATTATATTTTTAATTGGTATATATAAGTATATATATAATTAGTCTATGTATATATTTGTTAATTCGTATGTGTATATATATATTTTGTATAAACCCTTAGTATATTTTTAATATATATATATTGTATATGTATTTAATTTGGTGTATATATATATTGTAAGTATATATATGTTAATTAAAGAAATGTATATTTATGTATCTATCTACTAGGTGACCCTAGGTGACCAGTATCATACTTAGCGTAGTCCCGAATTCAGTGTTTTTAGACTGTGTGTTAGTGTAGCATCTAATGCAAATGTTGTTTTGCTTTGTGATATGTCTATAGGACTGTTGGTTCATCCAAGCGATATTCTGGAACAGGACCTCGGTATTCACCAGCTAAGGACCCAAGGCAAGTACATTCTCTGATAATTTTCAATTGTTAATAATTTCTATAAGTCCAATAATCTAGAAATGTTACATCTGAATCCTTGACACTGTGCTACACGGACTAGTATATAACTTGGATCTGTAGTCATGAGATGTTACATTGATTATCGTATTGACATTGTACACGACATATATATTAGACATCGTACATGATAGATTGGACTTGCTCGTGTATCGTGACGTGTCATGGTTGGATCCACAGTACTAGTTGGGGGCGGAGAAGTAGTTAGTAAGAAATATGATCATAACCTTTTATTATAGTATAGAATAATGTAAGTGTTAATCATGCTCTTCACATATGATTATCCAGGCCCTATAGCTCTCGTACATGTTCCCAAGCCAATCACATTTCGAAACTACTATTTCAAACACTTAGAATAGATTACAGTTCCCTATTTTAAATCATATATTACATCACCCGTATATGATGCTGTACCTTGTTCTTTTCATTTTCATATATGCACTGACTGTATCATATTGCCTATTGCCTGTCTCTCTATGTTGCTTGTCTCTTTATTTTGCCATTGCATTTATTCACTGTCTTCTCAGTATCTAGCATCATCTGTTTATTACTTTATAGTCCTTATCAAATAAATGGAACTGTTATTTGAGATTTTTACTTTGCTCCTTCCTGACTGGAAATATTTTTCCAGACTATGCTTTAGAGGACCGCTGTCCGACACTTTATGGACCATATGGTGAGTAGCTGCAGACTTGGTAGTTCAGTTGTGATTCCGGAAGGTCTAGCCGGAATCACTAATCTTCTAGTTAGTTCTTTTAGCAGACTTTTGGTACCGGATTTGTCTTCGACATTTTTATGAGACATGGATAATTGTTGAGTAGATTATTACTTTAGACTTGTGTTATATTTAATTTTAGTTGTTCGATATCTTATCGTGCTGCAGTCATGTGATTGAGTATGGGTTCGTATTATTTGTGTCTTTCGTGCCTCCTTATGGAGATTGGATGCTTGTGTGAGATTTGCTAGATAGTATCATGACCTTGACAGCGTTCTACCACCGATGCTGCGGCGTAGGCTGGACGTACCTGCGTACTCGTGCCCCAATTCCGGGTGTGGGTCGTGACACGTTTTTAGTGGTGGCCCATGCAGGTCAGACTTCACAAGTTGAGCGATGTCGTGGTAGTGTGGCATTTTTGTTACCCTACTGCGTGCCTGCGATAGGATCTAGGACATAGGATACTAGGACGAGAGCGAATACTCAATCACAATTCCTTAAGAGATTCCTGGGATGACCCCTGAGAATCTTGTTATAATTTCTAATTTAAAACATTTCCCTTGTATTTCGTCCATTCTCACTTATTGATATTAAATTTGATTATTGTTGATTAGTTATTAAATTAGGATTTTGGTTTTATTGTAGAGTTTGATTTCATATCAAGATGAATTTACAGACTAATTTATGGTATTATTTGATGACACGTCGATGAGGACAGTGAGAAAGATAACACTAGGGCTATTGGACTACAAGATATGGATTTAAATTATAATTTGAAGCTTGAAAAATGAATTACAATTTTGAGAAGTTGAGATATTGTTATAAAAATTTTAAGGATTCAGATTCGATTCAATGAACCTAGACAAGTCTGTAAGGATTTTTTTTTTTTTTGAAGTGATTAAGTTTTCATTTCAGTATTTAAACAATTGACCTTGAGGAAAGTATATGCATTATTCGAGGAGTTATTTTGAGGAATTTATTTAAGGATAAAAATCTTATAGTAAGAGAGATATATTAGTATATAAGTAGATGAGGTGCATCTGTTGGCTTGAGCATGATTGAGATCTCACTGCCAACTGACTTGGGTGTCCATCTAGGGTTGTATTAGAGAGAGCAGTACTTAGTATAGTGTGTTGCAATTGATATGCACTTGAGTGATAAGAATAACTAGTATCAGCGATTGCAGTAGGTAAGAAAGCTAGCAGTGAGTGTGCTTCTAGTAGAACTGTGGTACCTAGAGGGATGGAGGTATCAAACCTTGGATGCATCATTGACCTATGCAATCACAACTAGGAATGTTATTCCAATATATTTATCTTAAATGTTGCTTCTTTAGAACTTTACTGTCCTTCCTTGATGATATCACATCTTGCCTTAATTGATTCTTGGATCTGTCTCCAGGATGTCACCGAAGACACGATCTATGAGAGTAGGAGCATCAGCCTTAGAGGGGTCTGCCACCTCTCCACCTGAGGGACAGATAGCCGTAGTTCCTCTTACATCTCCGATACATGTAGGAGTTTCTGCACTTTTCGGGGATCCTTCTCCCCCACCTGTTCAGAGGATTGCCGCAGCTGTGACGGACAACCTTCCTCCTCCACCGACTCTAATTTTTGGAGGTTTGCCCATTTACGGGGCACAGATGTTTACCTTGATCCAGGGCACGGTAGATGCCCAGAGAGTGACGGCAGACGCTCAGCGAGTTCAAGCTGAGGCTCAGAGGGTGCAAGCAGAAGCGCACCAGGCACAAACCGAGCTGATAAGAGAGAGCATGGAGAATGCTCATCAAGTGACTCTCCAAGCTTTGGAGAGAGTAGCATAGTACCAGCAGTTTCCTGGCCAACAGCAGCAGAGATCAGGCACTATAGTTATAGTGGACTTCAAGAGGATGATGCCTCGAGAGTTCAAAGGCACCGAAGGGATACTCTACGCTGACGACTGGCTAGAGGATATAGAGAGGAGCCTGCGATTGACCCAGATTCCGGAGAACTTGCAGATAGAAGCCACGGGCAGTCAGATGTTCGATATCTCACTCACGTGGTATCGCACGGAGCCGAGAATTACTGCACAAGGACTTACTTGGGAGACCTTCAAGGAGCTCTCCAAGGAGAAGTTCTTTCCCGACGTGGCATTAGGAACCTTGGAAAGTTAGTTTCATGACTTGGTTCAAGGAAATATGTCGGTCGACGAGTACGCTGCAGAATTCTGTAGATTGAGCCATTTTGCATCGTCTATAATTCGGGACCCAGGAGATCGAGCCCGGAAGTTTAGGAAGGGACTGACGAGAGAGATTAGGTCACACACTTCTGGTCGTCGTACCGCTACCTTTGAGGGTATCTTGATGGATGCCCAGATTGCAGAAGAGGATCTGGATCTCAGGCCTAAGAGGAGTCACAATATGTTTGGAGATACGAATGGTAGCACAGGACCGGCCAAGCATCCCCGTATTCAGCACCAACAGCAGTACCAAGTACCAGTTCATATTCAGCCATGGACATTTCAGCATCCACAGCAGTACCTGGCACCAGTTCATATTTAGCAACATCCATGGGCGTATCAGTATCAACAGCAGTACCAGGCACCAATTCATGTTCAGCAGCATCAGTAGCAGCCTCCGAGAGAGACCCAGCAGACTTGTCATTTCTGTAAGAAGCCAGGTCACCTTTAGGAGAGCTGTAGAACGAGGCTAGGACTTTGTTTGCACTACGATACTGCGGGACATCGAGTAAGGGATTGTCTTCTAGCCCCTTATCTTCCAGGCCAGCGCGCAGTTTTAGATTATAGAGATCCAGTTAGGCTACCTGTGGAACCGTATATTGCTCAGCACCCGCGAAGGGAATCATCCCAGCAGGGCGGGGCATTTGCGATGACGGTCGAGGAGACCGATACTGCAGGTAATGTGTTAGCAGGTTCTGTTCTTCCTTCCTTCTGTCCCTCTCTATTTGATTGATTGATTGATTCCTTAGTACCATAGTTGTATGCATGATTTTCTTGTTAGAATGTAGTTAGTAGTACACCCTGATACAGAGACTGCAATACCATGACAAAAGACACCATGACCGTACATTTTCCCCTTAGATTGTATATTGTATGATTGTAGGAAGGATTTTTCTTAGACCATGATTATCGGGGTTTGACCATGACGAAGATTCATGAAGGGGTTATGACTTGACAAGAGAGACAAGATGATTAAAATTCGAGGATAAATATCGATTTAAATAAAGGGTCAAGAATTTAACATGGCAGAATTTATGGTTTATTAATTTTAGGAAGGATATGATATGATTGAGGTTATCATTAGAATTTGAGAAAATTAAGGATATTATCATTATAACTATTGATTGCAAGTTATGAATTTTTTAAATTTTTTATATTTGGATGTTGCATTGGGAGAATCCATAAGTATCGCATTGTTGAGTATTTTGAGGAAAGAGGAAATCGAGGAATAAAATTATTGATGGATTAATGTTTGAATTCAAATTTTTGGGACGAGATTTACATTTTATATACGTGCATTGATTAAAATCAAATTAGAGGAGTGGATATTAAATTCCGAGTATTGAATTATTAACTAAAAATATTCGGGGAAATTTTTGATAAAAATGGACTTTAATTTTATTTCGAGAATTTTTCAGGAATGCAATAATTTTAGAATTTTTGAAAATTGTGAAAGGACATTGTGGATTATTACCTGATTTCGTGGTTGATGAATTTAAACTTTGAGGGAAAATAATAATGTGTATGATTAAACACTAATATGAGAATTTTAAATTTCGAGGATGAAATTCTTTTAAGGAGGGTAGACTTGTCACTACCACATTCCGAAAACAGGGGTATTTTTAACTTTTTATAATATTTAATATTATGGTAGTTACAATTAAGTAATTGCATGATAAGTATATTTAATTTAAATAATTATGTGAGATATGTAATTAAATATAGTATTATATACAGTGTTCATTTACTGTTTGAGCTGTTAGACTTGACCTAGAAGTCCAGTAGATGAACACCTGTCCGAATTATGGGATTATGTGGTTAATTGTTTTATTTAGAATTAATTTATTGGAGGTTGTAATTAACTACCGTAATTTATTTAATTATTGCGCCCTGCCCTTACTTCGATAATTGGAGCGCTACCCTAGCTTTTGTCTTCCAACAAATTTCATAATCTTGCCCTAGAAATGCCCGCCTTCCATTCTGCTATTTTCGTAACTCATAATTATGCTCTCTGTACCTTATTTTTAGTCGCACAAAAATCGTCGCAGACGTTTATTTAATTCCTAAATAAATTCCTATTTTGTATCGTTGTGCGTTCCAATCAAAATTGGAGGCAATCTTGACCTATTTTTCGTGCAGCCCAAATTAGGGTAATATTCTGTTCTAAGTCTTCTTCATTAATGATATTGATGACCCGACCTAATTTTGGTCCCATGTACTCCTAATTAATTTTAGAACACAACTTGCATTTATTTCTAATTAATTTGAGGATACCATTTTAACTGATTCCGTAAATCCTGATTAAATTCCAGTGCCCTGCTATTTGAGCCCATACAAAATATACAGCGCGTCCTGACCCTACAAAATACCGAACACCGAATCGCCCGCCAAATATTCGTCATTTTATGCGTCTGTGCAAATACCCAAATTTAAGGGAGCTAATTTGCAAATTTGTATTTGGTGTCAACACCCCATTTGTTTAAAACAATGAAGGAGCCCTAATATTTAACTAAGTCTCTCACCCTCATCCCCACAATGAAGAATCCCTCATGTCAAATCTAGGCCATTCATTAATGAGTCAATCCTCACCCTTCATTTACACACCCTCTCTTCCTATTTAAAGTCACATCCCCCACACCCTTCCAAAGAAAACCCTAATCCCCAAACCAAGCCCCCATTTTTCTCTCACCTCACTCCTCCCTCTCTCCAACGTAGGAAACCAAGCTCCTTTCCTTTCTTCTTCTATTTTCTTCTTCTTTTCCTTTCTTCTTCTTCTTCTTTGTTTTTCTTTTGAATTTAAAGGGAGAGGGAAACCCAACCCCTCACTCACTGTTCACTTATCCCATACCCGGCCGAGCCTATCCTCCCTCGGCGGCCCTCTGTCTGCTCCGGCCGGCCAAGCTCGGCCCCCTGGCTGCAGCTCCGACGAGTTGCCCAAACCAAGCCCCCGACCCGCCGGCCTGTTGCTAGCTCCGGCCAGCTTCCTCGAAGCCACCACGAGCACCACCACCTGAGTTCAACATCCAGCCACCCTCCGGCTTGACCCCGACATCCCTCTCCAGCGGTCGGCTCCACCTCACTCGAGTCCTCCCCCACCTCAGCAACTGTCCGACGAACCACCGCACCCTGCTCTTCCTCCCGGTCGAACTCCTCAGCCGCTCCACCATTACCACCGCCACGCGACACCTTTCCTCCCGGCTGCCACTGTCATTCTCCCCGGAGCTCCATCATATAACCACCATCGCCATCATCATCCCGCAGCTCCTCCACCGTATCGCCACCACCACCAGTACATTGCCACCTCCCTCGAGCCATCCGACTTCCGACCATACTCCACCCCAGGCGAACCACCCCGCAGTCCACTCCGGCCTGCTGCATCGACGACTCCCTACTCCGGCAAAGCCCGGCAGCCACTGTGAGACTCCTCCCTCTCCCTCCTCCTTTATATATATATATATATGTATATATATATATGTATGTATATAAATACGTATATGTGTATATGTGTACGTATATATGTATTCACATGTATACATGTGTGTTTTGGTATATTTCACATAATAAATGTGTATTAGATACGTATTTTTGATAGATATATATAAATGTATGTATTAGTATTAACTAATATATTTTAGTACGTATTTAGTGCGTATTTTTGTTAATATGTATGAGTATAATTAATGTATATGTATATGTATATGTATATGTATATATTTAATTAATGCATATGTATATGTATGTATATTGGGTATTTTTATATAGTATATAAATTAATTCTATGTATGTAATCATATATATATGTATGTTTATTGGTATTTTCTTATAATATGTATTTAATAAAGTATACTAGTATAAATTAAATTAGTGTATTAGTATGTACTAATATTAGTGAATGGTATATATATGTATATATGTACTTATATACAAGTATATAGTATTGTATTTTTAATTGGTATATATGAGTATATATATATAATTAGTCTATGTATGTATTTGTTAATTCGTATGTGTATATATATATATTTTGTATAAACCCTTTGTATATTTTTAATTTATATATATTGTATATGTATTTAATTTGGTGTATATATATATTGTAAGTATATATGTTAATTAAAGATATGTATATTTATGTATCTATCTACTAGGTGACCCTAGGTGACCAGTATCATACCTAGCGTAGTCCCGAATTCAGTATTTTTAGACTGTGTGTTAGTGTAGCATCTGATGCAAATGTTGTTTTGCTTTGTGATATGTCTATAGGACTGTTGGTTCATCTAGGCGATATTCTGGAACAGGACCTCGGTATTCACCAGCTAAGGACCCAAGGCAAGTACATTCTCTGATAATTTCCAATTGTAGATAATTTCTATAAGTCCAATAATCTAGAAATGTTACATCTGAATCCTTGACACTGTGCTACACGGACTAGTATATAACTTGGATCTGCAGTCATGAGATGTTACATTGATTATCGTATTGATATTGTATACGACATGTATATTAGACATCGTACATGATAGATTGGACTTGCTCGTGTATCGTGACGTGTCATGGTTGGATCTACAGTACTAGTTGGGGGCGGGGAAGTAGTTAGTAAGAAATATGATCATAACCTTTTATTACAGTATAGAATAATGTAAGTGTTAATCATGCTCTTCACATATGATTATCTAGGCCCTATAGCTCTCGTACATGTTCCCAAGCCGATCACATTTCGAAACTACTATTTCAAACACTTAGAATAGATTACAGTTCCCTATTTTAAATCATATACTACATCACCCGTATATGATGCTGTACCTTGTTCTTTTCATTTTCATATATGCACTGACTGTATCATATTGCCTATTGACTGTCTCTCTACGTTGCCTGTCTCTTTATTTTGCCATTGCATTTATTCACTGTCTTCTCAGTATCTAGCTTCATCTGTTTATTGCTTTATAGTCCTTATCAATTAAATAGAACTGTTATTTGAGATTTGTACTTTGCTCCTTCCTGACTGGAAATATTTTTCCAGACTATGCCTTAGAGGACCGCTGTCTGACACTTTATGGACCATATGGTGAGTAGCTGCAGACTTGGTAGTTCAGTTGTGATTCCGAGAGGTCTAGCCGGAATCACTAATCTTCTAGTTAGTTCTTTTAGCAGACTTTTGGTACCGGATTTGTCTCCGGCATTTTTATGAGACATGGATAATTGTTGAGTAGATTATTACTTTAGACTTGTGTTATATTTAATTTTAGTTGTTCGATATCTTATCGTGCTGCAGTCATGTGATTGAGTATGTGTTCGTATTATTTGTGTCTTCTATGCCTCCTTATGGAGATTGGATGCTTGTGTGAGATTTGCTAGATAGTATCATGACCTTGACAGCGTTCTACCGCCGATGCTGCGGCGTAGGCTGGACGTACCTGCGTACTCGTGCCCCAATTCTGGGTGCGGGTCGTGACAGGTCTGGGTACCATCAAGTCAGAGTCAAAAATTAGTATATACCCAAGACTGCTTTTAGATTATTGTTGGACATTGGGAGTTTCTACTGATGCCTTTTAGGCTAACCAATGCACCAATGATATTCATGGTTCTCATTAACCACATATTCATGTTGTTCTTGGATCTCTTTTTGGTTATCTTCATAAATGACATCTTCTTCTACAGTAGTAATAAAGTAGAGCATGTGCAATATCTTCGTAGAGTTCTTCAGACATTGAGAGCTAGAGCACCAATTATGTGAGAAGTTGGCTTGACTAGGTATTCTTTTTAGGACATATAATTTCTGGAATAAGTGTATCAGTAGACCCCAAGAAGATTGAGGTGATTGAGAGTTATCCATCACCAATTTTAGTAGTCTATATGTGCATTTTTTTGATGTGGCAGGTTATTATTGCAGATTCGTTATAGATATTTACGAGGATTTCAGCACCCTTAATGCAGCTGACACGTAAGGACATGCAGTTTGAGTTGTTAGAGGCATGTCAATCGTCATTCAAGGAGATAAAAAGGGGATTGATCTTAGAACCAATTTTGACACTCCGATGGGACCAGGCAGGTTTACCTTGTGACATGGAAAAAAAACCTAAAGGAAAATAAGATTTGTATAAAATTTGGGACTTACGAAAATTTGGGCGCAGAAGATTTAAATAAAACATAAATAATTAACTAATATAAATTTATTATAAAAATTATAATAGAAATGTAAAATAATAATTAGAGATACCTGAATGGTGTATTGGAGATGTCACTGTCGGAGTCGGAGACGGAGAAGGAAATAAGATAGAGAGATCCGCTTTAGCTTTTTGGCATAGATTTCTCATTCTTTAATTCTTCGATTCATAACTTCTAAACTTACAGAGTATTTATAGACTACAAACCAAACGAAAAAGATAAAATAAATTTCTAAAATAGTTATTCATAAGATAAGTCAAATTCCTAACCACCTTTAACCAACTCAAGAGATAAAATTTTCCTTATTTTGGTTTATTCTAATAAACAAAATAAAGAAAATCTAAAAGATAACCAAAAATCCAAGTTCTTCTTTATCATTCCCCTCGCTTCAAAATTTTTACCTCCTGATGAATCATGTAAGCATAAATTTCGAGAATTATGTCCTTGATGATGTCCTCAAATCGGTCATTGAGGAGGTCTCTGTTTCAGTAGTATAGTCAACACAACAACTTCTAGAAAGATAACAAAACCCTATATTGGTAATAGCTGTTGTAGAGGCAAAAGAAATAAAATGTTCGCTTGGAAAATAATATCAAGCACCTTTATGAATGGTGGTCATCTCCATACGTCCAAAAAAGTAAAATGCTCGTTTTTAGAATCATTTATTATTTTCTACAACAATTACAAGTATTTGTAACAAAGAAATAATAAAAAAATTTCACGGGTCTAACTATTAGGACAAGTTCAAAATAGTTAGAAGATGTAATAGGTTCTTTAAATTCGTTGGAATGATCAGACCTATTTAATTCTTCTAGTGATGATATATAAATATCAAGATTGATTTTTGTTTTAAAGGTAGACCTAGTTTCAACCACAAACCTAAGTTGTATCTTAATTATGCTAGGTTCATTATGTTAAACTAGTGGACACTATAAGGATATGATTTGATCCAGATTTGACTCTATTTGTGTATCAACTAGTCTCTTCCATGAAACCATGATTGCCATATATAGATTTTACAAGTTTATCATGTTTTGAATCTAAAAGATCCTTAAACTCTTTACTGAACTCTCCATGATCCATATTTTTGTTTTAATTGCTCCTTTAGTTTTTACCTACAAATAAAAAAATAATCTTAATCTAGTGATTTGATACCAATTTGACGCTTAACAAAAACCTAAAGGAAAATAAAATTTATATGAAATTTGGGACTTATGAAATTTTGGATACTGAAGCTTTAAATGAAACATGAATAATTAACTACTATAAATTTATTATAACAATTATAAAAGAAATACAAAATAATAATTAGAAATACCCGATCGAATGACGTATTGGAGATATCAATGTCAGAGACGGAGAAGGAAATAAGAAAGAGATCCACTTTAGCTTTTTTGTATCATATCATACAAACTCAAAATAGATTTTTTATTCTTCAATTCTTTGATCCATAACTTATAAACTTACAAAGTATTTATGGACTACAAACTAATCGATAGAAGATAAAATAAATCTTTAAATACTTATCCATAAGATAAATAAAATCCCTAACAAACTCTAACCAGCTCAAGAGATAAAATTCTCGTTATTTTTATTTATCCTAACAAACAAAATAACAAAAATTCTAAAAGATAACCGAAAATCCAAGTTATTCTCCATCACCTTGTATTATGATGCGCCGGGTAAAGGATTCGTTTGTGTCCTCATGCAACATAGTAGAGTCATCTCTTATGTGTCAGCTTCGAGATCATGAGAGGAGTTACCGACGCATAATTTAGAGCTTATTGTCGTAGTCCTTGTATTAAGCTCTGGAGGCACTATTTGTATGGTGATGGGGTTAAGATTTATTTTGACTATAAGATCTTGAAGTATGTATTCACTTGGCAGGATATGAATATGTGGCAACATAGATGGTTGGAGCTACTGAAGGATTATGATATCAGCCTTCAATATCATCTAGGGAAGGCCAATATGGTAGCATATGTATTGAGCCAGAGAGCAGGAGTTTTCCTTTTGAAAGATCATAAATAGATTATTAAGGATCTTCAGGAAATGGGTATTGAGGTCGTTTGATTGCAGAGTACAGCCATTATGGCCAATTTATAAGTTCAGTCCATGTTGGTAGAGATGATCAAAGCAGCACAATTAGGGGATCAGAGGGTTAGAGCCGTATGTGAGTCAAAACATATGCCAAAGTTGAGGATTCATAAGAATGGGCACTCTATTTTGGAAGTTAAATTGTGTACCGTGTAGAGATATCAGGCATGAGATCTTAACCGAAGCTCATATATCACAATATTTTATTCATCCAGAAGGCACCAATGGACAATTGGGCTATGTCAGGCTCTCTCGACCCTAAAGTGGAAGTAGGAGCATATTACCATAAATTTTGTGATTAGTTTACCTGGATCCCAATTTGGTAAAGATGTTATCTAGGTGATAGTGGATCATATTACAAAGGTTTTTTAGTTTCTTTCCTTCAGAGTGGGACAATTTACCAAGCAGCTAGTAGAGATGTATATATGGAAGATTGTCAGAGAGAATGGAGTGCTAGTTAGCAAAGTTTTCAAAAGAGAATCATGTTTCATGGCTTCTTCCTTTGTCAGGGTTCCACTCTAGTTAGCCTCGGATAACTACCATTAGGAGAAAATACCACCATTCAAATAAAGGAAGAAGCCATTCTATCATAAAATCATGCTCAGTATAATCTTTCTTTATTCTTGTATCTCTAGGATTATTTTTAACTCAATAGAGAATGGCAAAATAAAATCTAAACCGAACAACAAGCCAAACACCTAAATCCTGAACTAGTATATCAGAATAATCTACAGGTGGTATACCATTGTGGTATAACGACGGTAGACTGGTAAATTGCCTATTCTTTCCAAAACCTTCATAATGGCCTACAATTTGGACTAACGATATACAATATAGGTACTTTTTTCTTAGTTTAATGGCTAAATCTAGTCGTTTATTATCTTTATTGTGCAGAGTAGTATACCAGCGATATACTGCCTGCAAAGTAATAACTATATTATTTGGGATATTTTTAACTTGCTATATAAACATAAGTTGGTCCCATTCATCACTACTTCTTGGTGCCTTTACTTATCTTCCATATAGAATGCCTCTCCATGTACAAAAGCTTTTATTTCTTAAATCTAATTGAGATAGAGTTTTCATTGAGTTGTAAAGTGGATCTTTAAATTATTGTGAGAAGATCAAAACTATTTCTTGTAAGAGGTCGAAGTTCGCAAGTCTTAGCATTAAACCTTGTGTAAAAGTCAGTGAGACTTCAAATCAAAGCTCTTTTGTAAGAAGTTAGTGAGGCATTCAGATCAAAGCTCGCATGTGTAACTATTTTCTATAATAGTGGAATAAAGCTGGAGAGAGTTCTGGAACTGGAGTGCCATATGGACGATAATAGGATACATCGGGTGTCAGTATTCATGTCTTATTTCTAGCATATATATTTAAAATTAACTTTTAGCATCATTAATTATGTTTAATAATTAGTTAAACCCTATTCAATCCCCTCTATAGTTCTTTCATTTTGGATATCAGGTTGAGTTTCTTTAACCCCAAAAACAGAGAAAAACCAAATCTGAATTTTTTTGGAACTTATTTCTACTATTAACTATTTTGTATATTTTTAAAAGTTTCTTTAAATAAGTTGGAGTATCAATTTAGAAATAAAGGAAAGGAATTAGAATAGTTAATAAAAGAATTAAGTTAAATTAAAATAAATTATATTAATTATTTTTAAAAGAAAATAATTCAATAAGTGATTAAGTAATAAAAAGAAAAGAAAAGATTTTTTTAACTAATTGAATTGATTAATGAACTAATTAGGGATTTAGTAACTAATCCCTTTAAGTAATTTCCTAGAAACTTTCTTCTACAATTCTCTACCCCTTCTTTGGACCATATTATAAGTTTTCCATCCTTCTTTTCTTGAGGAATAAGTTCATATTTAGCCTATAAAATACCCTTTATTCAATTTTCATCATAGGAATTCCAATTTGATTCTCACTATCACTACCATTGATCACTTCTTGGCTATTTGTAATTAAATTGATAAGGTCCTATTAGGCTTGATAACCTCATTAATAATAATAATAATAATAATAATAATAATAATAATAATAATAATAATAATTTAAAATAATTTATTAGACTTGATATATATTAATTTGGGTTGATGGGTTAATTGTTGCTTTGTTAAAGTAATAACTGATAGTGTAACTCTAGGTCATTTTTAGAATCCACATATATTCTGAGGCCTTAAGGAATTATTGAATAAATAAGATTGTGCATTTATTATAGCTTATATAACAAATAAACAAAACTTCTATAAGTTTTTGATAAAGAACTTTATATATAAAAAATCTAATAAACTTTTATAAGGATGCTCTCTACATAAAATATACTTTAGTTGGGATTGAGTTGGGCTCTAATTACATGGGCTTTGTGTTAGTGACAAAAATTTTACAGTTTAAGATTTAGGTGATATAGAAAATATTTTGGGTATAATATTTTGCGCCTAGAGGAAATAAAAGGAAACCATAAAACCATTAGGCCTAAAAATGAAATAAAGAAATAACGTTGAATGGAAAATAGGGAAATATATTTGGGGTGATGCTTGATAAAGAATAACAATAAAACCCTATAAATAAGCATAATCAACTTGTCCATTTCCAATTTATCTATTTTACTACATTAAGTAATTTGTGTATTTTCTGTCTCCTTGCCTGTTGCAAATCTCGAATATCTAAATCTTGGAAGTCGTACCAATCTTCGAATTTGGACTTCTTTATATTACACCTAGTTATTTAGAATATTTTGTGATTGTTGGAACTATCTATTATGTCATTTGTTATCATCTATTGGGAGTTTAGCATTTGATCTTATTCTATATCGACAAGTTCGTGTCATGAACGTCGATGTCAACTAAATCCAGGCAAGTACTTTACACTTATTGTATTTTATTATTTAATAGTTCTATGATACATATTCTAGATAGGCTTGCATGGTCTGACATGATAGCATACACAAGAGGTAGTTAGTGTTTGTGGATTCTTAATCATGTTTATCGTGTTTGGTAGCTTGTTTCGTGTCGTGACTCGAATATATGAGTGCTAGTTGGACGAAAAATACCTAGTAGATGTGTGGACTACCTAGAACTATTTCATGGTCTTTTATGTCTAATAGTGGTTGCATAATACACGTGCGACGTGCTGGATTTACCCTCTACCCGTCAACTTGTTGAAATCAGCATTTTAGTCACTTAGTTAACTGCAGTTATTTGAGTCTTTCATATTGATGTTTTTCAACATGCATGATAGTTATGTATACTTGTTCTTACCATGTCTATTTTATCACGTTTTCGGTTCATACATGTTCTAGTCTTACTTATTTATTCTAGTACTTGATTATGGTTATTTACGTTTTGATCTGCAATGTGTATTATAGTTTTCTCTATTTTTGACTGGATATGTTGACATATCAGGCTGCCTACTTGGAATTGGGGATCAAGATTGAGATTAGCTATTTGCTTTAGGTATCTTTCTTCCTGTGATACTTTGGAAAGCTTAGTTTTCTTTTATATGCTTTTCAGTCTATTGCCTTCTAGATAGTTGACATAGTTAATGTTAGATAGATAGATCTGTGGATGATATATTCTAAGATAATAAATGATATTGAGGTCTAGACAGCATACTCCTGTCGATACTGCGATGTACTCATATACTCATACCTGAATATTCAGGTACGGGTCGTGACACATTTTATGGTAGTCCATGCAGGTCTTGTTTTCACAAATATTACGATATCGTGGTAGTATTAGAAATAGTCATTCTACTACCGTGAGACTGCATTTGATTTAAAAAAGTTAAAAGATTAAGAGTACATATACAGCTAGGCAATATTAATCTTATAAGCTCTCTCTTATTAGTTGCTCTTCTTATCTTGACTGAATCAATTCTTGAATCTTGCTTGAGTTGTTTTCGATATTACTTAGAATTTTCTCAAGGATAAAGTTGAAAGTATATTCGATAACTATCTTGGCATGTCAACTATGCACTGTGGTCATTTATCTGAATCATAGAATCATGGATCCACTACAGCTAGATGCATACTGGCGGGACATGAACTCTAAGTAAAGTGATTATATATATATATATATATATATATATATATATATATATATATATATATATATATATATATATATATATATATATATATATATATATATATGGTTTTTGAATATTATTTAGACTGAAGTCCTATTATGCAGATTGTTTTGGCCTCCTACCATCATTTAATAAGCATATATCTTCTTGATTTGCTTGATCCCTTCCTTGATAGTTAATTGGATAGATTTTAGGTTTAAATCTTCAACTCCTTTTTCAAATTAACTTAGGCTTAAGAATAGGTTAGGGAAGACTGCCTGGGATGTTCTACATGGAAAGCTAAGGATATACCTTTAAAAGGACATAATTATGACTTATATTTACCCTATAATCTTTTAATGATAGACTATATTATTCCTAAAGGAAGAACAATTGAGTAGAGGCTGAGCTCATAACTATTTCAGATTAAGAATAGAAGGATGATTTAATCAAATATGTGACAAAATCTTATGCATGAATGTTTGATGAGATATTATAATGAATATTTTAAGATTATATGAATTTTTCATTTTCAATCAAGAAAACAAGATTTTATACCAAGAAACTGTACTGAATTTGGTGGATTCAATAGAATAAGTCTAAAACAAACTATAAATTGGAAAAAATGAATTTGATGAAATAAAAGAGTTGAATTAATCAAGGTTTAAACTGTTGTGCAGAAGTAATCAAATATAGAGATGATATCGAAAGTTGTTAAATAATGAAGACCAAATTCAATAGTTCATAAGTGGAATCATTGATGGTAAACTTAAAATGACTAATCAGTGGACTAATGGAATAACAAACTTTAAGCTCATGAGGTTTTGTAGAACTCATAAATGTTGATCATGATCCATGGAAATTAAGAAAGAGAATGATAATATAAACTTGTTTTGACTCATGGAATCCAAATTCAAGCTGATACAAGCCATAAGGAAGAATTAGATGGGCAAAAGTTGAACCTTCAAGAATAATGAACTCATAGTAGTTAAAGTTGTGGAATTTAAGAGCTTCATGAGGTTTTAAAAAGACAATATAGAACCATCGACTCAAAGGTAGGAGACTTTTGAGGACAGAGAATGGATATCAAAGAGCTAGGTAAACATTGTGGAATTTTAAATTTTCAGGGTTAGTATAAGATTTCGACTAAGAGATTTTGGATGAGGAGAAGGGTGGATCAAGAACTACACTATGGACCAAGTTGGCCTAAAGTCAATGAATTCCCATATAATAAGCATTAGAAGCAAGTCTAGCCAATAATGGAAGATCCTTAACCACCTAGCATCAATAATTTGGGATAGCCTCCAAGTATAAAGCACATTTAAATCTATAGGAGTTAACTGAATTAGGCTGATAAATTAAGTTTAATACCTTGAATGTATCGAAATTGAATAGAAAGGAATCTTCAAGATGATAGAAGGAGAAATTTTAGTGGACGATCACTTTGAGTTGGAGAATTTTTTTGCAAAAGACAAGAGCTAGGGAATATAAAAAAGTTATGAGAAACATACGGTAAATATGTAGGAATAGAGGATCCTATATTTGAAAATTTCTTTCAATACTGGATGAACTAAGAATATTTCAAGATTACAAAAATTGAAATGATAGAAGAAATTTACGGATAGAAACGTGTTAGATTGTATCTCATTTCAGGTTGAACGCTTAAAAGGTGGTAACAATAGAGTTGATAATTTAGTCCCACATCATGTAGGAAGTGGGATCATGCGGTATAAAAAATTGAAATTAGAGCCCAATGTTACGGGACTAGTTTTGGAATCATGAGGTATAAATAATTGAAATCATCAGGCCATACATGGAAATTTCCTTTTAAGTCATATGAGCCTAGTCCAATATAACACCTCATGGGTCAACTCTGGTTCGGAACATCATGTTCCCAACATGTGGTATTAGAGCCCAATGTTACGGGACTAATTTTTGTAGCTTTAATTGGCGAGACAGATTAACTAAACGTTAATGCGTATAATCGGAACCGAGGAGATGATTATATGGTCTCTTTTCTTAAGGTGAAGTTGGAGCCTCCTCTATAAATTGATTTGAAGGCGGATCAGACCTAAGGTTACATGCAACTACATGAATTGGCTTCAAAGATGGGTCCGACAAGCCCATGGTGGAGTAAGACGTTGTGTTTGGCACACAAATGATGGTGTTGATGAATGAATCGGTTTGGTTCTGTGGTCGAATGGATCGACAATCTCTCAATGTCAAGACTTATTTCTACCGAAAGATAAATAAACATTTCCTACTGCAACGATCGCTACTTTCACAGCATTACACATGAACAAGCATATTTCTCCATCAGTTAGTCACTTGGTTTCCTAGAACCCATTCAATATATTGTAGACATAATTAGTAGATCATGTATCTACACACCAGGTGCCGGTAGATAACACCGCTAAACATGTTTCAACTACTAATAAATGAGATATACCTTCTTTGTTCTCTTGTTTGAGAAGTTGTCAGTCACTCTTCCAATGTCCTGACTCTTTGTACTTGAAACACTTGCCTTTCGAATTTTTTACAGTGCCTTTAGGTCCCATCTTCTTTGCTGAATTTGCTTATTTTTGAATTTTATTCTTCTACTTACCATCTTTCGACTTAGAAGTAGAAGTATTTTCAGTCACATAAACATAACCATTCTGCCTAAAGAGAGCTTTAATATTATCTATAGTTCTTTACAAGTTCCGCCAAACTATACAACATTTTGTTCATGTTATAGTTAAGGCAAAACAAGTCAAAACTTTTAGGCAGAGTCCAGAGAATAATATCGACCTCTGTTTTCTATCGATTTTAGCTCTAAGGATTGCCATCTCATTCAGATAAGCGATCATCTTGAGAATATTATCCCTTACTGGTACCCCTTCAGCTATGGTTTTGTTTATCAAACTCTTTATAACAAGCTGCCAAGATGCCCTACATTAATGTTCGAAGAGTTCTTTGAGGTTGTACATCATGTCATAAGTTGTGGTCATGGCCTGATGCTGATGTTGTAGCATATTTGACATAGATGTTAGAATATAGCACCTCGTCATCTCATCTGCCTTTGTCTACTTCTTATAAGCCTCTTTGACCTCTTCATCAAAATTAGCATCAGGCTTAGGTAAGCATTCCTCAGTAAGTACATGTAACCTCTGTATCCTAAAATATTTAGATTTTTAGATATTTATTTAGGCTATTAATTTATTTTATACTAAATATAATTATTAGTTAACTTGCTAATTAGATTTGACTTATGGTGATTATATTAGTTATATATTACTTAAGTTAATTATTTATGTAGATTTTACTTAAGGTAATTATATTAAATAGAGTATATTATATAGATTTATTTAAAGTAATTGTATTATGTTATAGAGTAGGAGATTTTATTCTATTTTAGATTCATATTCATATTAATTTGTTGAGGGCAAGTAGGTAATTGTATAAGCAAAGCATCCTAAACAAACCCTAACCAACTCCCTCCAAACCAAAACTCGAACAACCCTAACCAACCCCTCACATGTGGCCGACCCCTTTCCCTCAAGAACCCGACCCCCTCTCCCCTCTTTCTCTCCGCCAACATCAACCCCCCCTATATATATATATATATATATATATATATATATATATATATATATATACACACACACACACACACATTATTTTACAAGAACCAAAACCCTAGTTTCCCTTTCATCTCTTCTTCCAAACCATAATCTTCTTCTTCCCCACACCTTTCCTTCCAAAACAACTTCTAAATCTTAGAGAAGTGCTAGAGGAGGATATCAAGTTGGAGAAGATTGGATCCTCTTTTGTTGGATCTTTATTGACTTTTTATCTTCAAAAGGTAACTTTTAACCCTTCTTCTTCTTCTTCTTCTTCTTCTTCTTCTTCTTCTTCTTCTTCTTCTTCTTTTTTAGATAATTCGGAGGGCATGTAGATGCCAACGAATAGGAATTCTACCATTAAGGACATAAAATAGGTTAGGGAAGATCATATGTAATTGTTATTGAATTCTATTTATATAAATTATATGCATACGTGTGTTCTTTTTGTCCAAAATAACCCAAATTTGTCATAGTATTCAGCCTCATTTTTAGTAGTCATAGCAACATAGAAATACAATAACTCCATAACCGGGGCTCCATTTAATCTTCCTTTTTTTAATAGAACTACATCGAAGTTAGTTTTCCAAATATATAAATTAATAAGCTAAATTCGATCTGGAACTTTCTGTATAAATGTTTGAGTATCAGGTATCCGTAAAACAAAAGCGTTTAGGTGTTTTCGTAATTTTGGGGGTTTTCAGACACGAAAATGCAATATTTTTAGTTTTCATAAAACGGATATGAAGGCCTAAGAATTACTTTAATCCCATAATTAATTGAATAGGGCTAATAGGTACAATATTGGTTGTAAGTAGAGAACTAACTATACAACATAGATTTTTTTGGATATTCATATAAATATGGATATGGCTATAATTGTCACGACCCGCACCCGGTATAAGGGCACGAGAGCGTGGGTACGTCCAGCCTACGCCGCAGCATCGACGGTAGAACGCTGTCTAGGTCAAGTACTATCTAAATAATCTCACACTAGTATCCAACTCCATAAGAAGACACGGATACCACTATAAAATGAACAACATACTCAATCACAACTACAGCACGATAAGAATTTGAAGAAACAAAAGAATACAACACAAGTCTAATGACAAAATAATCATACCTGCAATCAGTAACAACCAATCTCCAAGTGTCAGAAACAAGTCCACTAAGGTCACAGTCTGGAAAAATATTTTCCAGTCAGGAAGGAGCAAAGTACATCTCTAAATAGCAGTTCTATATAAATGATATAAACTATGTAGCAGTTCTAGATGGAAATATACCAGATGCATGTATAGGTACGAGAAATGTACAATGAGAGAAATACTGGAAATACTGTAAGTAAATGCAGGAAAAGAACAATATGTCAATGAGCAAGAATTCTATGACTAAGTGTGTGAGTACTAGCTTTAACATGTGATCGGCTTGGGAACTTGATCAGGCTAGTTACATGTGATTAGCTATGATTCACGAAGGTCAGGCTAACCGTTGGTTAGCTATGATGCATGGAGAGGTCAGGCTAATCACACGTAACAGCTATGAGGCACGGAGATGGTCAGGCCGCACCCGACGTGAGATGTGGGATGAGCTATGATGCATGAAAAGTTGGGTATGATCACATATCTACACTAAAATACTCCCCACCCCGACTGGTATAGTAGATCCAATCATGGTACGCTATGGCACGGGATTCCCTAGGGAGGTAGCAAATCTCCCCGGGTCTCAGTGTCTGTACATGCACAAGATATCAAGGAAACAAGTCTTGTACAAGCTACACCATGAATAAGGAATAACATCTTATGATGAGATCCGTGTATACCAATCCGTGTAACCAACGTGTCAAGAACATGGATATTTATACTAGATACAGTGAACATAGGAGATATCATAAATTAGAAACTAATCAGAGAATGTACTCGCCTTGGGTCCTTAGCTGGTAATTATGTCCTGTCCCAGAGTATCGTCTGGAGGAACCAACATTCCTAAAAATATATCAAATACAACATTTACATTAGGTGCTACACTAACACATCACAAATACATGAACTCAGGGGCTCTGCCAGGTATGGCACTAGTCAACTAGGGTCATCTATTAGGGATACGTATATAATACAAATTTACACTCAGAGTATATACATACATAATATATATATAAGTCTCTTAGTAATTGTACAAAATACGTATTTGAGTATATACACTAATAGATGTATATAATATATTTTTATACCAAAATACATATTTGTATATATATATATCAATCAAATATATTTCTATATATGTATATTAACAATCAAAGAATGTACATAATGCCACACTTCTCAAGGTGATCCCAAATGAATTAATAGTTAGTTCCAATGGGTCCGGAGCAGTCCAAATAGCTAGAAACTATATAAAGAAGTCCATGATCGGAGTTCGGCACAAAAACCGAGATAAGGATTCCAGGCTAATAAAAGAAAGGGTCGCTGTTCGTTATTAAGGTACCACCTTAATTTAATGAAAATTATTTCGAAATTATTTTTGAACAATAATTACAAGTAAAAGTTTATTTGTAAAAATCTAGAATTTATGTAAAAGCCAATATATTTATGTCTATAGTAAAATTGGTCACCAGCCCAATAACAAATTTTGATCTCATTTTCATTATTGAAACTATATTTCTAATTAATAATATAAACCCCAAAAATTATTATATTTTACATAATCAAAAATCCTTATATATATACATACTAAATTTTATACAAAAATAACTAATTTCATACATAAAGAACAATAAAACTAATTATACTTTATTTACTAAACTAATTATAAAAATACTAAACTAATTAATTAATAATTACTAACTGATTAATAATTAATTACTGATTAATAAATAATTAACTGATTAATTATAACTAATATAATTAACTAATTATGTTAACTAAACTGATTAAATAAACTAACTACTGATTATAATTTAACTACTGATTAAAAAATTAATTTACTGATTAATAAATAATTAACTAATCTAATTATATAATTAAACTAATTAAATACTAATTATACACTAATCTAATTACTAAACTTATTACACAGAACAGAAACAAAAGGGGAAAAGGGAAAGGGAGAGAAGGGCTCACGATTGGGGAGGGTTTCCGTCGCCGGCGCGGGGAAGGTCCGTCGGGGTCGGCGCGGTACGGCGGGTGCTCTGTTCGAGGAGGCGGCGGTGCTCTCGTCCCGAGGAGGCGGCGGCGTGGGACTCGAGAGCAGCGGCGGCTTCGAGGCAGCGGCAGCGGAGCTCGACGACGGGTCGTCGGTCGACGTTCGTCTCGGCGGCGGCGGTGGTTCGAGGAACCGGCGTCTCGACTCAGCGGAAGGAGATCTCGGCGGCGGTGGAAACCCGAGAGCGGCGGCGGGTGTTCTCGGTTCCAGGCAGCGGCGGCTGCGTCTGGTCGAACTCGACGGCGGATCTGGCTCGAGGAGGCGGTCTCGCATCCACCGGCGAGCTCGACGACGACGAGGAGGAGCCACAGTCACCGGAGCTAGGTTAGGGTTAGGGTTAGGTTTTGTGTGTCGGGGTCGATCGTGTCCGAGGCTGGACACGATGGTGGTGCACTGTGGACGTGTCCGGTATTGGACACGGGTTTGAATGTACTGTGGTGTGGGGTTGTGTCCGGGTGTGTCGGATACGGAAATCTGGTTGTAATATTGTAAATCTGGACACAGGAAATGAATGGATACGGTGGGACACCCGGGGTCGGACCCGAGGCCAACACGGCTGACACGGTGATGCTGGACACACGGACACGAGCACACAAAAATGGTGATGGCTTGTTGGCTTGTGGGAAAGAATTGTGGGGGCTAGCTAATAATTTGGAGATTAGGGTTTCTTGGGAATGGTGATGAGGGACTTAAATAGGGAGAGAGGTGTGGGATAAAGGGTGAGGGTTGGCCCAAATAATGAATGGCCCAGATAATATGAATGAGTTTTCATGTGAGAATGAGGGTGTGCTGGCTAGTTAATAGGAAATGGCAATTTGTAAAATTTAAAAAGAAAAGATTATAATTTCAGAAAATATTTTAGGAAAGCTATGTAATTTATTTATTTACTATTCCATTAATTATAAAATTATTTTGAAGAAACAACTAGTCCTTTAATTAATTTTATCAAGTAACAAATTTTATGATTTCAAGCCAATAAACATTTGAAACTAGAGAAATATATGTACATTATTATTTATTTATTTATTTATAAGAAATCGACATTTAGAAAAATGATTTTTTTTATAAAAGATTTTTAAATCACCTTCTAAAAAATCAGATATTGTTCAAAATCAAATGAAAATTTCAAGGAGAAAATATTTTATAAACTTGGTATTTAAAATAAATTAAAAAATCCAATTATTTCGGAAATTTGGAAATCGGAGGTTACAATAATTATATTACCAAATAGACTAATAATAGCAAATAAAAGGATTATAATTTATATGTGAATAGAGATAGTCTTAACAAGTAATCTAATTGATTTGTCTAGGCTTGATCAACCTGAGTCATCTTTGATGCTTCAGCAACATTGGACCACAGACAAGTAGAACTTTAATTCTTTTAATATGCGTATTTTATACTATGTATTCTCATATCATCTTTTACTTTATTTGTTCCTCATATCTATCGTATCTTTATGTCATTGTTCTTGTTATTTCTTCATAATGATTTGTGTACGAGAGATTGACTTGTTTCCGTTACCATATATGTTCACTTAATAATTTTATTGAATGTTCAATGTTAAAATTCAAATCTAATGTTAAAGTGATCATGTTTATTTATGAGCAAGTCGGCAGGGGGGGGGAGAGAATATGGCTAGTAGACATGAGGTACCCCATAGATAGTTAGCCCAGAGTTTATTCGGTCAGGAAACCGTCTTACAGAGTTTATTCAGTCAATACACCTCACGAATTTGATTGTCTATTCCTAATCCAACCACATGTTGAACGTTTTTATTCTAAAACATACTGTATACATGACCTTTATTGTTATTATCATCTTATCTAGTTCTTTGTCTCCTCATAGTAGATTGCAAATGGGGGCCAGCGTTCACTCCCCATCTTGTCTAGTTCTTTGTATTCTAAAACACACTGTACATATATAACATAGTACAATATATTAATCAGATATTTAACAATATCAAAATGGGGGCCAGCCTTCACTCCCCAAATAAATATTTGAGGATGGCTAGTTAAGCGCGATCTCGGGATTCCGTCCCTCCCAATGCTCTAGAAGTTTTAGTTGCCTAGTTAACCCTATGGTTAGCTGAAATCACTTAGCATGGTCATATGTTACTCCCCTTATATGTCGTACTGCAGTACGGGCACGCTAGATGTGAATCCACTTTGTTACTTGATAGTTCAATTTGGATTCACCCGAGCTTGATGCAACAATCAAACAAATCCTAGCCACGCTTTGGTTATCGACCAACTATGATATCCATGCTGGAGGAAATTGTATTATATCATATGTCATATAGCACGTAGGTACACCTCAGTGTAAAACATGTAACATAATCGCGTAGGAACATTTAGCACGTAAAAACACGTAGCACGTAGTAAGTGTATCAGCACTGATACCAATAGCCGGGTCAAGTTACCAATCATTGGTAAATCACATGAGTTGTAGCATATAACATCACATAAATTAAGTCAGGTACATAGGTGTAGTCACTTGGCGCATGAGTAATATGGTCGCTTGGTGCATAGACTATAATTGGGTCAGGCACTTAGTCGCGTCTAACATCTAGTCATTGAGATTACATACACTTACAATCATTAAAATTATGCATGGCATCCCAAAATCCAATAAAACCTCCAAACTAAGCAAAACCATAAAACATGTACATATAGTCCCATGAAGATCAGGGACGCATAGAGTCAATGCCGCATAGATCAAGACCGCATTGGATCAAGGCCACATAGGAGTCAGTGCCGCATAGGTCAAGGCAAAGTCCACTCCTTGGGACAAGTGCTGAGTGATATGCATTAAATGCATGTCAGAGAAGTGACTGAAGTGATGGACGTGTGTCAGAGAAGAGACATGCATGAAAAGATGTGCCAATGTGGTGCAGAGTCATGCGTCCACGAAGAGGCGCATAGCTCATGGTCGCATGCTCTGCTGGCCGTTTGGGTCACTCGGCCGAATGCATATTTCTTGTACTTAGTGAGATTCTCATTCATTCAGCAAGTGAAACACGAGGAGTTCAATTTTTAAGACTTTTCCAAGTATTTAGCTCCAGAACGCAAGTGTAACAATCAGTCATGCATCCAACAAGATGGACGTATGCTGGAAGGCATATACAACAAAGAGTCCAGGCTGCATAAAGATAGGCTGCATAAAACTCTCGGTCGCATAGATGCTGGCTACATGAGAACTTCGTCTTCTTTAGACAACAAGTTCAGCCATGGCGGAAATATTTTCAAAAACAAAAGTTATTTTCTTCATAAAATTTTTATTTCAACTCCAAATCAAGTGAAACAAAAGTCAAAATTGCACGAAATTAAATGCTCTAGTATATGGAATAATTAGTTTTCAAAGATACTAAGTTTAAGTAGATCAAAACCAAAAAAAAACTCATAGAACCCATGAAAACCCTTAACTAAAAATATAGATCTAGCCAAATCCACCCATCAAAACCGAAAACTCCAAGTATTAAAAGTGCTTAGAATCATAATATACACATATTAGATAAAGAAAATGTAAAAAAAAAGAATTAAAATCTAAGGGTTTTTTTTATGTCATGCAAGGTGTACTTGCCTAAATGGAGAAAAAGAGAGAATGAGGGAAGAGAGAGAAATATGTTGAATTATATAGTTAGGGCTTGAGGTTTAGACCATGGGTTCAACTCATGACCTAACCAACCCAAACAAATAAACTAAGAACCAATCTAAACCAAAGAATGTGTCTAGTCTCCATGCAACCTAATTATCATGTAAGCAAGAAATAATACGTTCTAAATACGTATATTGGAAGTGGAGAGTGACATCTCTACCCACCTTAGAAAAATTCTGTCCTCGGAATTCAAATCCAAGGCTAGCTAAGGAAATCAGAACAACCACTATGCTAACTACAAGCATATCTACACACGCAATCAAATCCAATCACATAATAAAGAAAAGCAATATCACCGAGCATGGGTGAACGAATCACGAGATTCGAGATACGAAGGCATAGGAACAAATATACCTTCTGAGTCAAAAAGGAGTGGATACCGAGACCAAATGTCATTCTCATGCTCCCATATTGACTCTCCTAAAGGGTGATGACCCCAAGCAACTCGGACAAGTTGGATAGTCCAATTCTTGAGTACCTTCTTCCTTCGGTCCAAAATAGGTACGGATTGCTCCTCGTAAGACAAGTTGGTACCAATGACTAGCTCGAAATGGTCAAGGTTATAACTCAGATCTGGGATATACCTATGCAACTGAGATACATAAAATATATCGTGCACCTCACGTAGCGAAGGTGGAAGGACAAGACGATAAGCAACATCGTCTACCCGCTTGAGGATATCAAACGGACTGACGTATCACATACTAAGCTTCCCGTAAACCCTGAACCTAATGACTCTATGGGTCGGCAAAATCCATAAGAACACGTGGTCACCAACAAAAAACTTTAAAGGCCTACGGTATTGATCTGCCCAATGCCGATGTCTGTCCTACGCAACCCGAAGTTGCTCTCTGATATTCTTGACAACTTCTACTATCTGTGTGATCATCTCGGGTCCTAACATCTTTTGTTCACTAATATCATCCCATGCCAATGGTAACCAGCACTTCCTCCCATATAATGCCTCGAATGGCACAATCTAGATACTCGTCTGATAACTGTTGTTATACGAGAACTTGACGAGGTAAATGTGATCTTTCCAAGACCCTCCAAATCTAAATTATAAGCCCGTAAGATGTCTGCTAATGTCTGGATGGTTCTTTCTGATAGCCCGCCTGTCTGAGGATGATAAGCAGTGCTGAACCTCAACTTGGTGCCTAGACTCTGGTACAAGTTCTTCCAAAAATAAGAGATGAACCGAGTATCACAATATGATATAATACTTACCAGACCGTGTTGTCTTACTATCCGTCGCATGTACATCTCTGCCAACTACTCTGTAGATTGTCCTACTAAAAAAGGTAGAAAATGAGCTACTTTCATGTATCGATCCAATATCACCCAAACTGTATCATGACCAGTAGGGGATCTAGGTAAACCAGTCACAAAGTCCATTATGATATGCTTTCACTTTTACTTCGGAATAGGAAGCGGTTGCAATAATCCTGCCGGTTTCTGTTGGTCGGCCTTCACTTGCTGGCATACCAAACATCGAGAGACAAAACGCACTATCTCCCTTTTCATCCATTTCCACCAAAAATGTTACTTGATATCTTGATACATCTTGGTACCCCTGGATGAATTCAATACTAGGAACTGTGCACCTCGATCACAACTTCTTGCCAGATATCTCTGCTCGAAACACAAAGACAATTTCCAAACCTAAGAGTTCCGTCCTCATGAATCGTCAACTCCTTCCTGTCCAAACTCGCACTCTGCTCTAAGCTTTTGGATCTGCGGATCCTCCGCCTGAGCTACCCTAATCCTCTCAACAATGGTAGATAGAATATGTAAACTTGCCAATACTCCTATGCCTTGTGGAAGTAGTATCTCAATACCCATCTCTTGAAGATCTTCTAAGATATGCTTCTGTGATGTCAACATGTATGCAATGCTACTAAGAGCATCTGCTACCACTTTTGCTTTGCCTAGAGTTCCATGTTATAGTCCTTCAATAATTCTAACCACCTCTTCTACCTCACATTCAAATCCTTCTAGGTAAATACATACTTTAAGCTCTTGTGATCTGTGAATATTTTTACCCGATCACCATATAAGTACTGCCTCCATAACTTAAGTGCAAACACCACTGCTTCCAATTCTAAATTATGAGTTAGGTAGTTCTTCTCATGATCTCGAAGCTGTCGAGATACATACGCTATCACCATTTCGTGTTGCATCAGAACACACCCAAGTCCCTTACCGAATGCTTCATAACATACTGTAAATCCTCCGGAACCTACTGGGAGCATGGTAATAGGTGTAGAAATCAACCTTTTCTTCAACTCCTCGAATGATGTTTGACATTCTATTGACCAGACAAACTTAGCCTCCTTGTGCATCAAATGGGTCAATAACGTTGAAATCCTTGCAAAGTCTGCTACAAAATTTCTGTAATATCCTACCAATCCCAGAAAACTACATACCTCTACTATTGTCTTAGGAACTGGCCAACTCTCTACGACCTCAACCTTATTCGGATCTACTGCTACTCCTACTCCAGAGATGATGTGACGCAAAAATGATACGTGATCTAACCAAAACTCACACTTGCTGAGCTATGCATACAATTAGTGTTCTCTCAAAATATGCAAGACATTTCGAAGATGCTCTTCGTGCTCTTCTTCGCTACTAGAATAGACTAGAATATCGTCTATGAAAACCACCATGAACTAGTCTAGGTTTGGCATGAAAATGAGGTTTATCAAATCCATGAATACCACTAAAGCATTGGTCAATCCGAATGGCATAAGTAAGAATTCGTAATGCCCATATCGTGACCTGAATATTGTCTTGGGTATATCTTGCTCCCGAACTCTTACTTGATGATATCCTGACTGGAAGTCGATCTTGGAGAAAACCTTAGCTTTGCTCAATTAATCAAACAAATCATCTATCATTGGTAATGGGTACTTGTTCTTTACCATTACTATATTAAATTTCCTATAGTCGATGAATAACCTCGTTGACCCATCCTTCTTCTTTACTAAAACTACTGACGCTCCCTAATGTGATCCACTGGTTCGGATAAACTTCTTCGACTTCAATTCTTCTACGTGTTGGTAAAGCTTGTCTAGTTCTGATGGTGTCATATGGTAAACCTTATAGTATATTGGTCCTTCTCTGGGAATCAATTCTATGCAAAACTCCATATCTCTCACTGGTGGTAGCCCTGAGAGTTCTTCTGGGAAGACATCTAGAAATTCCTTGACTATATCGGGAATCTGTTCTTCTGCTATCACTGTCACCGTAATCCTCTCTTCATGTTGGTCTCCTACAGATCTATCAATGGCAAAGTCTTTCGTGCCTGGGATACTACACAATAACCTACCCTTATGGCAATCTATCGTAGCATGACTGTCTCTTAGCTAGTCCATGCCTAGGATAACGTCAAAGTTACCCATAGGAAACTTGATCAACCGTAAAGGAAATGAACGCCCACACACTACGATTGGACATGGTATACATACTCTACTAACTTCTACGAGCCCATTACCAGTGAGTATGTTCAACCTCTCTGCCAATGCCTCAAACTCCAATCCAATGCAGGTCATATATCGTGCAGATATAAAAGAAAAAGATTCACCCAAATCAAACAATGCTACAACAGGATAAATTGTGACAAAGATGTTACCTGCCATCACGTTGCCCGATGCCAAAGCCTCCTCTAGAGATAAAGTAAATGCCTTCCCCTGGCCCTGCTGCGCTTCATACTGCTGCCTCCCTTGGATATGTTACTGTGGCCTCTACTGGCCCTGTTGTTGGTTCCTCTGTTGTTGGTACATCTGAGCCTGCGTCGGTAACGAACGTTGAGCTAATGTCCATACTGCTACTGTCGGCCCTCTGTGCGAAACTGCCCCTGGTGTTGGAAGTGTTAACCTTTGCCGCTGTCAGTATTGTTTCAATGTTCTGCAGCCAAGCATCTACGGTAATGGCATCCTCCATGCCATCAAAGTACTTAGGGTTGAGTCGGCAGAATCTCACCGATGCCCCTGAATCTATTCTAATACTTCTTTCCAAGGCCATTTGTAATCCTTGGTTCGACAAGACATTTTGCTCTTGTTGCTGAAGCAGTTGATGTTGTTGAGTCACCATCATTTCTCATATAATTTTCAGCAATATCGGGGTATCAAGTGTTACTAGCACTACTGGTACAACTGGGTGTACTGGAGCTTCTGATATATGTTGCTCCTCGTGCTCCTCTGTTGGTTATTCCCTGATCCCTCCAGGTACAGGTATTGCCTCTCGCTGGGGGCCAACAGATCCTTATCATGCTGAAACTGCTGGTGCTCCACCCACCGATGCTGGAGAATCCCTAAGGAAAAGGACACAAGATAAATCAAGAATTGGACAAGAAATGATCGAGGAACCAATGGTACAGAAGTCAAGTTGAGTTTCGAGGAGGCAAATTCAAGATTTTAAGGAGGAACATGTTTGATTGAGACATCCTATGATTAAGCCACCATACAAGTCTAAAAAGAAAGTCGGACCTGTATGGGTCACCACTAAAACCTTGTCATGCCCCAGATCCAGAATACTGTAGAGCGGAAGAATGACTCAGCCGACCGCACCTTACAGAACACCGAAGTAACCCGAAATATGTTAAGATTTTATAGAGACAAGGGGTGCATACTATAATCAAGTCTTCTAGGGTCAAGAACTTCTATATCTGAACCATTCAATCAAGTAGAAATAACATAGAATATTTCAAAATAAGCAGTAAGACGTCCCAAACGTCGCATCAGAATGTTCTAGAGATCTAGCAATACAAGTTGATATGCCAGATACATAATTAAAAGTATACATGACAATGAGTCAGATATAGTCTGAATATAATACAGTCATGTAGGGAACTAGTGTCCAGATTTGTCGGCTAATAGGTGCCGGTTGGCTAAACGCCAAAAGAATATAGTTTATAAAAGATGATAAGTGAAACAAGAAACTCACTCGTGACCCTCAGCAGCCATCCTTCTGGTGCATGCCATCAGTGAGGTAGAAGTAAGCTTAATCCTCAGGTGCTGGCTCTAAAGATGACCATACAAAACCAGTGGGGTCATACCCCAAATAGTAAGTACCACAATGGAAGCACAAAATGAAGAAACAAAACCATATCTATAGCATAAGATGCATGAGCCAACAATCAATGACATATATCCCATCCATGACATGATACGATATCCCTTTACCAAACAAGGACATAAAGTGCCCTATTGTATCAAGATAGAACTCATCCCTTGATTATGGTCAAGCTAAAGTATTTTGCGTAGTAGTTTCAGTCCATAGTTTATCATAACACAACAGTGTAACCCAACAACCAAACAAAGATATGAGTTGAACTATCGTACCACAACAGCCTGTGTCCCTAATTCCACTCAACAGAAAACATAATACACAAGCAGAGATACAATAGGAGAAAATAATATAGCTTCAGTCCATGGAGTATCGTAACACAATGACGCAACCCAACAACCAAACAAGGACATGGGTTGAATTACCATGCCACAATAGCCCACTTTCCTGGTTAGGAACCTATATAAGAAAATTAGACAGCCAATCATGTATTACGGCTTGATATATGATCTCTGGGTTATCACAGTAATGCAATGATGCACCAGTCCCTTGCAAGACCCCTGAGGTAATTAATAATCAGTAACAGTTCTATACTTTCTATAGGAAAGATACCGGCTCGGTCTTATAATTAAATCAGATACTGCACTCCGCTAGTACGGATGATATACAGTATCTGTGGTGGCCAGCCTTTACTCCGATCTAATTTAGGGTGGTTCATCATACACGATCTTGAGATATCCTTCCCTCCTAATGCTCTACAATTAAGTTGCTAGTTAACCCTTGGTTAGTTAGAATCTTATGTCATAGTCACATAAATATTCTCTCTTAGATATCGTACCTTAAGTTCGGGCACTCTTGATACGAATCCATATTGTCACTCGAAAGTTAAATCTGGATTCACCCAAGTGTAATACAACAATCAATACTATTTAGCCACGGCTAAAGTCACTATCCAACTACCAGATCAGTGCATAAAAATGATAACATATATCACGTAGCAGAAGTATGTGGCACGACGATTCACTATATATATATATATATATATATATATATATATATATATATATATATATATATCAAATAGTACTCTAGGTGCGATCAAGTGTATCAGCACGAATACAATAGTCAGGACAAGAACAAATTCTATTATCCAGATCATGTACAAGTTTTCAGATATCAAGTTATTCAGGTCATGATAGTCTAATACTAGTCACATATAATTTGTCACTTTATTATATTGATGAATTGGAATAAAAGTAGTTCAAGAACCCCTCAAGATCATATCCATAACCCTTAAACCAAACAAGGACCGGGGTTGCAGAACGTCATCCGAGTTGAACTATGTCTCTTATTCTATCCAATGTATAATAAGGCGATCAAGGAAAAGTAATCTAATTAGCAAGTAAAATAGCATCTATAGGGCTCAACGTGCGTAGGAAACAGTAGGCGCACAAAGCAAGTTGGCACACAAAACACACAGAAGTAAGGTTGGCGCACAAATAACCAAAATTGAGCAGTAGTGCACAAATGACCAAAACTGACTAGTGGCGCACAAACGACAAAAACTAAGCAGAGGCACACAAATGAACAAAACTGAGTTGTGACGCACAAACAACCAAAACTAAGGATGGCGTACCTTGTCAAGTTGACCAACACGATGCACTTGACAAAAGTGCGCGGGCAAGAATAAAATGCACTTTCAAGGAAAGTGCGCTAGCAAGCTAGCTACAAGACAAAACACACAATCCTAGGTTAAATTTCAAAGTCGAGAAACTCGTCAGTCGAGGAGCACACAAATCAATAACACAGAAATGAAGAAACCAACCCAATCTTTGTCCCTAAGGAAACGAAGAGAGAAAAGTGCATGAGCTACAAAACGTAAGCAAGGTGCCGACTGACGAAATATAGGAAAAGTGCGCCAGATTGCCAACGCAAAGAAAGTGCACGGAATGACTGTTGTGCACTTTTCCTTGGTTTTCCAGGAAGAACTTTGATGGAATACGCACCAAAGTATCCCAAATGAGTTTTTTTTTCTCAAAAGTGCGCCACTGACTTAAAGAGTGTGACTGGTATACTTTTGCTAGAAAACTAAGTGTAGTATGATTAGTACGCACGAGGAGTTGGAATAGCACACCAATGCTAAAAAAGTGAAACATACGTATTTTTATGCCAAGGGGTTCTTTTCTATACTCTTCACAGAGCACTGTTCTTCTTCTCTAGTAAGCCATTTGGTATACGTATTGTATCAAGTTTTAGCACTGAACTTCGTTGGACTCAAAAACAATCATGGCTAAAAGCAAATTTATATAAAATATGGTGCTCTACACTATGAGCTAATTAGTTTTATAAAACAAAAAGTTTCGGGAAAACAAAACTGAACTCATAAACCCAAACTCTGGTCTATGCAATTCCAACCAAGAAAATTAAGAACAACAAGTATTAAAGATGAAGGGGTTCTCGATCACAACAATATGAGCTAAAAAAATATATGAATTATTAAGAATTAAAAGCATGCATAAATCTATGGTTCTTCTTTTGTGCAAGATGTACTTGCCTACGGAGGGAGAGAAGAACTAAGAGAGAGAAATAGAAAGGAAATAATAAGCAAAAAAAGAGAGAAAAATGAGAATATATAGGTTTAGGTTTGAGATATGGACCGTTGGATTACTCAAACCCATCCAAGCCACATATGCCACCAATCAAACCAAACCCACTCTTCTCCTCAACTTGCGGGTTTGGTCTAAACAAAGGCCGGTCAAGCAAATAACATGCGCAAAAGTGCGCCAAAGACAACATGCGCCAAAGTGCGCCAAAAAATGCGGCTGACATCTCTATCCACCTAAAAACAATTTATCATCGAAATTCAAACTCAAGGCTAGCTAGAGATATCAAGACAAGCTATAAACTAACTATAAGCAATCTACACATATAAATAAGCAAGTATAACAACACATATAATGAAACGAAGCAACATCATTTCACATGAGTGCTTTTCGATTACGAAATAAAAGATGCAAGGCATACAAAGGGAATATACCTTATATGTCGAATATGTGAGGGTACCGAGATCGAATATTGTCCTCGTGCTCCCACGTCGACTCCTCCAAGGAGTGATGGCCCCAAGCAACACGAACAAGACAGATAGTTCGGTTCTTGAGTACCTTCTCTCTATGATCCAAAATAGACACAGCCTATTTCTCGTAAGTTAAGTTAGTACCAACGACTAATTCTGAGTGATCGAGGACATAACTCGGGTCCGGGACATACCTACTCAAGTGAGAGACATGAAATACATTATGCACTTCACGAAGCAAAGACGGAAGGGCAAGACGATAAGCAATATCCCCTACCCTCTCGAGAATGTCGAACGATCCTACGTATCACGGACTAAGCTTCCCGTGAACTCCGAATCTATTGACTCCATGGGTAGGCAAAATCCACAAAAATATATGATCGCTGACATAAAACTCTAACGGCCTATGATGCTGATCTGCCCAATGATGATGATGATCTTGTGCAACCCGAAGTCGCTATCTGATCTTCTTAACTACTCCAATCATTTGAGTGATTATTTTAGGCCCTAACATCTTTCATTCACTAATGTCATCCCATGCCAAGGATGATATGCACTTCCTTCCGTATAATACCTCGAAAGGAGCCATTTGTATGCTGGCCTGATAACTGTCGTTGTACGAGAATTCTACTAAGTGAAGATAATCTTCCCAAGACCCACCAAAGTCTAAGGTACAAGACTGTAACATATCTTCTAATGTCTGGATTGTCCTTTCTAACTGTCCATCTGTTTGGGGATGATTAGCGGTACTAAATCTTAACTTGGTACCTAAACGCTCATGCAAGCTTTTCCAGAAATATAATGTAAAGCGAGTATCACGATTTGACACTATACTTGATGGGACTCCGTGCTGCCTCACTATCTGCTGTATGTACGTCTCTGCTAACTGCTCTGTGGATTGCCCTAATCGGAAGGGAAGAAAATGTGCCACTTTCGTGAGTCGATCTACTATACCCAAACTGCATCACGTCCAATAGGGGATCTAGGTAAACCGGTCATAAAATCCATCATGATGTGTTCCTACTTCCACTCTGGAATAGGCAGGGGTTGTAACAATCCTGCTGGTCTATATTGTTCGGCCTTTACTTGCTGACATACGAGATATCTTGAAACAAACCAAGCTATCTCTCTTTTTATTCCGTTCCACTAGAAATATTGCTTGACATCATGTTTGTGCCTCCGGAATGAATATAATACTGGGAACTGTGTGCCTAGGTTATCACTTTTTGTCGGATATCTCCACTTGGCATACAAAGACAATTTCTAAATCTGAGTGTTCCGTCTTCGTGAATTCTTAATTCCTTCCTTAGACCTAACTCACATTCTGCCCTAAGCTTCTGAATCTAAGAATCTTCTGCTTGAGCTGTCTTGATCCTTCCTACCAAAGTTGACTGTATCTGAAGACTGCTAGCACTCCCGTCTCTTGAGGTAGTATTAGCTCGATGCCCATCTCTCTAAGATCTTCTAAAATATACTTCTGAGTTGTCAAGATGAATATGCTGCCTCTCCTACTTAGCATATCTGCTACTACATTTGTCCTGCCCGGATGGTACTGATGTGCCATATCATAATCACCAAATAACTCTAGCCACCTCCTCTGTTTCATGTTCAAGTCCTTTTGAGTGAATATGTACTTCAAACTCTTGTGATCTATAAATATCTCCATCCGATCACTATATAGTTAATATCTCCATAACTTGAGAGCAAACACTACTAGTGCTAATTCAAAATCATGTGTTGGATAATTTTTCTCATGATCTTGAAGTTGCCGAGATGCATAAGCAATTACCCTTCCGTATTGCATTAATACACATCCAAGTCCTTTCCCAGACGTGTCACAATAAACTGTGAATCCTCCTGATCCTACTGGAAGTGTAAGGATCGGTGCTGATATCAACTTCTCTTTCAACTTCATAAATGCTGCTTGGCACTCTGCTGTCCAAAAAAACTGTACCTCCTTTCGGGTTAGATGAGTCATTGGTGCTAAAATCCGTACAAAGTCTGCTACGAACCTTCGATATATCCCGCTAATCCCAAGAAACTTCGCACATCTGCTATTGTCTTCGGGACTGGCCAATTCTCTACTGCTTCAACCTTCTTGGGTCCACTTCCCGAGATGATGTGCCCCAAGAATGATACTTGATCTAACCAGAACTCACACTTACTGAGTTTAGCATATAACTGATGCTCCCTCAGAACTTGCAACACTTTCCGAAGATATTTTTTATGCTCTTCTTCACTATTGGAGTAAACAAGAATTTTGTCTATGAATACCACTATAAATTGACCTAGGTATGGCATGAAGATACGATTCATCAAATTCATGAATATTGCTGGTGTATTAGTCAATCCAAATGGCATAATAAGAATTTGTAATGCCCATATCGAGATCGAAATACATTCTTCGGTATATCTCGCTCCCGGACTCTCACTTGATAATATCCTGATCGAAGGTATATCTTAAAAAATACTTTTTCACTCAACTGGTCAAACAAATCATCAATCCTAGGCAATGGATACTTGTTCTTCACTGTTAAGGCACTCAACTTCCTATAGTCGATACACAACCGTGTAAACCCATCCTTCTTCTTTACTAGAAGCGTCGGTGCTTACCATGGTGATCTACTAGCCCGAATAAACTTCCTCGCCTTCAATTCTTCCATGTTATGATATAACTGGTTAAGTTCCATCGATGATATATGATAGATCATGTTGGAAACTGGTTCTGCTCCTGGTTTCAACTTTATGCAGAACTCTACTTCTCTTACTGGAGGTAATCTAGGAAGCTCTTCAGAAATATATCAAGAAATTCTTTAATTATTCTGGGAAATTAACCTTTAACTCCTTCTACTTCTATAATGCCACCTTCATGCTGATCCTTCACCGTCTTATTGAAGATAAACTCTTTCTTGCATGGGATATTGAACAACACTCTACCCTTATGACAATCTATCGTCGCATGACTGTCTCTCAACCAGTCCATGCCTAAAATAATATCGAAGTTACCCATATAGAACTCAATCAACTTTGTAGGTAATGAATGTTCGCACACTATGATTGGACACGCTAAACATACTCTACTGACTCCTACAAGTCCATTACCACTGAGTATATTCAGCCTCTCGGGCAATGCCACAAACTCCAATCCAATACGTGTCACAAATCATGCACATACAAATAAATCAGATGCTCCCGAATCAAATAATGCTATGGTAGGAAAATATGTAACAAAAATATTATTTGTCACAACGTCACCTGATGCCAAGGCCTCCTCCAGAGATAGGATAAAAACTTGCCCTTGGCCTTGCGGTGCTCCTTGAATACACAGTTGTGGCCTCTGCTGCCCATACTGCTGATTCCTCTGCTGGTTGTACATCTGAGTTTGCATCGGCAATGTATGCTGAGTCAATAGCCTGATCGCCAGTGTTGGTCCTCTGTTCTGATCTGCTTCTGGTGCTGGTAGTGCTAACCGCTGTGCCGGTTCATCAATCCTCTGCATCATCGGATAATTGGCAATCTGATGATCTAGACTACCATATCATAGGTACAGTCCTTGTGCTACCCTATACACATCTTTAGTATGGCTTTCCTTGCCATAATACGTACATCCGACTGGGCTCCCAATTATTGTTGCTATTGCTGTCTCGACTGGTTCGGCCGAGCTGGTGCTGTTGTTGCCGATGCTACTGGCCTCCTTGAAGTTGTATCATGAATGCGAACGTGAGAAGATAGTGTTGACATTCTTTGTGCTTGTCATCCTCCTCTGCTTTGTGCATGAAACCTCTTTTGGCCTTCCGTCCTTGAAGCTAACCTCTGCATCGTTAGCTCATGTCGCCTAGATACGAGCAATACTTCGTCGAAAGTCTGGTAGATATGGCTCTCTACCAGTTGCCGAATCTCCAGATAAAGTCCATACTAGAACCTCATAACCCTCTCTGGTTTTGTTGCTACCATCGTTAGAGCGAATCTACTAAGCCTGCAGAACTCTGCCACGTAGCCATCAACTGTCCTTCCAGACTGTTTGAGATTGATAAATCTCTGTTGTAGCTCATACTGTGTTACCACCCAGAAATACTTAATCCTGAAACGGGCCCTGAAGTTGTCCCATGAAATAGGTTGTCTTAATCCAACTTATTCTGCTGCCCACCAATCTCTAGCAAGGTCCTGGACTTACAATCGGACCTGATCAACTTGTTCCTCAGCTGGAACCTTTGTCGTTATCAGTATTATTTTAATTTCAAGGTGCGTCGACTGAAAATATATAAGAAAAGTGTGCCAGATTGCCAACGCGAAGAAAGTGTACGGACTGAATGTGACATACTTTCCCTTGATTTCCCAGAAAGAACTTTGATGGAATACGCACCAAAGTGCTCCAACTGGATTTTCTCTCAAAAGTGCGCCACTGACTGAAAGAGTGTGACTGGCGCACTTTTGCTAAAAAACTAAGTGCAGTATGATTAGTAAGCACAAGGAGTTAGGATAGCCCATCAATGCGTCCAAAGTAAAATATACGTATTTCTATGCCAATGGGTTCTTTTGCATATTCTTCACAGAGTACTGTTCTTCTTCTCTAGTAAGCCATATGGTATACGTATTACATCAAGTTTCAGCAATTAACTTCGTTGGACTCGAAAACAAGCACGGCCAAAAGCAAAATTACATAAAATATGGTGCTCTACACTATGAGCTAATTAGTTTTGTAAAACACAAAGTTTTGGAAAAATAAAATTGAACCCATAGACCCAAACTCTGGTCCATGCAATTCCAACCAAGAAAATCAAGAACAACAAGTATTAAAGATGAAGGGGTACTCGGTCCTAACAACATGAGCTAGAAATAAATATGAATTATTAAGAATTAAAAGCATGCATAAATCCATGGTTCTTCTCTTGTGCAAGATGTACTTGCCTATGGAGGGAGAGAAATAGGAAAGAAAATAATGAGCAGAGAGAGAGAGAGAGAGAGAGAGAGAGAGAGAGAGAGAGAGAGAGAGAGAGAGAGAGAGATATGAATATATAGGTTTAGGTTTGAGATGTGGACCACTGGATTACTCAAACCCATCTAAGCCACACATGCCACCAATCCAACCAAACCCACTCTTCTTCTCAACTTGCAGGTCTGGTCTAAACAAAGGTCGGCAAGCAAACAACATGCGCCAAAGATAATAAGCGCCAAAGTGTGCCAGAAAAGGGGGCTGACAGTTTCTGTTGCTGAAACTTCTGATGCTACTGAGTTGCTAACAACCCTTTGATGATCTCCAATAATGCCAAAGTATCAAGTATCGCTGGTATGGCTGGAGGTACTAGGATCTCTGGGGTTTGTCATTCAACATGATCTGCTACTGGTTCGACTGTCTCGACCTGCTAAATCACTGGCTCAACCCGGACCTGACTCAGAGCCGGTGCTGCCTCTCGCTGCGGCCCAGGGGGACCCTGATCTGCCAGATTTGCTGCTCCAACAACTGAAGAAGCCCTAAAGAAAGGACAAAAATATCAAGAACATGACGGAAAGGATCAAAGAAGTAATTGATTCGATAGTCAAGCAGGACATCGACAAGAACAAATTTAGGATTTTAAAGGCACATATTTAATTGAGACTCCTATGATCATAATACCCCACAAGTCTTAAAGTACAAACCTATGTGGGCCACCACTAAAACCTTGTCACGCCCCAATACCGGAATATGGAGACGAACATGACCAGCTATCCCATACAAGGTACTATATGTAGTATGACGATCACTGCTGTAACTAGACAAGGGGTGCATACTACAAGTAAGTCACTTAGGGTCACACAGAATATCTATTATCTCAATCAGTCAAACAAGAATAGCCAACATATAACATGTAGGATAAAGCTGAAAGGCGTCCCAATCGCCCAACCAAAATATTCTAGAAACCAGCTGTACAAAATAAGAAGCTGGCAGAGTAGCAAAAGTACATGACCATGATTAGCTGCAGTATAATTAGTTACAATCATGTAAGAAAACTAAATATCCAGATCTAATGCTAACAAGTGCCGGTGGCTAAACGCCAAAAAATATATAATATCAAGCAGGGAAGAAGAAACCCACTTGTGTCCCTCAGCGGCCATCCGTCTGGTACACATCATTATTCAGGAAAAAGTATGCTGGATCCTCAGGCGCTGGCTCTAAACCTGGTCATGCAAAACCAGTGGGGTTAGACCCCAAATTGCAAGTACCACAAAGAAAGCACGAATAAAGAAACAAAACCAAAGAGAAATAAACACACACACACACACACACACACACACACACACACACACACACATATATATATATATATATATATATAGTTCTGTTCGTAGTTTCGGTCCATAGCCTATAGTCAATCTAACCCTACAACCAAGCAAGGACAAGGGTTAGACAATCGCACCATGATAGTCCGTGTCCCTAAACTATTCAACAAAAGATACAACCACAAACAAGTTCAATTACATTATCGACCAAACACTTGTACGACTTGCTAGGTAGAGTCTGGATTATCCTAGAGGTATTATGCATGCAATAGAAATCCTCAGATCGAACCATGTGCTAGCAGGGCTAGCGCCATGAATCGCCGCGTAACACATAGTAATTATGTGCCGGTCCCTCACAAGGCCACGTTGCTAAGATCATATAGAATACATAGTACAATATAATAATAAGATATTTAATAATATCCAAATGGGGGCCAGCCTTCTCACTCCCCAGATAAATATTTGAGGGTAGCTAGTTATGCGCGATCTTGGGATTCCCTCCCTCCCAATGCTCTATAAGTTTTAATTGCCTAGTTAACCCTACGGTTAGCTGGAATTTCTTGGCGTGGTCACATGTTACTCCCCTTATATGTCATACCGCAATATGGGCATGCTAGACACGAATCTACTTTGTCATTTGATAGTCTAATTTGGATTCACCCAATCTTGATGCAACAATCAAATAAATCCTAGACACGCTTTGGTTATCAACCAACTAAGATGTCCATGTGGGAGGAAATCATATTATATCACATGTCACATAGCACGTAGGTACACCTTGGTGTAAAATATGTAACATAATCGCGTAGGAACACTTAGCACGTAGGATCACGTAGCACGTAGTAAGTGTATCAGCACAGATACCAATAGCCGGGTCAAGTTACCAATCAATGGTAAATCATATACCTAGCATATAACATCACATAAATTAAGTCAGGTACTTAGGTGGTCATAGTCACTTGGCGCATGAGTAATATGGTCGCTTGGCGCATAGCCTATAATCGGGTCAGGCACTTAGTCGAGTCTAACACCTGGTCATTGGGATACATACACTTACAATCATTAAAATCATGCATGGCATCACAAAATTTAATAAAACCTCCAAACTAAGCAAAACCATAAAACGTGTACATATGGTCTGTAAAACCCCCTAATTTAAATATTATAATTATTTAATTAATTATTTAATTTAATTGTATTATTTCTTAGTTAATTATAAAATAAAATTTATTTGAATTAATTACCTAGGTGACTACTCATCTAGAAATTATTGATCAAAACTATTATTATTATATTTTATTTTATTTTAAGAAATCTTATAGAAGGATGATAGAATTTTAGAAAGTACTAATAAAATTTTCTAGAATTTTATTACCATTATATATATATATATATATATATATATATATATATATATATATATATATATATATATATATATAGTATAAATAAAAGAAAAAAAGAAATTTTTACTAAAATCTAAAAAAAAATCCTTAATCCCCTAAGACTTAAAACCCATAACTTAAACTCTAGTTCCCAAGCCCAGCAACCCCAACCGCTGCAAACACCCAACCCCCCCTGTGCGCCCCCTCGGCCAGAACCAGCGCCCCCTCACCCGCCTATATATATATGCCTACATACTCCTATATTGCAAACCCTAACCTTAAACTAATCATCCAACCCACAACCCAGGTCCGCTCCGCCGACCCCCACCACCGGAACGCAGCGCTACTGCCGGAGAGCTGCCAAAGAACGCCCGTGTCTGCACAACCGCGTAGCAGTTCGCTGCAAATTCGAGCAGTGACGTGCCCTACTTCAAGCGCAGTTTTCCGCTTCGTCGCTCGATCATTTTTGGATCCGTCTTAACCGGTATAATCACAACCTATCCCCCTCTCAACTCTGTAAATTAGTTTCCATTGAACAACTCTTAACACTAGATAGAAATCGAGGCCAAGTTGAAGAAAAACCATATATTTTAACTGCAAAAAACTGTTTCAATGACCTATGTTTAGAGACTAATATCTTTCACCATAGACCTCCGAATTGAAATCTACCTTTTGCTATGTGAAGTCCATATAACCGAGATTATTCCCTGTTAATTAGTGTCACGCCTCTGTCCCAAAATACGTAGGACCAGGAATACGTGACACGCCAGCTACACATTCGATCAGACTCTGGTCTGACTCGAATACGTATAAGCTGTAATATAAAAGGACACTATCTAGATATCCCATAAATGTAAATCTATATGTCTCAATCCACAATGTACAGCAGTATACAAGAAAGAGCTATATGTGCTAGAGTCGGTCGCCCGATAACACACTAACTCGAATAGAATCGAGAAGAAGTATGAGTCTATAAAAACTAGGCTACAACAGCAGATGAAATAAATAATATAAAATAACCATAATGCCGGTAGATATAATATGAGTACCTGGTACTATGCCCGCAAGACATGCAACTCCAACAGCAACTCCAAATGCTCCGTAATCACCTATGCTACAAAACTGGCAGGGAACCAGGTCCTCAGAGGGACGTAACAAGGTACAAAAATACAACAAGCCAAGTAATAGAAAGTACAAGTGCACGACAGGGTACTCTATCATAACCAAACTAGTGTGACACAGTTTAAAGACAATGTTCGACGCGTGGGCTTTCTAAAATAAAACCGTAGCTCCGAACACAGAGACACATAGGGCGTACCGTAGCTCCGAGCACAGAGACACACGGGTGATACAACTACTCCAGAATATAGGATCACTACATATACATATATAAGCGCGTGCAGAGGAGCCCAAGCGTATAGTAACTGTCTTTCCCTTTCCAAGCGGTCAACGATGGTGCGCTGAACCTGAACCTCTATCTAACAGTCTCGACTCACGAAAGTAACTCAACAGACGCGACCCTAAGGTCGTCCCAGTCTCTGATCATGATGTCAGTATCATGATACAGGAATCTGGCATGATCACAGTATATGAGTGTGTCCTGGGGTATCGATGTACTCAGGTACGTGCATCGAGGTACTACAAAGCATCTAACAATTATTCTAAGACGTTACGACGAACGTCAGCACTCGGTTGTGATCCGGACGTGAGGTATCGAACGTCAACATAAATACGTGCATAATGTATATAACGAAACAATAAATATCTGTAAACAGAAATACATGATGGCAAGGTACACTTGCCTGCGTCCAGCTGCTGAAGATGGGGATCCGGTACAACATCCAAGTCTGCGGGTCCCGTAGTACCTAGAGACGAGATACAAGATAAATCAATAATCTGTTCCACGACAGACAGGGATGTGACACACATCTACACCTAACTCAGTCTCAGCTACGACTCACAGGGACAAGACACTAGAGGGTTGACCAAGGTTGACTCGGAGTACGTCATATCTAAATATATTAAACATATGTACCATATCATCAATCCAAAGCTCAATCTTACTATGTTCATCACGGTATTTCGTGGTCCACCACATGATCCAATCCTCGGTTTTACCTCGGATCTTCACAGACGTTAACATGCATATTCAGGTATCCTCCTCGAACAACTTAATCATTAATTATTTAAACCCGTAATATACAATCATCAACATTTTACCTTAAAACTACCCTTCGATTAATTTTATTATTATTTCTCAGTCTCCAATCACTGACTAATGGTTTGATATTATACCCTTTTCACAATCCATCACCTGCTCCACCATGTCCATCAATATTCTACTATCCTAGTATTATTCGTCCACAATTTAACTCTGCCCATTGCCAATGATAAAATTGCATATATTAAAACGAACACTGTAGTTACCTCATGCTCTTAAAATCCATCCTCATTATTATCATAATTCCAACAGTCTTATTTATATATTTTATATTCTCACACACGATCACCAATGCCAATTTAAACCAAAATTAATCAATTAGTACTTTCATCAATTGTGCATTATAATATGCATTAACCTAAAACCTCTCCTGCATATATAAATTCCAAAATTCCTAATGCATATCAGTAACCCTTAACTAAAACCGTTTTATTCTTAATCCCTCAACTCAATGTATATCCATAAATTCTATTTCTTTCCTATGGAATTTTAACCCAAAATGTTAGCTAAGTAATCCTCAACACTTAAACATAAACCCTAAAACTAACAATACATAAAAAAATATATAAGTGTAAAGAGGGGGAAATGTTTCACCTTAACGAGGTGTTGTTGGCCGGAGGAGGGTGTCCATGGCAGATGGTGGTGGTGGTCGAGTGTACAGAAGGCCGGCTCGTGGCGATGCTCGTCGAAGAAAGATGGGAGTGTGCGGTGGTTGAGAGGGTGCTGGTGGTGATCGAGAGGGTGCTCGCCGGAGAACGGTAATGGCAGATGGGGGCTGCCTGCATCTGGAGCTTGTGGCAGCGCCGGAGGAAGCCGACTCTTGTTGGTGCTCGCCGGGGCAGAGTGGTTTGTCGCCGGAGACGAGGGGTGATCAGTCGGCAGGCCGGAGATCTCACGGCTGCGCCGGATCGACGGGGATGACACTGGCCGAAGGACGAGTGGATGGAGGCTGCACAACGGCTCGTGGAGGCTGCCCAGCGGCTCGTGGAGGCTGGCTCGGCCGGAGCGGCAGCTCGGTCGGGTCGAGGAAACGGCCGGGAGAGAGGGACAGTTCGACAACAGCTCGGCCGGAGTGTGGAGCTGCTAAGGAGGTCGAGGGGGTACTCGGAGAGATGTGCTCTGCGGAGTCGATGGCTCGACGCCGGGGCAGCAACTCGTTGGAGCTGCTGGCTGCACAACGCCAGAGCCGCTGAGGGAGGCCCGTGGGGATTGCAGCGGCTGAGCTGCGGTGGATAGACTGGCCGGATCGACGGCTCGTCGGAGCTCGAGGCTGGAGGTGCGCCAGCATTGGTCGACGACGTTGGATCGGCTCGTCGGGAGTTCTGCCATTGTTGCAGTCGACTTCTCGCCTGATGCCCTGCTCGCGGAGGAGGAAGTCGGTGAAGGCCGCTGGAGTCAGTCGAGATTCGTGAAGATCCTGCGGAGAGATTATTCAGTCGTCCGACTCGAGGATGAGGGATCCACGAGCTCGCCTACGGGATTCGGGTTTGCCATGGCCAAGCTTCTCAACGAGGGTGGTCATGACACTTGGTGGAAGGATGAAGAAGAAGAAGAAGAAGAAGAAAAAAAAGGAAGGAGAAAGGAAGAAGGAAGGAAGTTATGTATGAATGGAGAAGGAGGGAGGAGAGAGAGGGGGGTAGGGTTTTCTATGCATTAGGATTAGGGCCGGCTTGGGAGGAGTGAAGGGTGAGGTGATGTTGATATTTTATAGGGGAGTGGTGTGTTGGATGGAGGGTGATGGTGAATCCTAATTTGAATGGATGGCTTAGATGTGTCATGAAGAAAAATTATGTGCTCACAAAGGAGAGTAGAGTGTTGTTAGAACGGTCATAGGTGGGGGCTTCTCCATTTGGGTTTAAACCAATGACACAAAAATTAGCCCCTTAAATTCGGGAAATTGCACGAACACTTAAAATGACACAAAAATTATGGAAAAAATTAAGGTTGATGATTTGCATGGCGAGGGGGTATTGGGGGTTTGGCACGGGTTTAATTTAATGGCCATCGGGATTAATTAAGGATTAAAAATAGGATTAGGCAAAATTGGTATCCCCGATTTAAATAGAATTAAGGTGTCCCGCGCTTTTAAATTAAATGGGGGCACTTGGGGTCAAAATTCGGAAATGACGCAAAGGTCAAAAATGGTGGGGGCTTGGAGTCAGTCTTGGACCCTTTAGTTGGTCCGGCTCAACGGGTTAAGTTGGTATCTCAAAATTTAGGGTAACGACACAGGTGTCCGACACGGAATTAAATATGGATTATGATTTCGGAAAATTGTGCAATTAATTTAGAGCACAACAAAATCTAATTTTGAGTGACGAAAAAGTCCAATGCCTAATTTGGTGGGTCAAGTCAGAAGTATAATAATCCAATAGAATTTATGGGCTGATATTGGGCTCCGAATAATTAAGCAATGATAGGACGCGCCAAGGGTTTTAATTAAATGAATTAAAATACCAGACAAACTTAACTCCACTCTAAACCTCAACATCTGTTGCTAAATCTAAATATTTTCCAAACCAAATCTGACTATCTATAGAATTAATCGAGGGGTTTTACATTCTTCCCAACTTAGAAAAATTTTATCCCCGAAATTAAAAGTAAAGTACGATAATAGCTAAGAGAATTTTAACACAACTAGTAATCAATTGCCGTACGTAAAATTGTACCTTGCTCCTCAAATAAGTACGGGAACCGCTGCCAAATAGAATCCTCGCGCTCCCAAGTAGGCTCACCTGGTGAATGGTGTTTTCATGCCACTCTGACCAGTCGAATAGTCTGCCCCCTCAAAGTCTTCTCGCTGTGATCGAGAATCTCAACTGGCTGCTCTACGTAAGACAGACTGGGCTCGACTATAATCTCCGAATGATCAAGCACGTGGCTAGGGTCTGCCACATATCTCCTTAACTGCGATACGTGAAATACTTCATACACTCCTTCTAATGATGGAGGCAATGCAAGACGGTAAGCCACTTCGCCGACTCGTTCCAAGAGGTCAAAAGGCCCGATGTACCTCGGACTTAGCTTGCCTCTACCTCCGAATCTGATGGTACCACGAGTGGGCGATATCCTCAAAAATACATGGTCACCTTCCTTGAACTCCAATGGCCTACGGTGCGTATCTGCCCAATGTTTCTGCCTGTCCTGTGCTGCACGCAGGGGGCTCTGAACCTGCTTGACCTTCTCCACTGTCTGTGTCACCAACTCTGGACCAAGTATCTGACGCTCTCCACGTCACTCGAATAAACTGGCGACCTGTATTTCCTGTCGTACAGTGCCTCATAAGGTGCAATCTGTATGCTAGCCTGGTAACTGTTATGTAGGAGAATTCTACCAAGTGTAGGTGGTCCTCCCCAGATCCTCTAAAATTAATCATTCACGCTCTCAACATATCCTCTAATATTTGTATCGTGCGCTCTGACTGACCATCAATCTGTGGATGATATGCAGTGCTGAACTTGAGTCGAGTTCCTAGGCTCTCCTGCATACTCCTCCAAAAATACGACGTAAATCTGGAATCACGATCCGATACGATGATGACAGACACTCCATGTAACCGTACTATCTGCCTCATATACATGTCAGCTAAAATCAACGTGGATTGCCCAACCCTGAAGGGCAAGAAATGTGCAGACTTGGTGAGTCTGTCTACGACAATCCAAACTGCATCCTTCCCGCTAGGGCTCCGCGGGAATCCTGTGGCAAAGTCCATGGTAATGTGTTCCCACTTCCACTCGGGAATGGGAAGCGGCTGCAATAGTCCTGCAGTCCTCTGATGTTCAGCCTTGACTTGCTGACAAACTAAATATCTCGCCATAAATCTTGCAACCTCTCTCGTAGACATCGAAATCTCGCATCTGTAGGCAGGGCACCTTGATCCTCTAAATCAAAGTAGACTGAATCTCGAGACTGTCCATATGTCCATCCCTGCCTGGCAATACAGTCCCAATCCCAAGCTCCTGGAGGTCCTCTAGAAATTACCGCTGAGTCATCAAAAAGTATGCCATGGGCTTCCTGCTTAAGGCATCTGCTACTACATTCGCCTTGCCAGGGTGGTACTGTAACTCAACATAATAATCTGTCATCAACTCTAGCCAGTGCCTCTATCTCATGTTGAGCTCCTTCTGGCCCTTAGAATACACCAAGATATTATCGATAATTACCACCAAGAACTTATCCAAGTACTGGTGGAAAATTTTGTTCCTCAAACTCATAAATACTGCTGGCACATTGGTTAAAACAACATGACTAGAAACTCAAAGTGTCCATACTTCGTCCGAAAAGCTGTCTTCGGAATGTCCTCTCTCCGCACCTTGATCTAAGGATAGCCTGATCTGAGATCGATCTTCGAGAACACACTTAGCGGATCCAAATAAATCATCGATGTGCGATAATGGGTACTTGTTCTTTATCGTTACTGCTTTAAACCCTGTAATCGATACACAAGCGTACCGTCCCTGAAATCAATACGCAAACATACCGTCTCGTCTTTCTTCGGCACCATACGATGGGTACTCCCCATGGAGAAACACTAGCCCGACTGAAACCCTTGTCTAAGAGGTCCTCTACTATGGACTTTTAACTCAATCCACTCTATCGGTGCTAGTCTGAAGACGGAAAAATAACCGGCTTGGCTCTTGGAGTCAACTCTATAGCATACTCTCTCTCTCTGTCAGGTGGCAGGCCTGGAAGATTATCTAGAATCACATCCTCAAACTCTGATATAATACGGGGGTACACTGGTTCACCTTCTGCAACGTGTGCCTCTAAGGTAGATGGGCACCATGCTCCCGGGCTCCCTGAAGTAACTCAACTCAGGGTAATCTGATGGTCATAAATAAGGTAATCACGTCGACAATCTCGCGTCACGTGGTATTGGCTCACCCAGTCCATGTCTAGGATAAGGTCTTAGTCTAGACTAAATCTCAAAATAATTTTTCTCATCCTTTTTCCAACATCAATCCTCAAAAGAAAAATTTTCCTTGCCTAATGTACAATTCTTTTCTCCTCAAAGTTTTCCCTAAAATTATATTCCTCAAATTCCTTGTTTACGTTATTTATCTCTCCAAGTCACATAGTGCAATTATAATAATGATGTCACCCAAGCACATACTAAAATTTCTGGTATTAGATCATCATCTTCCAAGTGAGAGCTTGAAATTTTATCTACTCTGGTCCATAATATCATTCCTGGTATTGCTATCATATACAACCACTAGTTTCCATCATCAGGCTATGTATTCCCATAAATCATTCTAGGTCATGATCAACAATCCTTCTAGCTCTCAGTACTTCTAACATCACTGTTACCTCAAGCACGGGTAGGGTACTACTGGGTCCAACTCTCTTGCCAACCTTCCATACTAGTTCTAGAATCCAAAGAACCCATCAATCTATCCTGATAAGGTAACAATCTTCTCAGAGAAAGGTATACGAATTCTGTCTTTTGCCATCTGGTCTTCGATCTTCTTCTGGAGGAAAATAATCAGTCACAAGCATTCGTCTTCCCGAACAATAAGGGACGAGAAACAAGGATAGCGATATCGACGAAGATTGAATGAATGCAAAGTGGAAGTCCAAGAGCGATAATCACATACAAAGGGTTTTTAAAATCGATTATGGATTGAGATCCTATTCAACAATCATAACATATATTCCTAATTTGCAGGCTCGCTTGGTACAGTCAGGTGACCAAGACAATTTAAATCGGACCTGTATGGGCCACCACAAAAACATGTCACGCTCCAGTCCCAAAATACGTAGGACCAGGAATATGTGACACGCCAGCTACACATTCGACCAGACTCTGGTCTGACTCGAATACGTATAAGCTGTAATATAAAAGGGCACTATCTAGATATCCCATAAATGTAAACCTCTATGTCTCAATCCACAATGTACAACAGTATACAAGAAAGAGCTATATGTGCTAGAGTCGGCCGCCCGATAACACACTAACTAGAATAGACTCGAGAAGAAGTATGAGTCTATAAAAACTAGGCTACAACAACAGATAAAATAAACAATATAAAATAACTATAATACCGGTAGATATAATATGAGTAACTGGTACCATGCCCGCAAGATATGCAACTCCAACAGCAACTCCAAATGCTCCGTAATCACCTATGCTGCAAAACTGGCAGGGAACCAGGTCCTCAGAGGGACGTAACAAGGTACAAAAATACAACAAGCCAAGTAACAGAAAGTACAAGTGCACGACAGGGTACTCTATCATAACCAAACTAGTGTGACACAGTTTAAAGACAATATTCGACGCGTGGGCTTTCTAAAATAAAACCGTAGCTCCGAACACAGAGACACACGGGGCGTACCGTAGCTCCGAGCACAGAGACACACGGGTGATACAACTACTCCAGAATACAGGATCACTACATATATATATATATAAGCGCGTACAGAGGAGCCCAAGCGTCTAATATCTGTCTTCCCCTTCCCAAGCGGTCAACGATGGTGCGCTGAACCTGAACCTCTATCTAACAGTCTCGACTCACTGAAGTAACTCAACAGACGTGACCCTAAGGTCGTCCCAGTCTCTGATCATGATGTCAGTATCAGGATATAGGAATCTGACACAATCACAGTGTATGAGTGTGTCCTGGGGTGTCGATGTACTTAGGTACGTGCATCGAGGTACTACAAAGCATCTAACAATTATTCTAAGACGTTACAACGAACGTCAGCACCCGGTTGTGATCCGGACGCGAGGTACAAACGTCAACATAAATACGTGCACAACGTACATAACGAAATAATAAATATCTGTAAACTAAAATACAGGATGACAAGGTACACTTGCCTGCGTCTGGCTGCTGAAGATGGGGATCCAGTACAGCGTCCAAGTCCGCGGGTCCCGTAGTACCTAGAGACGAGATACAAGCTAAATCAATAATCTGTTCCATGACAGACAGGGATGCGACACACATCTACACCTAACTCAGTCTCAGCTACGACTCACAAGGACAAGACACTAGGGGGTTGACTCGGAGTATGTCACATCTAAAAATATTAAACATCTGTACCATATCATCTATCCAAAACTCAATCTTACTATGTTCATCACGATATTCCGTGGTCCACCACATGATCCAATCCTCGGTTTTACCCTGGGTCTTCACAGACGTTAACATGCATATTCAGGTATCCTCCTCGAACAACTTAATTATTAATTATTTAAACCCGCAATATACAATCATCAACATTTTACCTTAAAACTACCCTTCGATTAATTTTATTATTATTTCTCAGTCTCCAATCACTGACTAACGGTTTGATATTACACCCTTTTCAGAATCCATCACCTGCTCCACCATGTCCATCAATATTCCACTATCCTAGTATTATTCGTCCATAATTTAACATTGTAGAAAAAATTGCGGTTGATGATTTGCCTGGCGAGGGGGTATTGGGGGTTTGGCACGGGTTTAATTTAATGGCCATCGGGATTAATTAAGGATTAAAAATAGGATTAGGCAAAATTGGTATCCCTGATTTAAATAAAATTAAGGTGTCCCGCGCTTTTAAATTAAATGGGGGCACTTGGGGTCAAAATCCAGAAATGATGCAAAGGTCAAAAATGGTGGGGGCTTGGAGTCAGTCTTGGACCCTTTAGTTGGTCCGGCTCAACGGGTTAAGTTGGTATCTCAAAATTTAGGGTAACGACACAGGTGTCCGACACGGAATTAAATATGGATTACGGTTTCGAAAAATTATGCAATTAATTTAGAGCACAACGAAATCTAATTTTGAGTGACGGAAAAGTCCAGTGCCTAATTTGGCAGGTCAAGTCAGAAGTACAATAATCCGATAGAATTTATAGGCTGATATTGGGCTCCGAATAATTAAGCAATAATAGGGCGCGCCAAGGGTTTTAATTAAATAAATTAAAATACCAGACAAACTTAACTCCACTATAAACCTCAACATCTGTTGCTAAATCCAAAAATTTTCCAAACCAAACCTGACTATCTATAGAATTAATCGAGGGGGTTTATAATTAGGTTATTTTATTTTGTGTTAAATGCAGAGATAAATTGGGTTAAAAATCATGAAAAACTTGTTTTTAAAACTTTAGAAATCTGCGATACGGAGTGTGCCCCACCAAACGGGACCGCCCCATCGCGTACCAATTGCACCAAAAGGCGCATATGGTATATCCTGACATGTAGGCTTTCGCAGAAACTGATTTGGACGTGTGTGCGCGTCGAAATCAACCCGTATCGGTAACAAATCCCCATATCACGACTTTTGCAAAATACCGCACCATTTTGTGTACGCTCGTCGGAATAAGACAAAACTTATGCCATTGGATTCGTGGTATCACGCTAGTCCTGTGACCCAAGTTTTACGCGATTCTGAGACAGTTGACTAAGCCGACTATTTGCGGGCTCCACGGTTGACTTTTAGGACGAATTTGTGTTCGGCTCACCGTAATCCAAAATTGGACATACCGTTGAGTTCGTACTGACATTTAGAATTTGTTTGACCTATAATTTGTCCCATTTAGAGACTTTACCTCTGGCATACATTTCGATGCAAAGTGGGCCACATGTAGACCCCGCTTTGACCCAAAATTACCGTTTTGACCCTGTATCCAAATTGGACAAAAGGGTAGTATTTTCTAGCTATTTCGCTGATTCTAGGAATATTGGTGATGTTTATTTCAGCAACTAGAGACGTTTATTCGGAGGCCATAGTTTCTGATCCTGTGTACTTGACGTCTGGACGCTTACACTATACAGATTGCTTGCCAGGCAAGTATACCTTGCCATTATTTTATGATTTACTTTCCATATGATGCATGTATTTTATTTTTGTCCATTTAATTCATATATTTTAACTGCTATATAAACAGCACGTCCAAGAATAACTTGGGTGCAACGACGGTGGCGTCGTATTCTGTTTTTATTATATATATGCATGTTGACCTAGTTTATGAGACCACCACATTATCATGAGGCATTCTTATGTTTCATTGGCCATGACACTATTATTACACGAGTGTGAGTCTCATGTAGGATACAGACTTGCGTACTTGGCTGGCCACTGGTACGTATAGGACGTCCGATGGATAGGGATAACTGCTGATAAAAATTGTATGCTAGAAGACCTGGCAGTTATTTAGAGGTATCATCGTGTCATGGATGTGACATGCTTAGAGCATGGGGTGGGGAGAATAACAAGTAAGGCGTTTAGGCTCCTTTGCACTTTCCTTGTGTAACCCGTACGCTCCGCCGGAGATGCGCAGTCATGATGACCACTATATATATTATTATTACCTGGCGGCCTCTGAGGTTCAAAAGACGTTATGCTTTTTAGTCCCCTGAATCTCCGAGAGAATCATGCCAATCCCATTTTAGCTAGATAGCCTACGTGTTGGAAAGTTGTTCTCAAAATACATTCATATAGATGGTTAGGCGACCCATTGGATGTTTATTTTCCAGTACTATATTGGCATGCTTCTATGTATCTTGTTATGTCCCTCTGAGGACCTGGTCCATTTCCAGGTATAGACGTGTAGGATTATCCATAGGAGTACGGACCCGGACCTGACGCTTCATACCAGACTGAGGAGGTCTTACCTTCAGAGTACCTTTGATTCATCGCAGCTGATGGATATTCTAGTTGTTATTTCCTTTATTGACATTCGTCTTATATTAGAGTTTGATCTCTTCTCTCATTTAGCAGTTTTTAGTATAGTCGATTAGCAGTGGATTTGTTTCCACCTGACTATCATTCTTTGATACTTCGTACTTGAGATTCAGTTATTTATTTTCTATTTCTTTATTTATGCTGTGGATAAGATATATATTGCGTGTGACTTGTGTTGACATTGTACTACCACTTGTGGATTGGATATTCATTATACAACGTACGTATGTGCTATGGTTTCCATATATTGGAGTTGCCATATACATACGGCTGGCATATTGCGTATTCCTAGTCCTACGTATTTTGGGACTAGGGCGTGATATATTTTTGTGGTGGCCCATACAGGTCTTCAAATATATTATCTCAGTTACGTTACTGTACCGAACAAGCCTGCGTATAGGAATAGAGTATAGGATCTCATGCACGCTTGACTAAAACTCATTATCCCTTTCAACCTTCCTATTTAAATGCTTGTATCCTGTTTTATTTCTGTACTCCTTCTAATCGTTTCGTCCACCTCTTGCAGAGAGATAAATTTGTGTAGTGGATATACTGCCGCCGAAGGCGACACACCTTCAGGAGTCAACGGCCAAACCCAAGGGGAGACCTCAATGACTCCTAGACTTCTGGGGCTGAATGGACAGACTCACAATCCAGTTCCATCTGATCTTTCTGCTTCACCTAATAGGACCTTTCCGGTTTCATCGACACCACAGGATGGCCAGACACAGCTGTTCCAATTCTTCCAAATAATGATGCAGGAATAGAGACAGCAGGCGGCCACACTAGATGTAGAGCAGAGACAGCAAGCGGCAGAGCAGAGGTGAAATTTTTTGGCAGCACTTGAGAGAATGGCTGCACAGGCACATGTACCATCCCAAGCACTAGTTCCAATACTGTCACGCCCCGATTTCGGCTAATCAATAATCGTCCCCCGGGCGTGATGCCGTGCACACGTAGGGCGCGCGTGCACAATGCCTTAGGCATAAGGATATTCTTTAGAACAATGCAACAGAGTAGACATATAAGATAACACAAGGTTTTGGCATAGAAAAGTTTCTCTTTTATTCATAATGAACATCTTTTTACATCGCTTGACTCAAAAGTATAAAATGCCCCACGGGCTTACAAACTTGGACGCAAAATGAGATAGCTGATCCATACATTATATCCCTTTACATAGTTTCAAAACACAAAACTCCTTGGGTGCGGGTAAGCACCATCGCCTTAGCGTTATTTTCGCAACGGAGAGAGCGGGGAAGGCTTCTAGCTTGAGCCTCCAAAGTCTTGGCCACGACCCGCCAAGAATCCCAAAAGCTTGGAGAGATTTTCAGCTCCTCGCCGCGTTACCTTGCGCCGGGGAACCTGCTACAACGAGGGTCAGTACTTCGAAAAGTACTGGTGAAGGCTAGCTGCTCAACTTTACCAAGCTCTTTAGATGAGTTTTAATGAGTATGCTACAATTATGTGCTTAGGTGGGTTTCTAATCTTGCCTAGTTCAGATTTCATTTAGCAGGTATGCAAGAACAAAATAACATAACTCCACATGCCACCGTTCGGTGACTTTACCTGTACCGTCTGAACCACCTATACAACTTACCATAGCCTTCCCTGTCACGAAGACATAGTTAGTCTGCACAGTTTAAATATACACAACATCTTTCTTTGTTGTTTAGGAGCCATCATGGGTTTAGTCTGGGCTGGCGGCGACGCTTGCAGCGCGGGTAGCTAGCCCCGCTACAATTCCCCGCTCCCTGTGCTAACTCATTTTAGCACGACTAAGAAAGTAGATTCCGCCCGGGTCGAAACGGCCCGGTGCCCCGGTAACCGTTCGCAGGAACCTGGATCCCTTGTGCACAAGAATTCCCATGACCATTTCTATGAACTGAACTTCATAGATTTACTTACTAGCGATTTAAAGAACATCATGTACGAAACTGCTTTACTGTATTATCACAATCAACCAACAGTTATATGAAATAATATGCAGCAGTTTATAGAAGAACACCTTGAACTTATAGAAGAGCACTTTGAACTATCAATAAATACCAACCCATTAAACATCCAACGAACATGCATGCATTAATGAATTTATGCAAGGTTTTGTATGACAAGCAATGGGTGTTCCAAGCCTAATTCTTATCTTATCTTGTTATCCAACTTATTACTTAAGTGGTGTCGTTTGATTGAATGCACAACTGAGTCAATTTTATTATGAACGGAGCCCTTGGAAAGAAGGTACTTATCGAAATAGAGCCACTCACAAGTTTGTTGAATAGGAAGAAGAAGTAGAGATCCCTAAGACTCCGCTCGCGCGTCGTCTACACGATCACCTGCACGCACCAACGGATGATCAATACCTCCTGCTTCGGTCTCCAAGGCTCGATACGAAATACGAAATCCTAAGAACGAAAGCAATGAAATCCATCGAAACCGTTCAAGAAAACGCAAGTCCTAAAACCAACAAGTACGCAACCAAGCGGCAATCGAAAACGGGCAAGAAAAACCAACACAACGGAAAGGCCTCTCTCTACCCTGCCGCCGAGTCCTTCCTTGAGGCTCGATCCATTGATTATGGGACCTGATTCCGAAGAAACCAATCCATAACGAGGAAAGGATCTTGATTCAATCTGTCCCGATCGAACGGTACCAAGCATATCTTAGCCGCGCTCCCCGAATAGGAGGAACGGGACGAACGGGGCGTTACATCATAACCATCTAATAGGAAGTTTTGTCCCGAAACTTAATAATAGAACCTACCACTAAGGAATAATGAGGGAAATTTTCCCCTCATATCAGATTCAAGTTCCCAGGTCGACTCCTCGACCGAGTGGTTTCGCCACAGTACGCGCACTAGCGAGACGTTCGGTTCCGCAACTGCTTCTTTTTATGATTCAAAATTTAGACAGGCTCCGCCGCGTACGACAAGTCCGCTTGCAGATTCAACTGACCCAAGTCGACTACGCAACTAGCAAGTAAGATTTCCATGTTCTATACGATAATAAAGCGGGGTTATCCCCTTCGCTATGTGCGTTCGTCTCTTTTTATTAGCATGCAAAGGTTATCGCCTGTAAACTAGCACGTAACATTCATTTTCTTAGTGTGCAGCTGAGTAGAGACAGGTTCACCGGGGTCACCCATCTTAGCGATGTATCACATCGGTCGAGCTAGACTCCGGACGCTTTTCTGATAGCCTAAGTCTGACTCCATTGAGGATCCCAGCATGGAAGCTTTTGCGTCGAATGAGCCATCTCGCTGAGCAAGGCGGTTGAATAGCTACACTTGTGCCGTTTGAATCGGCCCTCCGGGTTGAGCGGAGCGGGTTGTTACACCATATACCACTCAGAACAAGTTCCGTCCTCGAGACTTCCTGAGCGCAACTCGTGCTATCGCATAACTTCTAAACTTCCCTATACATCTTGTCTTATCCTTCAAGGACTGTCTCAATACTACAATCCTCTATTTTCTCACCATGCGTTACGCCAATGTTGGCCAATTCTCATCGAACGACTCTATCGTTCAATGCTATCGAGTTATACTCAACTCGATCGTTGCACTTCCGTCTCAAAATCTACTGCACCTAGCGCAGGGCTATATTACCCAAGCACCTGGTATTCTATAACTCAACGGGCACTTACGACTCATAATTGGGTGGACTTGCCCAACTAGTTATGTTATCACCATAGGAACCCAACGCATTTGAGCCTATTACTTGACGTCGCCTATCGAAACCCGTCGTTACGCCTAACCCAAAGGCTCGAATCTCAACAATTTTCCAATCTCGTTTTTGCATCAAATCTCTCTGAGTCACTGTCCAATCTCACTAAATAAATTTGCACCCAATCACCAACGTTTTCTGACTCAGTCTATATTGTGCCTTAGCGCAGAGCTAAATTGCTTACCTGGGGTACGCTCAAGTCCTTCGCACCTTTGGCTCAATCGAACTTAACTTCCTATTTGTTTTTACTCGTTCCGTTCGTCCGAGTGCTTAATCATTTTATCCGAATGATTTATTCGTTCAACTATTGCATCCCTAAACTCAGTCTCGTACTGCGCCTTAGCGCAGAACTATACCGGTAGCACGAGGAACGATACAATCTTTCCTCTATGAAAATTTAGGTTGAGGCTAAATCATTTCAGTTGCCATACTCATCCATGTGAATCCGAACATTTTCCTTTGCAGCTGCATCCGAGTTATGCATATCGCTAAGTCTGGATCGTACCCATATTCAAGGCGTCCCCCAAATATGTGTATTTCAACCAAGCTCAGTGACAGCTAAGTCTGACAAGCTACTCGTGAAAATCTTTCGAAACGCGGATCGTCCTGCTATATGAATGACCGAACTCTTGTTCGATCCAGCTATCGTCTTATCCTTTACCGTCGCGTAACCTATCCAACCAAATCAATTATCACCCGAGACCTATCTTGCATTACGTTTGTTTCAACGCGAACGTTGCTAGTGTATATTCCCAATTCCAAATTCTAACTCTAAGTCTTGTTGCCCCAGTTTTATCATTCTTCCTGAACGATACTCTGAAGTCAGCCACTCCAGTTTAACTCAAGGCATAGGGTCGTCTGCCTAGTCACTAGGCCAGCACACACAGTCATAGGTACAACTCAAGTTTGCGACTCATCGCGCAACCGTGTTGCACAACGCTCGCCCCAAACACCCTAAGGTCAAACCATTGTTCCTTTACACGGGTATTCTACCCAAGCTCGTTTCACTCAGATTTCTAAACATCGAGCACAGATCACCCTATCACACCAACACGCTCGTTCAACCGAACCCATGATACGCCCACGTTTCAGGGCTAACCTATCGATTCGCATATACTATCTCTTTCCTCTCGTTTAATAGGATTCACCAATCCATCATTTTCTACGCTTGTATCACTAAGCCACAATTCCATTATAGACCATCGATGTATATCATGAACTCTAAGTCGTCCAGCACAATCTACGTATTCGTTCATGAAAACGTCCAACATCTCTTACTTTACGTTTCTAGACTAACTCCTCAAGAAAAATCCTTAGACTCATTTTCTTAGTCTACTCTTAGCATTCCTCAAACAACTAAGATCAATTCCCAAACCCAAGTCTATCCCATTGATACGTTCCATTCATCGAGTTCGTTTTGGAATAATCACCGAACCTGTTCTCTTGAGTTTGCTTATCCCTACCGTACATGAAATCACCACGCCGACGCTCCCGCAGGATAATCGTTCTCGCTGGGACAGATTTCGAATGTTATCTTTCTGAACTTGATTTCAAGATCGTTCTTCTAAACTCCAAGCCAAATCTATTACCGCTTAACTCAATCCATCAAAATTATAATTTACTTGCATCAATCCATATTATCTTCCAACCATTGTTATGGTCTAACATCTCCCAAAATATGGAGTCATCGCATTCGTACTCAAAACGAACTCTATCGAGCGATATTCTACTCAAATCCAAATTTTCCATGCATGCTTTCATTCGTTCATTCCATTATTTCTAATTGCACTTACTTCGATCGCATCTCAAATTATTCAATCTTGACTCAAGTTTTTAATTCGCTTGTTTCAACTCAAACTCGCTCGTACAATCCTCTGAGTCTTTTCCGACCATGATATCGATTCCAATTGCCCTGAATTTCTATTTGTTGTAAGCCTTATCCCTTATTCAACTCACTGTAACTCGTTCGAACTAAATATTGCATGCTTTCTCCGAGTTCGTTTACTTGCTAGGCACTGTTTATTTATACTAAGGCTTTACCCAATCTCGTCGCTTGTCGCTAGACTCGCTTAACTCTCCGAATCCACGACTTCGTTCAAGCATTTCTAAGCCAACAAATACACCACTCCGGGTTCGAGTTATACTCCCTGAATCTTTATAACTCATTACATCCACAAATCGCATAATCGAACAGGGGACTTATCGCATACACTACTCAGGAATTGAGTCGTCCTAATAACTCCTGATTCGCGTTCGCATCCTTCACTCGTATGCCCAATTCGTTCCTTAGAACTCCAACACAGTCCCTATTTATCGCCTTAGCGATCTTAGACTCGTACACACCTGTATTCATAGTCCTCTATACAGACTATGCTTCAAATCATAACTTACCGCTATGAATAACCGTCCAACTATTTTCGAAAATTCCCTACACGATTTCCATTACTCGCCTTAGCGGCAATCCGATAACGTCTCTATCGATTTCCCTCCAAGTCAACTTTATTCTCATCCCAACAATACCCAAATCTCGCTGCAACACACTAGCACCAAGGGTCTTGGTGCACGATACTTAACACAAATTGGCCAAAAGGCCATGTGCATGGACCACTGTCTGAACGATATTCTTATCTCGCACTCTACTCGTTTGGTGTTTTCATATAGACATAAAACTTGCCGATTATAACACGAGTCTCCTCTCACAACATCCTCTATGAGTTGGGGCAAAAGCCCTCACATCATAATCCCGTCCAAGCAATCGTATAATTCCCACGCACTTTTTTCAAAAATATTTAGACTTATTGTATGGAACGCATCTCATTTTGGCCAAGCGTATTCAAGGGTCTACTCGGAAGGAACAAGGTCCTTTTTAGAAACTTTCTTTGTGAGATCAAAGGATCTGAAGCATGCTCTGATACCAATATGTCATGCCCCGATTTTGGCTAATCGATAATCGTCCCCCGGGCGTGATGCCGTGCACACGTAGGGCGCGCGTGCACAAGGCCTTAGGCATAAGGATATTCTTTAGAACAATGCAACAGAGTAGACATATAAGATAACACAAGGTTTTGGCATAGAAAAGTTTCTCTTTTATTCATAATGAACATCTTTTTACATCGCTTGACTCAAAAGTATAAAATGCCCCACGGGCTTACAAACTTGGACGCAAAATGAGATAGCCGATCCATACATTATATCCCTTTACATAGTTTCAAAACACAAAACTCCTTGGGTGCGGGTAAGCACCATCGCCTTAGTGTTATTTCCGCAACGGAGAGAGAGGGGAAGGCTTCTAGCTTGAGCCTCCAAAGTCTTGGCCACGACCCGCCAAGAATCCCAAAAGCTTGGAGAGATTTTCAGCTCCTCGCCGCGTTACCTTGCGCCGGGGAACCTGCTACAACGAGGGTCAGTACTTCAAAAAGTACTGGTGAAGGCTAGCTGCTCAACTTTACCAAGCTCTTTAGATGAGTTTTAATGAGTATGCTACAATTATGTGCTTAGGTGGGTTTCTATTCTTGCCTAGTTCAGATTTCATTTAGCAGGTATGCAAGAACAAAATAACATAACTCCACATGCCACCGTTCGGTGACTTTACCTGTACCGTCTGAACCACCTGTACAACTTACCATAGCCTTCCCTGTCACGAAGACATAGTTAGTCTGCACAGTTTAAATATACACAACATCTTTCTTTGTTGTTTAGGAGCCATCATGAGTTTAGTCTGGGCTGGCGGCGACGCTTGCAGCGCGGGTAGCTAGCCCCGCTACAATTCCCCCCTCCCTGTGCTAACTCATTTTAGCACGACTAAGAAAGTAGATTCCGCCCGGGTCGAAACGGCCCGGTGCCCCGGTAACCGTTCGCAGGAACCTGGATTCCTTGTGCACAAGAATTCCCATGACCATTTCTATGAACTGAACTTCATAGATTTACTTACTAGCGATTTAAAGAACATCATGTACGAAACTGCTTTACTGTATTATCACAATCAACCAACAGTTATATGAAATAAGATGCAGCAGTTTATAGAAGAACACCTTGAACTTATAGAAGAGCACTTTGAACTATCAATAAATACCAACCCATTAAACATCCAACGAACATGCATGCATTAATGAATTTATGCAAGGTTTTGTATGACAAGCAATGGGTGTTCCAAGCCTAATTCTTATCTTATCTTGTTATCCAACTTATTACTTAAGTGGTGTCGTTTGATTGAATGCACAACTGAGTCAATTTTATTATGAACGGAGCCTTGGAAAGAAGGTGCTTATCGAAATAGAGCCACTCACAAGTTTGTTGAATAGGAAGAAGAAGTAGAGATCCCTAAGACTCCGCTCGCGCGTCGTCTACACGATCACCTGCACGCACCAACGGATGATCAATACCTCCTGCTTCGGTCTCCAAGGCTCGATACGAAATGCGAATCCTAAGAACGAAAGCAATGAAATCCATCGAAATCGTTCAAGAAAATGCAAGTCCTAAAACCAACAAGTACGCAACCAAGCGGCAATCGAAAACGGGCAAGGAAAACCAACACAACGGAAAGGCCTCTCTCTACCCTGCCGCCGAGTCCTTCCTTGAGGCTCGATCCATTGATTATGGGACCTGATTCCGAAGAAACCAATCCATAACGAGGAAAGGATCTTGATTCAATCTGTCCCGATCGAACGGTACCAAGCATATCTTAGCCGCGCTCCCCGAATAGGGGGAACGGGACGAACGGGGCATTACAAATACCGTGAGCTAGAGTTGGGTCAGTCAAGGACTTTGTACAGATGGGTACCAAATCGTATAAAGGCACTGAGAGCCCAGAGGAGACCACAAACTGGATTACCCATACCCAGAAGTTGTTAGAAGCATCACAGTTACCTACAGATCTATGGATGACAGGCGTAAGGATGTAGCTAGATGGTAACGCTCATCACTGGTGGAAATCAATGGAGTGCCAGTTGGGTACGCGTCAGACTTGGAAACAATTCTTGTAGTGCTTTGAGAGAAAGTACTTCTCGGATACTGTAAGAGATGCGTTGTACGATCAGTTCCTCCATCCGGAGCAGGGGAATAAGACAGTTGATGAGTATGATGCAGAGTTTAGTCGCCTTAGTAAATATGGTGCTGCCCTGATACCGAATGACTTGGACAGGGCTAAAAGGTTTTACCGCGGGCTGACTCAGGAGCTCCAACACTACACTAGCTCACAGTCCCGGATCTCTTATGCCGAATTATTGATAGAAGCTAGGTTACAAGAGACCATCAACAAGGAAAAAAGAGGTTAACTGAAGACACAGCAGGGACCAACAAAGACACATCAAGGAGGGCCTATCAGACGTCCTTTGGCACAGCAGCAGCAGTAGCAGCACAGAGCAGGACCGTACCAGATTCTGGAGAAGCCCCACTGCAGTTATTGTGGGAGATGCGGACATATTTTGAGAGACTGTCGAACTCGCTTAGGACAATGTATGAGGTTTGGTTCTAGACAACATATGGTAAAAGACTATCCAATGCAGCAGACATTGACGCTTCCACCACCAATACAGAGGCTAGCACTTCCAGCACCGAAGCCACTTCAACAGATAACTAGACCAAGAGCACCTCGACCCCCAGCAGCAGGAGGATTTCAGCGAGGACCACCGCTACCTACTCAGAAGGATCAGTTCACGAGGGCCATACATAGACTACCACAAAGGAATGAACAAGCTTTTGCACTAGAAGTAGATGATATGGAACATGAGATTGATGTTATAGCATGTATTACTCTTGCTTTTACTTTTCCTGCTGTGACATTATTTGATACGAGAGCCACCCACTAGTTCATATCTTCTAGTTTTATTGCCAAACACAATATTGCCACTACATCTTTAGCTAGTATTGTTAGAATTCTCACCGGAGGAGGAGTTGTACCTGTTAGTCGGATTTGTAGATCGTGTCCTGTAATAATTCGTGGCAGAGAGATGAATGCTCGACTCTTAGTCCTTCTTATGCCAACTTTTGATATTATGCTAGGGATGGACTAGCTAAGCAAGTACCATGCTTTCTTCGACTGTTTTGGAGGAAGCATTATTTTTAAGGTACCAGGCCAGCCGGAACTTGAGTTTGCAGGAGGATCCACATAAGCCCTTGATAGTTTGCAGCATGCAATGGATGACGTTATTTATTACCCTATTATTTCAGAGTTCCAAGACGTCTTTCCAGAGGAATTACCAGGATTACCTTCGGACAGAGACGTAGAATTCTTGATTGAATTAACATCGAGAGCAGCACCCATAGTGTCGTATGTTTATAGATTGGAGAAGAAGGAGATGGATGAGATGAAAGCACAGTTGAAAGAATTAGAGGAGAAAGGTTTCATCCAGCCAAGTGCATCACCCTGGGGAGCACCAGTATTGTTTGTACTAAAGAAGGATGGGTTAGTGCGTATGTGCATCGACTACAGGGCCTTAAATGCAGTAACTGTGAAGAATAAATACCCATTGCCATGCATTGACGACTTATTTAATTAGCTTAGTGGAGCTAAGGTGTTCTCAAAGATAGACTTGAGATCGGGATATCACCAGGTGAAGGTACGGAAGTAGGACATCCCGAAGACCGCATTCAGGACAAGATATGGATACTACGAGTTTCTGGTCATGCCATTTGGGTTGACCAATGCTCCAGCTATCTTTATGGACTTAATGAATCGAGTATTCTACCAGTATTTGGACCAGTTCGTGGTCGTCTTCATAGATGACATACTTGTCTATTCGAAGAGCCACGAGGAGCACAAGAAGCACCTGCGTATTGTCCTAGAGACCTTGAGAAGAGAGTAGTTATATGTGAAGCTCAGTAAATATGAGTTTTTCTTGGACATAGTCTCGTTTCTTGGGCATGTCGTTACGGGAGATGGTATTTCTATTGGTCCAGAGAAAATCTTGGCAGTTGAGACAAGGTCCGTTCCTAAATCAACATCGGAGGTAAGAAATTTCCTTGGACTTACGGGATATTACTGACGGTTCATAGAGAACTTCTCAAGGATAGCAGCGCCTATGACTCGATTGACGTGCAAGGACCAAGAGTTCGTATGGACCAACGAGTGTCAAGCCACTTTTGAGGAGTTGAAGAAGCGACTGACCACATCACCAGTATTAACTATTCCATCAGGATCAGGAGGTTATATAATTTATAGTGATGCATCGGGAAAAGGCTTGGGATGCGTGCTTATGCAGTATGGCAAGGTGATTGTATATGCATCTAGACAGTTACGAGTACATGAGAAAAATTATCCAACTCATGACTTGGAGCTTGCAGCCATTTTTTTTGCTCTGAAGCTATGGAGACATTACCTATATGGGAAGCGAGTGAAGATCTATACAGACCACAAAAGCCTCAAGTATGTCTTCACGCAGAAGGAGTTAAATATAAGGCAACGTTGGTAGCTTGAGTTGATGAAGGACTTTGAGATAGAGCTACATTATCATCCATGCAAGGCTAACATAGTAGCAGACGCGTTAAGCCGGAAACCAGCAGCTTACTTCTTAACAACACATAGGGAATTATTGGAGGACTTGCAAGAACTTGGCATAGAAGTGGTATTACCCGTAGCAGATAGGATATTAGCCAACTTACAAGTACAGTCATCACTAGTAGAGAGGATCAAGGCAGCTTTGCCTATGGATGCCAAATTCAGGAGATTGAAAGAAAGGCCAGAGGCCAGAGAGCAGATGGGATTGTGCATCCATGGTGACGGGATATTACGATATGGTGATCGTCTATATATTCCCAATGGAGAGATTCAACAGGAATGATGGCAAAAGCTCATAGTTCGATATATTCTATTCATCCCGGAGGCACCAAGATGTACCGTGACTTATAATAACACTTTTGGTAGCATGGGATGAAAAGAGAGATAGCTCGCTTTGTAGCCAAATGTCTAATATGTCAATAGGTAAAGGCAAAGCATCAGAGAACAGCAGGGCTACTGCAACCACTTTCGATTCCTGAGTGGAAGTGGGAGCACATCACTATGAACTTTGTCACGGGTTTTTCCAAGAGTCTAAGTGGGAGGGATGCAGTATGGGTGATAGTGGATCGACTCACCAAGTCTGCATATTTCTTGCCTTTTAGAGTTGGCCAGTCTACAAAAGCTTTGGCTGACTTATACATTAGGCAAATTATGAGGTTGTACGGTATTCCGGTCAGCATTGTGTCAGACAGGGATTCGTGTTTTATATCTCACTTTTGGAGAAGCATTCAGGAGAGTCTTGGGACTCGTCTGAAGTTCAGTACATCTTATCACTCGCAGACAGATGGGCAGTCTGAGCATACTATTCAGACACTGGAGGATATGTTGAGGGCTTGTATGTTTGGACTTTGGAGGATCATGGAAGGACCACCTAAATTTTGTGGAGTTTTATTACAACAATAGCTATCAAGCGAGCTTCTAGATGGCTCCATTTGAAGCATTATATGGAAGAAAGTGTAAGTCTTCTGTATGTTGGAGTGAAGTAGGAGAACGTCAGATTCTGGGACCAGAGCTGGTAGTCAACACCGTAGAGACAGTGAAGAAGATACATGGACACTTGCGAGTAGCACAAGACAGGCAGAATCAGTGGTCAGACCTTCATCGTCGTCCCTTGGAGTTTAAAGAGGGCGATCATGTCTTCTTGAGGATATCACCTACTAGAGGCACTATTCGATTCGGAGGGCGTGGCAAGTTGAGCTCAAGGTATATTGGACCATTTGACGTACTTGAGAGAGTGGGAGAAGTGGCGTATCGACTGGCACTACCACCTTCATTCGAGGGAGTACATGACGTATTCATCATGTCGCAACTTAGGTGATATGTGGCAGATAGCAGTCATGTTCTTGACCACTCTGAGATCACCATTGGGCCGAGCTTGTCATACCAAGAGCAACCCGTGGGGATCCTTGATCGTCGAGAGAAAGTGTTGAGGAACCAGTATATTCCCTTGGTCCGCGTGGCATGGAAGCATGGCGCGCCAGAAGAATCTACTTAGGAGCGCGAGGACGACATGTGCAAACATTTTTCGTATCTATTCGTAGATCAAGGTATGAAATTACTTTGTTCATTTCTACCTCATACCGTCCTTGATTTTCTATCGTGGCTTAGTTTTAATTTCGAGGACAAAATTTTTATATGTTGGGTAGAATGTAAAACCCCCTAATTTAAATATTATAATTATTTAATTAATCATTTAATTTAATTGTATTATTTCTTAGTTAATTAGAAAATAAATTTTATTTGAATTAATTACCTAGGTGACTACTTATCTAGAAATTATTGATCAAAACTATTATTATTATATTTTATTTTATTTTAAAGAATCTTGTAAGGATGATAGAATTTTAGAAAGTACTAATAAAATTTTCTAGAATTTTATTACCATATATATATATATATATATATGTATATATAAATAAATAGTATAAATAAAAGAAAAAAAGAAATTTTTACTAAGACCTAAAAAAAAATCCTTAATCCCCTAAGACTTAAAACCCATAACTTAAACTCTAGTTCCCAAGCCTAGCCACCCCAACCGTTGAAACACCCAACCCCCCGCGCGACCCCATGGCCAGAACCAGTGCCCCCTCACCCGCCTATATATATGCCTACATACTCCTATATTGCAAACCCTAACCCTAAACTAATCATCCAACCCATAACCCAGCTCCGCACCGTCGACCCCTACCGCCGAAATGCAGCACCGCTGCCGGAGAACGCCCGCGTTCGCACAACCGCGCAGCAGTTCACTGCAGATTCGAGTAGCGACGTGCCCTACTTGAAGCACAGTTTTTTCGTCTCGTCGCTCAATCATTTTTGGATCCATCTTAACCGGTATGATCACAACCTATCCCCCTCTCAACTCTGTAAATTAGTTTCCATCGAACAACGCTTAACACTAGGTAGAAATCGAGGCCAAGTTGAAGAAAAACCACATATTTTAACAGCAAAAAACTGTTTCAATGACCTAAGTTTGGAGACTAATATCTTCCACCATAGACCTCCGAATTGAAATCTACATTTTGCTATATGAAATCCATATAACCAAGATTATTCCCTGTTAATTAGGTTATTTTATTTTGTGTGAAATGCAGAGATAAATTGGGTAAAAATTATGAAAAACTTGTTTTTAAAACTTTAGAAATTTGTGATACGGAGTGCGCCCCACCAAACGGGACTGTCCCATCGCATACCAATTACACCGAAAGGCGCGTATGGTATACCCTAACGTGTGGACTTTCGTAAAAACTGATTTGGACGTGTGTGCACGTCGAAATCAATCTGTATCCATAAAAAGTCCCCATATTGTGACTTTTGTAAAATACTGCACCATTTTGTGTACGCTCGTCGAAATACGATGAAACTTGTGTCATTGGATTCGTGGTATCACGCTGGTCCTGTGACCCAAGTTTCATACAATTTTGAGACAGTTGACCAAGCCGCCTATTTGCGGGCCCTACGGTTGACTTTTTGGACAAATTTGTGTTTGGCTCATCGGAATCCAAAATTGGACATACTATTGAGTTCGTACTGACGTTTAGAATTTGTTCGAACTATAATTTATCCCAATTAAAGACCTTTACCTCTGGCACACTTTTTGGTGCAAAGTGGGCCACATGTGGACCTCGATTTGATCTAAAATTACCGTTTTGCCCCTGTGTCCAAATTGGACGAAAGGGTAGTATTTTCTAGCTATCTCGCTGATTCCGGAAATGTTGGTGATATTTATTTCAACATCCGAAGACGTTTATTCGGAGGCCATAGTTTCTGATCCCGTGTACTTAACGTCTGGACGCTTACACTATACAGATTGCTTGCCAGGAAAGTATACCTTGCCACTGTACTGTGATTTACTTTCCATATGATGCATGTATTTTATTTTTGTCCATTTAGTTCATATATTTTAACTGCTATATAAATTGTGCATCCAAGAATAACTTGGGTGCAACGACGGTGGCGTCGTATTCTATTTTTATTATATATATGCATGTTGACCTAGTTTATGAGACCACCCTATTATCATGAGGCATTCTTATGTTTCATTAGACATGACACTATTATTACACGAGTGTGAGTCTCATGTAGGACACGAACTTGCGTACTCGGCTTGCCACTAGTACTTATAGGACGTGCAACAGATAGGGATAACTGCTGATAGAAATTGCATGCTAGAAGACCTGGCAGTTATCTAGAGGTATCACCATGTCACAGATGTGAGATGCTTAGAGCATGGGGTGGAGAGAACAACAAGTAAGGCGTTTAGGCTCCTTTGCACTTTCTTTGTGTAATCCGTACGCTCCGCCGGAGATGTACGGTCATGATGACCACTATATATATTATTATTACCTGGCGGCCTCTGAGGTTCAAAAGACATCATTCTTTTTAGGCCCCTGAATCTCCGAGAGAATCATGCCAATCCTATTTTACCAAGATAGCCTACATGTTGGAAAATTGTTCTCAAAATGCATTCACATAGATGGTTAGGCGACCCATTGGATGTTTTTTTCCAATACTATATTGGCATGCTTCTATGTATCATGTTATGTCCCTCTGAGGACCTGGTCCCTTTCCAGGTATTGACTTGCAGGATTATCCACAGGAGTATGGACCCAGACCTGACGCTTCATACCAGACTGAGGAGGTCTTACCTTCAGAGTACCTTTGATTTATCGCAGTTGATGGATATTCTAGTTGCTATTTCCTTTATTGACATTTGTCTTATATTAGAGTTTGATCTCTTCTCTCATTTAGTAGTTTTTAGTATAGTCGATTGGCAGTGAATTTGTTTTCACCCGACTATCATTCTTTGATACTTCGTACTTGAGATTCAGTTTATTTCCTATTTCTTTATTTATGCTGTGGATGAGATATAGATTGCGTGAGACTTGTGTTGACAGTATAATACCACTTGTGGATTGGATATTCATAATACATCGTACGTATGTGTTATGGTTTCCATATATTGGAGTCGCCATATACATACGATTGGCATATTGCGTATTCCTAGTCCTACGTATTTTGGGACTGGGGCGTGACATGGTCCCATAAAGATCAGGGATGCATAGAGTCAGTGCCGCATAGGTCAAGACCACATAGGATCACGGCCACATAGGAGTCAGTGTCGCATAGGTCAAGGCCGCATAGGAGTCAGTGCCACATAGGTCAAGGAAAAGTCCCCTCCTTGGGATAAGTGCTGAGTGATATACATTAAATGCATGTCAGAGAAGTGACTGAAGTGATCGACGTGGCAAGCCATAAAGGATTTCAGAGAAGAGACATGCATAAAAAGATGTACCAATGTGGTACAGGGTTATGCGTCCAAGAAGAGGTGCATAGCTCATGGTCGCATGCTCTGCTAGCCACATGGGTCACTCGGTCGCATGGATATTTCTTGGACTTAGCGAGATTCTCATTCTTTCAGCAAGTAAAACATGATGTGTTCCGTTGTTAAGACTTTTCCAAGTACTTAGCTCCAGAACGTACGTGTAACAATAAGTCATGCATCCAACAAGATAGACGCATGCTGGAAGACATATGTGGAAAAGATCCTGGCCGCATAAAGATCAGGCCACATAGATGCTAGCTGTATGAGAACTTCGTCCTCTCCAGATAATAAGTTCAGCCATGGCTGAAAAGCTTCCAAAACCGAAAGTTGTTTCCTCCATAAAAACTTTATTTTAACTCCAAATGGAGTGAAACAAAGTCAAAATTGCACGAAATTGAATGATCTACCACATGGAATTATTTGTTTTCAAATATACTAAGTTTAAGTAGATCAAAACCAAGAAAAACTCATGGAGCCCATGAAAATCCTTAACTAAAAATATTAATCGAGCCAAATTCACCCATCAAAACCAAAAACTTCAAGTATTAAAAGTGCTTAGAATCATAATATACACATATTAGACTAAAAAAATATAAGAAAAAAGAAAAAATTAAAATCTAAGGGTTTTTCCATGTCATGTAATGTGTACTTGCCTAAAATGAAGATAGAGAGGAAATTGAGAGAATGAGGGAAGAGAGAGAAAGAGGTTGACTATATAGTTAGGGCTTGAGGTTTAGACCATGGGTTCAACTCATGACCAAACCAACCCAAGCAAATAAACCATGAACCAATCTAAACCAAAGAATGGGTCTAGTCTCCATACAACCTAATTATTATGCAAGCATAAAATAATACATTCTAAATACGTATATCAAAAACAGGGAGTGACATATCTTAATAGACACTTCAGCAAACTATGATGACACTAAATGACCCGTGTCATGGGACCTAAAGCAAACTATGAAACACCAAAGCTCTGTTATAGAGATAGCGATAAACTATAATAATAAACAGCCCATCGCATAATATATGCTCTTCCCTCCCATGTAACCTCACGTCTTATATCCATAACACACAAGATCAAGATCTCTATCTAGTACATCGAGTCATAATAGTATAGATATAACAGTATATCATGTCAAGAGTCCTAATACCTAATACATAATCCAGTCACTAAGAACATGTCAAGAACGGATTATGCCACATAAAATATTGTATCGAGTGTCCTAAGGTCTGACATAAAAAGTATGAGCACGTCTGTGGTCACGTGATGAAAACTCTAATATCAATACTCAACACCGTAAATGAATGTCGACACCCGAATCTGACTTGGACGCAAAGTATCGATTCAGGGCCCTAAGGTAACAATACACGCAAGAATATTAGTATATATATTAAATATGAAGTAAAATACTTTATGGCAAGGTACACTTGCCTGTTTTCAGTTGCTGCAAAGATGCCTGTCCAGCGTCCACGTCCGAAGATGCTGCAGATCCCTAAAGCCCTAAAGAAGAAGTTAAATTAAATTCAACTCGACTCGAGCACTAATCTATATGGTGTTAAGTAGAAAATCATCACACAAATATTAACAAGTTCTTGGTGTTCATGCCAACAATCCTACACATGCATGGCATTGAACAACTTGCAATTGTACACGTCTCATGCCACATTCAAACACCCCATGAGAGTCATGAATATTGATATTTATACACCACACCCCCCTATGGTTTCAATAAATGTTTCATAATATTGTATATATATATATATATATATATATATATATATATATATATATATATATACAATGTCATGAAACATTTATTAAAACCTACCCATTAGCTAAACAATTACTAGGCCTCTTAAACATGCATCTAAACTTCAAAATAAATTAGAAATAAAAACATTAAATTCTAGAATTATTTTTAATTCACAAGAAATCTCGAAACGGAAAACTATTTCGAGAAGCAACAATCCTGCGTATCAACTAGAGTTTTAATAGCCCATACACTCGTTCACCAGAGTGGTTATAGCCCATACGCCTACTAATTTTCCTCTATGATACTAAGTGTCAAGTGTGTGTCAACATATCTAATATATAGTAATGACTGAAAGAAACTACACATACAATGAATATATATAAATGCAATGAATATACAGAAATATAATAAGCATACAAAATACTGTAAGCAATTTGGCAAGGTATCTTGCCTGGTCTGAAAAAGAATGAATTCCCAACTCAAGGCGTCGTCCGATCTACCCGTCACATAAATTAAACAAGTTAGATTACAAAAGTGGGTGAATAGGTTCCTCCATTTTAATCTATTTTAGTTATGAATAAAATAACCTAAAATAGTATTTTAATCTTATTATAATCTAATTTTATTACTAAACCCTAATTTTGGTCCAAAGAAAATTAACTTTACGGATTTGTGATCCGTGACACGCAAATCGAGGCAATCCGTGGACCAAAAAGTCAACCGACTCAAATCCTAGATTTGTGTATAAAATCCTATAGATTTTAGTGCTACATGAATGCCAGAATCGACGATTTTATAAAATTACAAGTCGGTAAAGAGTTATGGCCAAAAGGGCGAATAGATGATAGTTTTCTGTGGTTTTTTATTTACGTCTATGTTGCACAAATTTTACAGTAAATTAAACTTACATGTTAAATTCTAGAAAAGTAATTTTATGTCCAAAAGTAATTTTAAACGGTTCATAATTCCGAGTTCGGGATCTCCCGTAATCTCAAAAATACCAAAATGCGTCTGATTTTGGACATCTGACACTTTTAGAATTTTTTGGAAAATAGGTTCATAAATTATTAAAATAATTTATATATTCAGAAAACTAACCTTGATATAGTTCTAACAAAAACAACTGGAGTGCGTTTGGAGTCCGGAGCTAGGAGATATCGTCTTTTTAAGTCGTCATAACTACTAGAAAATGAGGCTGTATTTATGACGAATTTTGACTCTTTTTGGACGAAAAAGAGAGGATTTTGGAGAAAAAATATATGAAGGATGAGGTATTTATAATGGTGGACACTAATTAATTGAATACGACTATGATTGGTTAATTTGGATATGATTAGGATCAGTTTAAATAATGATAGGATATGCTTGAAGTTTCTTTCCTAGTAGGCTCAGGATTTGAATTAATTTAAAATAGAGTTTGGGTTTAACTCAATAATTTATAATCTTAAATAGTAGTTTAGAGGGGAGAACAAAAGGTAAAAAAGACCATTGCAATGGGGGTCCTTTTGTGAAAAGGTTAAAAAAATTAAGGATAATTCAAATAATTTATATATAATCTTATTAATATCTATTAACACTAAATTATTATCTATCTAATATTAAGACTATATATATCCAAATAAATCCTAAATAATTTCAAAAATCTAAATAAATTTCTTAAAATTCTAAATAAATTACAGAAAAATATAATTAAATATTTTAACCTAAAATAAATATTTGTTAGGAACAATATGCAAGTATGGTCTCATAGTAAATTATGGAAGTCCTAAAAATTTAGGTTCCCTATGTTTTAATTACCTAAAAATTCTAGAAAAATTTCCAAAAATCTAAAATAGCCTAAAAATGATTCTAAATAAATATTTACATAAGTAAATATACTAAAAAATTTATTTTCTAATTAACTAAGAGAATACTCTAACGTAATTTAATATCTATAATAAATATAATAATATAAAATATATACAAAATATCTATTTTTGGTGAGGGGGTTTACAATAATAATATTGGACTTTGTTATAAATGGTTTAAAATAATTTAGACATTAAATTTGTGGTTACAAGATTCTTGTTTAGAAACTTAAAGTAGTAAATTTATGTTTATGTCAACTGGATTCCAGGTGAGTGGACACGGACCATCTTTGCAACTACATACTGCAGACCCAGGCTAGTGTACCTTACTAAGATATTTATAGTTCTTTATTATTTATTATGCATGAGATATTATATTTATATGGATTGGTTGATGTATCTCCTTATTCTAGGGTCGACATACGATACTTTATGTCCGAACGAGATTCGGGTACCGACATCCTCCGCGGAGTCCCGTATCGTAGTTAGAGAGTCAGTATTCGAACCCATGTTTTGTGCATATATTATTTACATATCCGACCATAGGACACTTGACACGTTATTCATGTGACAGAGTCTTTCTCGACAGGTTTATGGTAATTTGACTCTGGATAGGATTACATGATGCATGACATAGAGTATTTTTAGTTATATATATATATATATATATATATATATATATATATATATATATATATATATATATATATATATATATATATATATATATATATATATATATATATATAGTGTCCATGACTTGTGATGATAGTTAGAGGTCATGATCTTGCGTGTCTTGATTGAGACGTGAGGTTACATTGGGAGGGGGGAGTCTTCATCTTGCTCTGAACATATTCTACCTATTACTTATCCATTCATTTATTAGGCTTTGGATCCCCTATGCGGAATATAAAGTAATTATATATATATATATATATATATATATATATATATATATATATATATATATATATATTAGCATTCTCTGGGTTCCCCCATACGGAGCCTCGAGGGTACTGTCTAGCATACAGATTAGTCCGTGAGTACCAACCTGGGGTATAAGTCCATACTCTCATTTGCGTATCACATAGTTGGTTATAGTAGTTCCCCCTACACTATAGCATGATGTTGTTTACTTCTGGCTTGAGTGTTTATTGAACCTGCGGTTGGTGCAGATTCCAAAGAGGTTGTAGATAGAGGCTGCGGGAAGCATGATGTTCGACATTGCGTTGACTTGGTTCAGGACGGACCCCAGGATCTCAGCACCAGGACTTACTTGAGAAGCTTTCAAAGAGCTCTTCAAGGAAAAGTGCTATCTAGATGTGGCTCTGACATCTCTAGAGAGCTAGTTCTAGTACCTTATTCAGGGAGGTATGATGGTGGATGAGTATACGATAGAGTATTACATATTAGGCCACTTTCTAGAGTGGCATAACCCCAGAAGAAGAGCCAGGAAGTTTAGGAAGGGCCTGAACAGGGAGGTCAAATTATATATGAATGGAGATCCCACCGCTACTTTCGAGGAGATTCTAAGGCAGGCACAGCGGGAAGAGAATGATCTAGAGCTTGGTTCTAAGAGGCCGAGGGACACAGGAGGATCCAGTACCAATATGGGTCCAATGGAGCGGCCTCATTTTTAGCAGCAGCACCAGAGGCACTTTCTGCTACCGAGACAGCAGTATCATGGACCAGTTAGAGCGCCGGCACAGCAGATACACCAGATCCAGAGGGCAGCTATTCTTTGTACTTTCTGTAAGAAGCAAGGACATGGATGGAATGCATGCAGGATGAGATTGGGCCAGTGCTTATTCTGTGGATTATGAGACCATCAGTTGAGGGCTTGTCCTAAAGTTTTAGCTCGTCCAGCTTAGGGCGGAGCTCAGGCACAGAGAGCACCCACGAGACCACCAACGGGACAACAGAGAGGACCTCCTCTACTACCACACCAGCAGCAGTTCACTCAGCACCAGCAGCAGCAGAGAGGTGCCCAACGACAGGGGCGAGCTTTCGCCTTGACCGTCGAAGAGGAGGAGCGAGTTGGTGATGTTATCTCAGATTCAGTTTATCTTGATTCTTTTTCAGCTCATGCTTTATTTGATTCTAGTGCTTCTCATAGTTTTGTATCTGTATCTTTTTCTCTGAAACATTATCTTGAGTCTGAACCATTTGTGAGGACTTGCATGATCATGATCGTGGGTGGCATTATCCTGGTCAGTAATATTTGCAAGGACCGGAGAGTTTCTTTAGGAGGTCGAGAGTTGAGCGTATGTTTACTCGTAATGCCACTTTTGAGATACAATATAGTACTCAGGATAGATTGGTTGAGTAGGCATCATGCTAGTATCGATTGTCGAGGAGGCAGAGTTTTGTTTCGGGCGCCAGGAGAGCCAGTATTTAAGTTCGTCAAAGGAGCAGCAGAGCAGAGCAAAGGAGACTTATATGGAGCTTTGGTAGAAGAGCAGGAGCCGCCACATCTATTGATTGCAGAGTATATAGACGTCTTTCCAGAGGAGTTGCCACGGTTTCTATCGGACAGAGATATGGAGTTCTCTATAGATTTGGTGCCAGGCGCAGAGCCAATATTATGGCACGTCTATAGAGTGAACAACAGTGAACTGACGGAGTTAAAGAAGCAGGTGGATGAGTTATAGGACAAGGGCTTCATCCACTCCAGTTCATCACCATGGGGTTCTTCGGTACTTTTTGTACCAAAGAAGGATGGGTCGGTACGTATGTGTATTGACAATAGGAAACTCAACAACCTCACTGTCAAGAACAAATATCCGTTGATACGGATTGACAATTTATTTGATCAGTTAAGCAGAGCGAAGTTAAGCGGAGCGAAGGTATTCTCAAAGATAGATTTGAGGTCGGGGTACCACCAGATGAAAGTGAAGAAGAAAAATATTTCGAAGACAGCTTTCAGGACTCGGTATGGGCAGTTTGAGTTTTTGGTGATACCGTTTGGGTTGACCAATGCCCCGACGGTATTCATGAACCTGATAAATAAGGTGTTTCATCAGTACTTGGATCAATTTTTGTTTGTATTCATTGATGATATACTGATATATTCGAAGACCCTAGAGGAGCATGAGAAGCACCTGAGGATAGTTCTGGAGACCCTCAGGAAGGAGAAGCTATATGGCAAACTTTCAAAGTATGAGTTCTTCCTTGATAAAGTTGAATTTCTCGGGCATGTGGTTACAGGAGATGGGATCTCAGTAGACCCGAAGAATATTTTAGCAGTTGAGTCATGGTCTACCCCGAGTTTAGTGACGGTGATTAGGAGTTTTCTTGGATTGACAGGCTATTATCGAAGATTTGTTCAGGATTTTTCCAAGATTACGGAGCCGATGACTAGACTAACCAGGAAAGACGTGGAGTTCGTTTGAACTGCGGATTGTCAGTCTGCTTTCGAGGAGCTAAAGAAGAGGTTGACTATAGTTCCAATATTGACATTATCATCAGGAACATAAGGATTTTCTATATACAGTGATGCATCGAGTAAGGGTTTGGGTTGTGTGTTGTAGCAGAACGGGAAGGTAATTGCCTATGTTTCCAGGCAATTATGCCCATATGAGAAGAATTATCCTACCCACGACTTAGAGTTGGCAGCAGTTATTTTTGTTCTTAAACTATGGAAGCACTACTTGTATAGAGAGCGGGTAGAGATTTTTACAGATCACAAGATCTTGAAGTATGTATTTACCCAAAAAGAGCTCAACATGAGACAGCGACGATGGTTGGAGTTGATGAAGGACTTCGATATTTCTTTGCAGTACCATCCAGGGAAGGCCAATATAGTCGTGGATGTCTTGACCAGGTATCCAATGGCTATGTACTTGATGAGGGACATACATTTATTGGCCGATCTTGATAGCTTAGGGATTGAGATATTAGTTCATGGAGTTGCACATAGATGTGGGGACTTCAGGTACAGTCAGAGTTGATGGACTGGATCAGGGCTGCACAGTTCGGGGATGAGTCTCTAAGGAGCATCAGAGCACAGGTCCAGATAGGGTTGGCAGAGGATTTTAGTATTGCAGATGATAGATCATTGCGGCACGGTACTAGATTGTGTGGGCCGAGTGGAGCATTGCACGAGAAGATTCTTCAGGAGATGCATCGATCTCAGTACTCTATGCATTCAGGTGCCAACAAGATGTATAGGGACATAAGAGAGCATGTTTGGTGGTATGGTATGAAGCAGGAGGTAGCTAGCTTCGTATCTAGATGCTTGGTATACCAGCAGGTAAAGACGGAGAGACAGAGGCCAGGTGGATTACTTCAGCCTTTATCCATTCTAGAGTGGAAGTGGGAGCATGTGACGATGGACTTTGTTTTAGGACTTCCGCGATCTCCAGGAGGTAAAGATGCAATTTGGGTCATCATAGACAGGATAACCAAATTAACCCACTTTCTGCCATTCAATGTGAGTACTACTATAAAAAAGCTCACAGAGATGTATGTGCATCAAATAGTCAGATTGCATGGAGTTCCTGTGAGCATAGTCTTGAATCAGGATAGTCGCTTCACGCCCCACTTCTGGAGGAGTTTACAGGCTAGCTTGGTCACTTAGCTCAAGTTCAGTACCACATATCACCCTCAGATAGATGGGAAGTTGAAGAGGACTATTCAAACTTTCGAGGATATTTTACGCACATGTATTTTGAATTTTGGAGGTTCTTGGGAGGATCATCTTTACTTGGTAGAGTTTTCTTACAACAAAAGTTACCAGGCCAGTATAGAGATGTTACCATTTGAGGCATTGTATGGACGAAGATGCCGTACTCTGTTATCATGGGATAATATTGGTGAGAGAGCTATTGGGACCAGGGATGGTCGTGGATGCAGCTGAGAAGGTGAAGCTCATCAGGGATAGACTTCGGGTGGTACAGGACAGACAACAGCATTGGGCCGATAGCCACCAGAGACCATTGGAGTTTGAGGTATAGATTTTATTTTGTATTGCTTGTGATTGTTTGTTTTTGTTAGAGTGCTAAGGTTGTGTTTCGTGCTAGGTTGGTGGTCAAGTTTTCTTGAGGATTTCTCCGACACGTGGGATGATTCGTTTTGATAGAGGCGAGAAGCTTAGTCCGCGATTCATTAGAACTTTCAGTATTCTTGAGAGGGTCGGTACAGTTTCTTACTGACTAGACTTGCCACCTGCATTGGAGAGAGTTCATATCGTATTTTACGTATTATAGCTGAGACGGTTTATGGCAAATCCTAGTCATGTGTTGGATCACTCGAAGATCGAGGTAGTCCCTACTCTTAGCTATCCAGAGCAGCTAGTTGAGATTCTGGATCAGAGAAAGAAGGTGCTGAGCAACCAGATGATTCCTTTGGTGCATGTCACGTGGAGGCATCACTCGCCAGGAGAGAGTACCTGGGAGTGAGAGGTCGAGATGCACGAGCGATATCCATATCTGTTTGAGCCGTGGGGTATAATTCTTTCTTACTTGTAATGATTACTTTTGGTAGTTAGTTTCTTCCTTAATTTCGAGGACAAAATTTTTCTAAGGTGGGTAGGATTGTCACCCTCACTTTTCCAACTAAGGGTAGTTTGGTAATTGGGTATGGGTATATTTATTTTAGGATTATTATATTAAATATTGTGCATATTATAAATATTATTTATTGTATTATTTATTTATTCTTAGATATTAGATTTTATTTTTTACTTGTGTTAGTGGACCTAACTAGTTTAGTTTAGATTCATGGACCAACATTTAATTCTAGTTAGAATTGAGCCCAATAGTAAGCACATTCATTAGGAGCATAAATTAATTAGTGAAACCAATTAGACTAGAACCTTCCCTCCTTAATTATTTCTTCATGATAAGACCCAAGGGGTATTTTGGACTTTCTATAGTAACTTGGAGGAGGGGGTAGTGGCCGGCCACCTATTGGAGTGGGGATAGACTATCTCCTCATTTGTTATTTTAAATCTAGATCTAATTTTTTTTCCAATTTCTTTATTCCCACACCAATTTCTACTAAAATTTCTTTCCAATTCCTTTCCTATTCTTTATTTGAGACTATTAGAACAAGGATCTATAAGGTGGAGCAAGGATCTACAAGTTGGAGGCTCTTTTTACCCAATTTGGAGATTTTATTGGGAATCTATCTCCCAATAGGTACAATTCAATTTTTTCTCTCTAATTAGGTTCTAAATCTGTTATTTAATCATAAGGAACCCTTTCATGTACTAAGGCTATCCATAGGAATTGGAATTAGGTTTATAGGAGGCCTATGAAGAAAGTTATGTGGTATTTTGTGTCAATTTTGGGAGAATTCTAACATTGACACATCTTGTGTTTATCAATAGGTCAATTAGACCAAATTGATATGTGTTTGATTGTGTGTAACTAGTATCGTATCCATAATTAGATACGTGTAGGCCCTATCCCGATAATTTGGAGATACAGGTTGATTTGGGGGGGGGGGGTCTTCCAACACGGGGGTTTGAGCATGTCACATTTTGATACAGGCATGTAGTTGAGTAGCTAGCTCTTCGTATTGTTCATAATTATGATTTTAGACTTGCTCGTGTCCTTGGGGATACGTTTGGTTGTGTGGTAGAGTCATATCGCAAGCGTATCATAGAATCAGTGTGATACGGGTGTGGTGCACTCCACGTGTTTGTTCCTTGCATTTAGATTCAATATATCTTGGTTAGAGCTATTATAATATTATAATTATATTGTTATATGATATATATATATATATATATATATATATATATATTCAATGTTCATTTTGAGGTGTTGGTGGTCATGAGAGATAGGGGGTTCATATGCATCACTAGTGTGGTTATTATATGTATATACTTAGTGATATATATATATATATATATATATATATATATATATATATATATATATATATATATATATATATATAGATGAGTGTGTATATATATATGTTAGTGATATATATTTACATATGTGTGTGTGTGTGTGTGTGTGTGTGTCTTAGTGGAGTACAACATTGATTATGTGTGTGAATGAGTGTTGTGTAGAGTGTCGAGTGTCAGTGAGAAAAGAGGGTCGGGTAGCTGTACTACAACAGCAAGAGCAACAGCAGCAAGAGGAGCAACTACAGCAGCAAATGCAATTGCAGCAGCAAACACAACAGCAAGAGCAGCAGCTACAGCAGTAACAATAAGAGGAGCAACTGCAGCAGCAAATGCAACAGCAACAGCAAGCACAATAGCAAGAGCAGCAGCTGCAGCAGCAACAGCAACAGCAACAGCAACTAACTACAGCAGCAACTGCAGTAGCAAGGGCATCAGCAATAACAAGAACAAGGGCAGCAGCAATAGCAAGAGTAGCTAGAGCAGCAACTACATATGGTGCACTTGAGAAATGGGAGGTTAGCTTGACTTATAGCTCAAGTTAATTAGCTTTATTGATAGTCTAGTTAGTTATTTATACGTATTGGTAAACTATATATATATATATATATATATATATTGGTTGTTAGTATGTAGTTAGTATAGTATTGTATAAGTTTTAAATGCATGTATATAGTTAGGGGTATGGGTAGTTGGTTACATATTAGAATTTGGATTAACTTGTGATACCATGGTAATATCAAGGTATTGGTTTATACTCAAGGTATTGAGTTTGTATATCAAGATAGGTGTGTAGGTGGTGTGATACTGCATTGGTTGAAAGCCAAGGTATCCACTTAGCATTAGTTAGCTAAGAGTACTATATATATATTGTCTTGCATATATATATATATATATATATATATATATATATATATATTAGCTAAGAGTATAGTTACATTTATGAGATACCATATTGTTCCTTCTTTTTTCGTTCACATGAGGACACTAAAGAAAGAAGCTCTAACTCCAGAATCTAGACTAGCTTAAGGATCGGTTACCCCTATTTTTATTTATTCAGGGGATGCGGAAGCAAATTCCCTCGATCAAGTGGATGAGGAAGATGCATAATACCTTCTACTCTCCTTGTTACTGTCTGTCAATGGTCATCGGCCCTTCGCTTAGAATGTCACCACATTCAAATAAAATCAATCGTATGCGCTAACGTAGGCCTTTCCAAAAGGACACACATCCCTTTCTTCCCCTGCTAGCATGGTTATTAGAAAGTAGCCTCTCTCCTCCCTCTGCCTTCAACAATGAGATTTCAAAATCTGATTCTTTCTCTACCGCTTCTTGGCTTTCACTTTTCGAACTCTTTTGACTGAACTATCTGACACTGCCGCTTAGCCAGCCTTCTACCGACCTAGTTGAACCAACCACCGGACACTGCTGGAGTACTTTCCCTCGTAGGCAAAGGGACCCTTCCCTTGTAGCCGAATATAAGGGTTGCTGCTTTAGTTACCAGTTGAGCCGTCAATCTCTGCTCTCCTTGACCTACAAGCCAGAAAGGAAAGAATTGCTTTCATCGACCAATGAAAGTCATGATAGTGAGTCAATCTTGATACTATACCTATATCTTTTTTCGTGATTGTTAAGCAAGCAAGAATCCCACCTTTACTTGAACAATGGGGCCATACATAAGTCCTTTCTCGACCCTTCGGGTGGAGTAAAATTGGAATTATAGTGTCGGTCGCACATTTATAATAGCGTTTGGACTCATGTGCCTTCCAGAACCAAGGGAGTTCCCTTGCTCCTGCTGCTTACGATTAGCCAGCCTTGCAGCTGCAAAAAGATTAGGACGCCCCCCCATGCAAGGTTTCCTATGATCCGACCATATTAGGTTAGGGAGCTGGGCGAGACGATAATAGCTCTTCCGCATCCCCAAGCGCGCTGCCCTCCTAGGCGCGCAACACTAAGTAATCCAAGACAACCCACATTACTGACTAACGGTGGATAATCATATTTCTTAGAGTTACTAAATACAACTCCATGAATGAGCAAAATAAAGGTTGCGTTGAGCTAAAAGCTCAGTTTTTTAAGCTGATATAACAAAGTACATAAACTAGGGTATAGATCGATTAGGCTTATCTATTCCATTTAGCCCCTATGCTACCTTGAAACTCCTCTTGTAGATAGTTCTAAAGGAAGATGAAGGCACCTTACCAATACCATAAGTGTTTGTTTTATGGCATATGAGACTTCGGTTGCTTGCATTGGATCTAATATCCGTAAGCCCAAGCCTATCCGTTTTTGCTATTGTGGAGTTGAGATGATTGGCAGGTTCCATATATATATTGTTGAGATGTTAGTTAGTTAGAGTTGAACCAGACAGCGTTCTACCGCCGATGCTGCGGTACCTGCCAATCATCTCAACTCCAAAAGAAGGAACAATATGGTATCTCACAAATGTAACTATACTCTTAGCTAATATATATATGCAAGACAATATATATTATTGAGATGTTAGTTAGTTAGAGTTGACCCAGACAACGTTCAACCGCCGATGCTACGGCGTAGGATGGACGTACCCACGTACTCGTGCCAGAATATCCGGGTACGGGTCATGACATGTTATTTATTAATTAGTTAGTAGACTAGCCTATTTATTTGGACTTGACATTAGTGGACCCAATAGGACTAGTCGTGACACATTGAGCCTAACATTGGACTAGGCCCATTAGACTCATCATTTTCACTAATTAGGAGATTAGAATTAGTTTTTATTAGAATTAGAAGCTTCCTAATATAGACCTCCTAATTTAATACATCATAATTAATTATTGGGGGGCAATAGTGGCATTGCATATTACTTGGAAGAGGGAAGAAGGGGGCTGGCCACATAAGTTGGAGAATTCCTTCTCTTTTTTCATTCATTCATTCCAATCTTGATCCCTAATTGTGTTCTTCCCCAATTTGGTTCATCCCTCCATCAAATTCACTTCAATTCACTCTCATTCCCTTCTATTTTCTCATCTAAGGAGCAATGGAGCATGGATTGCAAGGAACAGTTGGAGAAGGAGGCATTAGATAGGAGCTTGTGTCCTAATTGTGTCCATTTAGGTTTTGCATTAAAAATCCATCTCTCAATAGGTAAAATTTTAAATTATTTCTTTAATTAGACTCTAATTCATGCATTTGACTATTATGAACCCTTCATTGGATTAGGGTTTACAATAAGAACAAGAACTAGATTTATTTCACCCCTATTGTGACTTCTATAGTGAGTTTTGTGCCCAATTTGAAGGAAATCCTAGATTGGTGCACCAAGTATTTATCAATTGGACTAAATTGATGTTCGATTGGTTGTGTGTGGGTAGTTACGTGTCCATAATTGGATACGGGTAGGCTGTATCATGATACTTTGTGATACAGAGTAATTTTATGGTTTTTTTTTCGACACTTATGATACACATGTCATATTTTGCCACAATACTTAGTATAGCTATCTATTATTCTAACTAGACTCTAATTACTATATTAGATGTGCTCCTATGATTTGGTTAGTGTTTGGTGATGATTAGGTGATGGTATCATGAGTATCATGTATGATACTTTTATGTGTTGTGACAACCACTAAGTGTTTGATAAATTGACATTGTATTAATGATTGTCTATGTATAGTGGTATTTGATTGCTGTGCACTTGGTATCATGGGGTATGGTATTATAGTTGGAGTATGGCTAATGCTCGGGTTTTAGCAGTGTGAGGGAGGCGATTATAGGTGTTTTGGGTATACACAAGTCTGCAGTGGAAGCAACTGAGTTCAGTTATTGTTTGCAACTGATTGTTGTACACTTAGTGCACAACAAGAGAAAATATGACTTAGTAATAACAACAGTTTGGGAATCTCGATCAGCAACTGTGAACACAGCTGCTATTTGTTGCAGTGTTCATCAGTAGGCAGCTAGGTATGGGTATGTTATATTGCATGCTACAGGTCTTGGAGAATATGGGACAGGCCTGACAGTTTTGCCTAGATGGTAGGCCTTGTATTATGCTCGGGCATGGCTGTAACTAGGTTCAATTATAAGGACAATGCCAAGATGGGTATATATGAGTATCAGGAATGACTGATACTTTGGGGTATCAGTTGACTTGGATTATGGGTTCAAGGGTGCATTATGATGAGTGAAGGGGAGTTAAGTAGAGGCCTGGTACCTGTTAATATCAGTTATATAGGTAATGAGATATTGGGTTAAGGGTAGTAGTGCATAGTGTAGTGAGTTGAGTTTATAATTAAGTGCATTAGAGTATTAAGAGATACATGTATGTTCATAACAGTAGTGTATGATAGGTTTAAGTGTAGGTGACTATGATACATGGATGTAGGTGAGTGAGGACTGGTGTGAGTTCTGCAGGCCTTGGATGCAGTAAATTGGAAGTAAAAGGGAAAGTTAACTTCGGGTCTGAGCAGAAGATGGGATAAGGTTTGAGGAATATTGAATTATAGATGTATGAGAGCTACTGTGCACTAGAATTAAAAGAGCAGCAGTAGGTATTTTAAGCATAGGTTCATGTGAGTGTAAGTGAGATGGCAGTGAGAGGAAGGGGACTGATACCAAAATATTAGTAAATGTCAAGTATGGGGTGAAGGTTTGATTGTCAGGTTAAAGTATTAAAGAGGGTACATTGGTAAGGGTAAGATAACATACGTGTAGTCTAGGTAATTTAAGATACTAGGGTACTAATGAGATATACTAGGATACTATAGTACATGAGATAGATATATAGGGTACTTAATGCCCAATGACTAGTATGAAGGTATTGACCTAGAAACCTAGGTATGGACTAAAGTTGACCTAGTTTGACCTAGTTTGACTAGCATGACCTAGAAATGGCCTATAAATCATATTTAGTGCATTTAATTCATTTATCACCTTTATTACACCTAAGTGACATGATATTTCATATATAGGTCTGTGTGATACCAGCTTGAGCACCGAGTTACATTATTTTCTTATGACCAGAGGCAAGTACATTCTCTGATAGTTTACGATATATGTTAGCTTCTATGTTACATGTATCTAGTATAGTTATACATGATTCCTGATATGATGTTACACAGATTGGTATTTACAGGTTCCCGTCATGAGATATTATTTTTTGTTGGACCCTGTACATGCCCTGTTGTATAGACACCGATTCATAAGAAGATTAGCTCCCTTCTTATAGAATCCCGTGTCGTAGTGTATCATGGTTGGATCCACTATACCAGTCGGGGGTTGGGGAGGGTTAGTTAGATATGTAATCATACCCACCATGTATAAGCATTCTTGTATAAGTAACCTATAGTGTTAATCATACACTTCACGTATGATTAGCTAGGCCATGATTCATGTTCATGTTCCCAAGCCGATCAGATGTTGAAGCTAGTACTCACACACTTATTATAGTTTCTTATTCATGTTCCTTGTATATGATATTTCATTATCTGCTCATTTTTATATTATATTCCTACTTATCAGTGCCTATCTCTGTTTCCCTGTTTCTATTTTATTTTTAGTATTCCTTACTATTTACTGTTTTATAGTCTTTATCGTTTATTTGGAATTATTGTTGGAGGTGTACTTTGCTCCAATCCTAGCTGGATATATTTTTTAGATGATTTAGATGACTGGTATCCTACACACTATGGACCTCAGGACGTAGTGGGTGTAGAGTTGGAGACAGTGGCTCTGGAGGAGTTGATATCGGTTGAGGGAGATGATCAGCTAGTTGCATATAGTTAGACTATTATATTAGTTATGTTTCTAGTTAAACATTTTGTCATGTATTATATTTGAGACTTTTGTTTTGTGCTTAGACTATTGGATTTGGATTTGGATTTGGATTATATTTGTGACTGTGATTCATTTCTTCTATTCCATATCGTGCTACATCTTACTCTAGTTTTATTGTTATTGAGTATTGATTATTATATTGTCCTTTATTTGGAGTTGGGATATCTTGACAGGTACATTATATATATATATATATATATATATATATATATATATATATATATATATATATATATATTGTGTGAGATATTTAGATAGAATTGTTGACCTAGATACGCTCTACCATCGATGCTGTGGCATAGGCTGGACGTATCCACGTACTCGTACCCTTACACCGAGTGTGGGTCGTGACATATTTTTGTGATGGCCTATGCAAGTCTGCGTAGTAGTGCTCAGACTTTGAGTATTACTACAAGCCTACTATAGGATTTAGGACTTAGGATATATGATGAGAGAATACTCAATCAAAACTAGGAAACATTTCCAATATATTAATTTTGCTATCCTTATCAATATGAATATTTGCTTCTTTTAATATAACTGTCTATCTTTGATGATATCGTATCTTGCATACTATTTATTCTTTTATTTTGATTTGTCTTCAAAATATCGCCGAAGACCAGATCCCAGTGCTTTGGAGCAGTTTTAGTGAGGTTGGTTACTTCTCCACATCGAAGGTGAGCACCCGCATTAGCTACTGCTCCACCGGTTCAGGTGGGGGCTTCAACAGCTTTTGGGGGTGCTCCACCTCCAGTTCAGAGGATTGTTCGTACCATTTCAGAGGAGCTTCTACCACCCCCAGCATCCGTCGATGCCACGTAAATGTTTAAACTTTTTTGGGAGATGATGAGACCCAAATGGCCCAGGTGGAGGCACAACACCGCCAGTCAGATGTGATGAGGCAGGGGATAGAGAACGCTCATCAGTTAGCACTTGAAGTCGTGGAGAGAGTTATACTAGTTCAGCCGCAGGTTATTCCACCCCATTCCGCCCCGCATCAGCCAAGGCCGGGCACTATTATTGATTTCAAGCGGATGTTGCCCAAGGACTTTAATGGTAGAAAGAAGATCTTGTATGTAGACAATTAGATAAAGGATATCGAGAGGATCCTGCAGATGGCACAGATTTCAGAGAGTTTACCGGTTGAGGAGGCTGGTAGCCAGATGTTCGACATCGCCCTAACATGGTTTCACACAGGTCTGAGGATTACGATGCCTGGATTGACTTGGAAAGCTTTCAAAGAGCCTTTCAAGGAAAAGTTTTTTTCAGATGTGGCTTTGAGTGCCCTGGAGAGCCAGTTTCAGGATCTCGTCCACGGGAGTATGACGGTGGACGAGTACGCCATTGAGTTATGTAGGTTGGGCAGATTCGTGGAGGGGAAGAAGCCCCTAGTAAGAGCGAGGAAGTTTCATAAGGGTTTTATCAGGGAGGTCAAATCGCTAACCAGGGGTTACCGTACTACGACATTAGAGAAGATTCCGGCAGATGCCCAGAGGGCAAAAAATGACTTGGAGCTCAAGTCCAAGAGGGGGAGAGATGTATTAGGAGAGCTAGCAATAGTGCGGGTCCAGCCAAACGACCCTATTTTCAGCAGTAAAGGACTTTCCAACAGCAGCAGTTCCAAGCTCAAGTTCGGGCCCCAGTTCAACAGGTTCCACAGCAGCAGCAACAGAGACGGGTTCAGCAGACTCCCACATGTCACTTCTGTAAAAAGATATGCCATATCTGGGAGGTCTGTAAGATAAGGTTAGGAGTTTGCTTGTAATTATGGCACATAGCATCGTGCAGCTCATAGAGCAGCTCCAGTTCAGAGAGCACCAGTGAGGCCACCTGTAGGTCAGTAGAGGGGACCTCCTTGCAGACATAGTAGCAGAGATTTGACCAACACCAGTACCAATACCAGCAGAGAGGCGCACCCTAGGGGCAAGCATTCACCATGATAGTCAAGGAGACCGAGCCAATAGGAGATGTGCTATCAGGTTCTATTTTCTTGATTCTATTCCAGCATATACTTTATTTGATTCTGCTTCTTCCCATAGTTTTGTATTTGTATCTTTTGCTCCTAAGCATCGTTTAGAGGCTAAACCTTTAGCTAGGACTTGCAAGATCACGATTGGGGGTGACATTATCCTGGTCAGTGATGTTGTAAGGATCAGAGAGTTACACTAGAAGGCCAGGAGTTGAGTGCGTGCTTACTCGTAATGCCACTTCCGAGCTACGACATAGTACTCGGGATGGATTGGTTGAGTAGGAACCATGCTAGTATAGATTATCATTGAGGCAGGGTATTATTTTGACCACCAAGAGAGCCAGAGTTTGAGATTACCAAAGAAGCAGCAGAGTAGAGCGAGGATGCCATCTGTGGAGCCATGGTGGAAGAGAAAGAGCTGCCACATCATTTTATAGCAGAGTTTATGAATATTTTCCCAAAGGAGTTACCGGACTTGCCGCCAGACCGAGATGTGGAGTTCTTTATAGACTTGGTTTCAGTCGCAGAGCCGATATCTCATCACGTCTAAAGGGTCAATAATAACGAACTGGCAGAGTTGAAGAAGCAGGTGGATAAGTTGCAAGATAAAGGCTTTATTAGATCCAGTTCATCACCATGTGGTACTCCGACATTGTTTGTATCGAAGAAGGATAGGTCGGTACGCATGTGTATCGAATACATAGCCCTGAACAACCTCACTATCAAAAACAAATACACTTTACTGAGGATAGATGACCTCTTCGATCAATTAAGCGGTGCGAAGGTATTTTTGAAAATAGACTTGAGGTTGGGTTACCACCAGATAAAAGTAAAGAAGGAGGATATTCCAAAGACAACTTTTCGGACTCGATACGACCAGTTTGAGTTCTTGGTAATGCCATTTGGATTGACAAATGCCCCGTGGGTATTCATGAATATGATAAACAAGGTATTTCACTAGTATCTTGATAAGTTTATGGTGGTGTTCATAGATGATATCCTGGTGTCTTTGAAGACCCCGAAGGAGCATGAGGAGCATCTGAGGATAGTTCTGGAGACTCTCAGGAAAGAGAAACTTTATGGAAAGCTTTCAAAGTGTGAGTTCTTCCTTGACAAGGTTGAATTCCTTGGAAATATGGTGACATGAGATGGGATCTCAGTAGACCCGAAGAAGATCATGGTAGTGGAGTCATGGGCTACTCCGAGTTTAGTGCCAGAGATTATGAGCTTTATGGGGCTGGCATGTTATTACATGAGATTTTTAAAGAACTTCTCCAGGATTGTAGAGCCGTTGACCAGGATGGCCAGGAAGGATATGGATTTTGTCTGGACAAAGGATTATCATATCGCTTTTGATGAGCTGAAGAGGAGATTGATGACAGCTCCAGTATTGACGTTGCCATCAGGGATAGGTGGATTCACTATCTATAATGATGCTTCAGGGAAGGGTTTGGGTTGCATTCTGCAGTAGAATAGGAAGGTAATTTCCTATGCTTCCAAGCAATTACGTCCTCATGAGAAAAACTACCAAACCCATGATTTAGAGTTGGTAGCGGTCATCTTTGCTCTAAAGCTGTGGAAACACTATCTGTACGGAGAGCGAGTGGAGATCTTTACAAACTATAAGAGCTTGAAGTATGTGTTTACACAGAAAGAGCTAAATATGAGACATCGACGGTGGTTGGAGTTGATAAAGGACTTTGACATATCATTGCAGTACCATCCAGGGAAGGCCAACGTAATCGCTGATGCTTTGATCAGGTATCCAGTGGCAATGTACTTGATGACGGACACAAACTTATTGGCCGATCTTGAGTGCTTGGGTATTGAGGTGCTAGTACCTGGTGTCGAGATACAGATATGGGGATTGTAGATACAGTCTGAGCTGATAGACAAGATCAGGGCTATGCAATATGATGATAAGATTCTGAGGAGCATCAGGGCACATGTTCGGATGGGGTTATCAGAGGACTTCATTATTGTCGATGATGGATCATTGCGGCACGGTACCGGATTATGTGTGCCGAGTGGGGAGTTGCACGAGGAGGTTCTCCAGGAGGCGCATCGATCTCTGTACTCTATGCATCTGTTTACGAGAAAAAGTTTACATGAAACTTTTGTATTACAAACTATTTAAATGAAAGAAAAGTACAAGAGATCCTAAACAGGAATCTAAGTATAATTGATTCTGGAGAATTATAGCTGTAGAGATCTAATCTGCGTATGATCACTTTACTCCTTGGACCACTAGACGATAAAAATTTTTACATAAAAACAAAGAAATGTAGGGACTACTGTGAACAACTATGAGAGTTGAACATTAAGAAAGCTCAAGCAACAACGGTACGAGAAGCTTATATTTCTCTCAATCTATTCTTGAATTTCAAAGACTTGGAAATTTTAGCCCCCTTTATGTATATCTATCTAGGTGTATTTATGGAGTTTAGGAAGGGTTATGAGAGTGCGCGCGCACTTTGGACAGTCAACATTGATTCACCATTGTGTGCGCACTTTTGGTCGACTAACATCCCACGTTCTGAATGAGTGGATACACAACTTACTGCCTGCTTGATACGTAGCTTCCTATACGAGGCAAGCATAGGTCATAGGGATAATTATTTGTACACTTTTTACGAGAAGTATGGCATGTAAGACACACACTCATAACTGCTCACTATCGATTAGGATAATATGCACACTTTAGAAGTCATCTGGAGACTGATACATTCTTGGTAAGATTAGCACTGCGAGCATTTTTGAAGCAGTTGGCACTACGGCGCATTTTTGAAGGAGTTGGCACTACGGCACATTTTTGAAAGTGTTGGCACTATGGTGCACTTTTGAAGAGATTGGCACTGCGGCGCATTTTTGAAAGTGTTGGCACTATGGTGCACTTTTGAAGAGATTGGCATTGCGGCACACTTTTGAAGATATTGGCACAGCGGCATACTTTTGAAGAAGTTGGCACAACGGTGCACTTTTGAAGAGATTGGTACAGCGACGCACTTTTGAAGAAGTTGGCACAGCGGCGCACTTTTGAAGAAGTTAGCACCGCGGTTGGGATAAATGACAACCTGGGTCTGCGTGCCGCAACACAGCTATAATGATGACTTCTGACTCTTCGGTTTCTATATTTGTCAGCTGTCAGTCTGCTGCATTAAATGCTGAGAGAGGGAAGATCGTTTGTGCACGAGCTTTCGTAACAATAAGAAAGTGCACTATCTTCCGAAAGTGCGCCAAAGTATTGAACACTTAAGAAAGTGTGCATCTTTCATCTGAAACAAGTAGAAAGTGCGCCAAACTGATAGAAAGTGCACCATCTTTCCACTGTTGGATTTATTTATAGAAAACTGCTCCATCTATCTGAGGCGCACTTTTTATGCTTCTACAAGACCCCCTTCAAAGTTTTTAAATTTGTTCAAATGATTTCAAAATACTTTGAATTAGAAGCATAGAAGTTTTGAGATGTTTGTGCGTGCACTTTGGGCAGAATCCTAACGGTTTGCTGACGTGGCTGTAAGCATGATTTGCTGCATGAATCCCGAAGAGTCTTAGCAGCCGAAGAGTTTTCCCCTAAATTTATAAATAGGAAGGTTGAGGAGAGAGACCCATTGCTCTCAGATCTCTTCGTTTTCTCCTTCCTCAAGAAAACCCTAGCTTTCTTCTTCCTTTGAAGCTTTTAGTAATGGCCCCCTAAGCAAACTTAGGCGACAAAGAAAGGCAACAAGGGGAAGGGATTGGCCTTCTCTTCTTGAGCAATAGTAGCGAGGTTGACGGTGGCTCATCCTGCTAGAGAACGGCTCAATATGTCATCATCGAGAGTCACGTCAAGAGATATAGCACATTCTCCTCTGATAGACATGGCGGTTGTCCTCTTCTTCCGTATTTTCTTTCTTTTTCTTTTACATGTACAATGTAAGCTTTTAAAAATGGTAGAAATATAAAAGAAAAAATAAAGTCCTAGAATACAGAGACACGTATACACGCACACTTTTCTCTCGTTCAGAGAAGAAATAGCCATTTTGGTGCATTTTCCCTCATTCAGAGCAGAAGCAGTCATCTTGGCGCACTTTCCCTCGTTTAGAGCGAAAATAGTCATCTTGGCACACTTTCCCTCGTTCAGAGTGGAAACAGACATTTTGACGCACTTTCCCAATCATTGGCGAGTCGACGCACTTTTTATCTGTTTGGACAGATTAGCGCATTCTCCGTCTGTTTGGGCAGACTGGCGCATAAAATGTGCTTATCTCCTGAAGTATTCATAAAATACGTAAAGTTCCTAAAAATGTGCCTCCTTTAGAATCTTAAAAGACTCATAATAGGGTCATTTTTACGTGCTCCTCTTCATGAGATTTGTTGACTCCTTGTTGGTGGCTTTTGCAGTTGACTTGGGTATAGATCCTATGGCTGAACTGATGGGGTCCACTGTTGGACTTTTGTATACCAACTATTTAGAAGACTTATCACACTGAGTTTTCTCAATCCGATAAGAAGATGTCCAGCACACGTCAATTATTGATAGCCGGACAAGGGGAACAAATGTTGACATCTCTGATAAGCGGCAAACCTCTCACTTCCTTTACGAATGAGACATATTCTAAGCCGGCTTTCTAGTTCGGTGATGCCATTCATTAATCTTCTCAGCCTAAGAATAAGAAGGAGAAATGGTTGTTCACTGTTTATGGTAGGGTCATGTATCTCCCAAAGATGTTAAGTTTTTCGATGTCTTCTTTCTCCCATGCTACTTATCCATGGAAGATGGAGTGGGATTTGATTCCTATTACTAGCGGAGCTAAGTCAGGGAAAATTATCTACAAACATGATCGTTTCTTCTGTTCCAGTGATGAACATTCAGTCCAAATGCGAGGACTTCATACTAGGAACATACCAAGTGAAGATTTTTTATTAATTCAACCTATCCAGTCTCCTTTGTTTGCCAAAATTTACATTGATGCTGAAGGCGTTTATCCTCAGAAGAACGTTCGTTGCCAGGATGGTTGATAAATGAAAATATCTATTAGCGTCAAGCGATGACATGGATATTGGATTAATATACTGAGAATCTCATATCTTCGAGTTATACAATACCTTGTTAGCGACTTGCTATGGCATTGCTCCCAACGCCAATATGTTCTTGGCTTTGCTAGAGCTATATAACTCTAGTACTAGAACTATTTTTACTCCTAGTGGCGAGTTAGGGTTTGCCTTACACGATATAAAATACATATCTGCACTGCCAACGGGGGAGGTTCCTTATGAGGAGTATGTACCTACCAACGCAAAATTGGCAGATTTAGCATAGACTGAGTCACATCTAGTTGAAGTTTATCAAGAGCTGATGTGCCACTCCTTGGCCTGTAATTATTATTACAATACAGATTCTGGCACTCTTTATCTGGAAGTGGTTCCAATATCTCTTTAATGATAGAAGCGAGAAGGAATGTACGGAGATTTGACTGCTTCGACCTTTGAGTTCTACCACAGTTGAAGAACTCATGGCCAATCATAATGCTGAAGATAAGTCCTTTGAGGATCGTGTAGGAGATTTTTCAGCAGGCACACCGATTATAAGCTATCTCAGACTTACTCGTACAATGATTTTGTCTGAAACTTTGTTGGCCGGATATCTCTCCTTATGGCTCCGAAGATGAGTAGTCCCCGGAAGTTCAGCCTCAATGGACCATCTCCATAGGAATGTTTTATTCCCTGTGGTACGTCTAGTTTTCAAGCATCGACTGGCATTTCTGCCATCTATGTTGTGCCGTTTGAACGCTAATTTACGGGAACTTGCTCATAATTTTATGGTAGATCCTCGACGAGAGGAATTCCCTCGAACAGAGCTTCCATTTACTTATCTGATGGGCTAGTTGATTTTGCACAATCAGAGTTTGATGGCTCCCAGCTTGACTTAGGTTGACGGGACAGAACACATGTTCCTTTGCATATATAGGCTTTCTAAGTGGACCTATAATATACTTTTTTTAGACAAGACGAGCTTTAAATATGGAAAACAGTTGGAGCATTTACTGTGCTATTTCCAATGTGGCAACTGAACACCATGGTTTGAGTTTTATTGATGAGGGGACCACTATATCGAAGCTGCCATTAGGGGTCTTTTCATGGCTAATGTTTATCCGGCCCTCTCACTTGGTATACATAAATGGCAATAGTTGCACCTTTGAACCGTATCTCCCTAGCAGCTTTGCAAGGCCATTTGGCTATGATCAATTATACATGGAAAATGCTACTCCGTACTTAGCCAATTCTGAAGGTTTAATCGATGGAGCTAGGGGATGAAGATATTTTATCATGGGTTGCACGAGAGCCACTTTTACTCTGTCTGCACCCAAACCTCCTTTACTCCTATTGCATTCCTTTGCCCAGTTTTATTGTTTTATAAACCAATTTCACAGGGACTTTGATATGTGAGTTAGTTTATGAAACCTGACAGAAGGAGTTAATAAGACTCTCTAGTGGAAGAGGAGGATGATGCGCCACTGGATGAGATATTGGAAGCTCTTCTAAATGTACAACCAGATGCACCCGCGCCTACCATAGTGGTACAAAAATCTCGAAAATATAAGATTACATCCCCTATTGAGGACCAGCCTGCCAAGAAGAGGGCTGCTATCGTGAAGCCTAGGAAGCAAAAATTAAAGATTTTTGCTCCTTCAAGAAGGAATTTGATTGACGAACTGATTAGTTCGTCAGAGCGGCCTAGACCGTCCGTCTCTTCTCCAGTGGTGCAAAAAATTAGCACTTTCGTCCCTCCCCCTGTTATTGCTACAGGAATAAGTGTTGCTCTTGCTGCTGTATCAGTCAGTTTTGCGGATCCTATCCTTGATGCTACGGCTCAATTTATCTGTCCGATTGTAATCATACCTCCTTCGCCAATGGACCCAACAAATCAGGTCGCTCCGTCAATGGATCCAAAGGATCAACCTGCTCCAAGAATTCCTGATTTCGATGTAGAAATAATTTTACCTTCTCGGGTTAAAGTTGGTGAGCAGATCAAGTCACAAGTTGACATTGACGCTACAACCTCCGAAGATATGTCTGGATAGGACATTCAGGATCAGCCTCAATCTGCTATAGTTATAGTTGGGTTTGAAGATTCCATGGAGCAGATTAATACTGAAACTAAAGTTTCTGATGTGAGGATGACTATGAGTGACTATGATGATTTACTCATTCATGTCGATTCGTCTGAGGTTGAGGCTTCGTTGACAGGCCTGAGGAGTTCTTTAGAGGGGTAGACTCATGAAGACGAATATGTACCACCTGGTGCTGGTACATGTCTCTCTATTCTTTCTATACCATAAGTTATTGTGTTGCATACTTCATTATCATGAATTCATGCAATGATAACTCCGGCTAGCATAGGCCAATGTGTCACTTCTTTCCTTAGCTCGACGTACATATATTTTAATTACAATATATTATTTATTGATCATATTGTTTGCTCGATTTTTTTTAGGTAATAAAATTGTGGTAGGAGTTGCTCCAGAGAGGGCCAAAGAGACGGTTGTTTCATTAAAACAACTCCTGTCACTGAAATCATGGTTCCGGCTATGGAAATTACATCGATGCCACCAATAGCTTCCACTGCTCTTGTGGTAGAATTGATCAATGCTGCTGAAATGCCTTCCACCATTAGTTTGAGAGGATGAGTAATGGGTTCTTCCCCTTTTGCCTCCACTGTCGAGGCTACAACTATCACAAAAACTGCCTTCGTGTATCATGGTCGAGGATTAGCGAAAATTATCGCTAATTTAAGTTCAAGCACCCATTTTAATGCTTTAGTAGATGCTTATACCTCTGCTTTCTATGCAACATTGAAGGAGTTGATAAATTTGGTGCTCGAGAAAGGTTTATCCTTTAAGGACGTGAAAGATGCTAGCTTGTCCAAGATTCAACTTATCAGAATTTTTAAGGATGAAGCTAGGGCTGCTGCTCTTGAACAAATCTTGATAGGCATTGAGCAGCCTATTAATAAATATCTGCAGCTTAATAGTAGGGACATCTTGACTCTAATTCAGACTGAATACGAGTCCATTACTATTGAATTCATGGATCTTTATACCACTTTCCAGGAGCATAAGAAGATCCATGCTGAGAAGGCTGTTCGAATAAATGCTTTGGTGAAAGAAGTGACTTCTTCTCTGTCTCTTCATTGTTCTGCCTACGATGAACATAATGATAGGGCGATACAACTCAAAAATTGGATTCAAGAACTCTAAGCCCAGCTCAAGCAAGCAAGAGAGGAGTTGAAGGTGACTGTGGAGCGACGTCGGAAAGAGCTGGTTCATTATGACTTAGCAAGAGAACAACTTTTGGAGCTTGAGCACAATAAGAATGAGCTTGACCTTGCTTGAAATAAGATGATAGAGTCATATGCTTCTATGGCTCCTTTTGCTATAGATGACTCCAGAATGCTCGAAGCACATAGAAGAGCGACACTGAAAAAGGACCAGCAACTAGCTCGACTGACATAATTTCTCCTTGATCTTTCTACTCCCCCTGAGTGAGATATATCTTATGTTCTTCCTTGTTTTTTTTTCTTATAAGTTTTTCAATGAAATTATATTAAAACTTTTAGCTTTGAACAATGCTTGTTTGTTGTTGACCCATTATTTATTTTGTATCTACTATTAGATACAAATATAGGTTAAAGTGAAAACAAGATCAGAGGTAATATGGACATAATATATTTTCAAATAGGATCCCACCAAATATATCTGCTCAGAGGTATTATGGACATGGCAGAATAGCTCTGTAGGAGAATTTGGTAGATTATCACTCAAGGCATACTCATGCTGAGTACAAATGATAAATTTTAAAGGATGAAATACTATCAGAGTTGATATGGATGTAATATTTTATTAGTTTACTCCACCGAGAAAGAGAAGAAAGAGTAGTTCAGGGAGAAATTATTGTCTTATCTTTAGGGGATAATAAATAAGATATGATTCAGAGGTAATATGGACATGAATCATATTAGATTTATTGACTGGTGAATAAACCTGTGAGATTATTCCTGAGCCAATTGGGAATTAGGAATAGGGTATCCTTAAAACAACTAGGCTTTAAGAATAGGACAATTTTGTTGGAGAGAATCGTTTAGATGATCTTAATGAGAGTGTACCGTTGGATCTGAGTATTACCCCGCTGAGGGACTTTGAGGACCCATGACTTATTCAAAAATAAATATAGGTAACAGTTACAAAAGCATGAAAAATATGCTGGGAAGATCTACGCAGCCTCTTGATGCAGAGCAGTATAAACAGAGGCCTTCAGAGCCATCAAGCGTACAACAGAGCTTTTTCCGCTAAAATACAGCAAGAAGAATAAGCTCAAAGGACCATCCGCGTAAGTGCAGTACGTCTAGGCCGCTCCAGCGTAAACAGGGTTCTTCATCGCCTCCATGGCGTAAAACTCATCCGCTCTCAAAGCAGCGTTAAAGCGTACGAGGAACGCTTCGTCTTCCCCGAAATAAACCTGTCAAGTCACGCAGTAAATCTGACCTCTGACTCCTGACAAAAAGTGCTGCACGGCTACCCAGACGACGGCTGGAAACGATGGCAGACCCCTCGGGACGCGCCCCACAGTATGATGGCGGATCTTTGCATTTAATGCAGAGGATTTGGTTAAAACATCACCGAACCGTCGTTTACTAAAGTCCCCTCAGCGTAAACCGCTCTTTCGCGTACAAGGGAATACGCTGCCTTATTTTACACAGGCAAACATGAGCTGTTTTACTCTCCGCAGTAGATAAACCGCCTGCCACGTCAAAAGCTGTACTTCGTACGGGACTCGAGGCACGTCTCCACGTCTAATTACACAGAGCGGTGACAGTTTCTCTCAAGGCACGTCTCTGCGATGGATGCACAGAAGGGCTGTAGACCTTCAAAATACGCTTCCGCATTTAATGCATAAGATGGTGGCAAATCTCTGCAAGAGATTTGATTATATCTTCAAAAGCCGTAATTCCGGCTAAGACGTCTACATCAGCACTCTGGCACGGTACGCAGCGGCTTCTATGCCCATTCAGGATCTGTGTTCACGTGGCTTCTACGCCCACTCAGTCTTTACGACCACTCGGCCTCTACGACCATTCGGCTTCTATGACTATTCAGCTTCTATGCCTATTCGGCTTCTACGCCTGTTCGGCTTCTATGTCTGTTCGGCTTCTATGCCTGTTCGGCTTCTATGCCTACTTGGCTTCTACGCCAGGGTGACAGTCATTTGGCTTCTACGCCAACCTCTTCTACACAAGGGATACCTATCTATGTGGCTTCTACGCCGTGATCTTCGCAGCAAATATACGCGTTTTGTCCCCTTAGTTGGACATGCGTCACATGCTCACTCAAAAGGTCATCTATACGCAGGCATTGGTTATCTTAACCGTTGTGTAAAGGGGTGCTGTACTTCCCACTCCTCAGTTTTTACACCGACGGAGTGGTCACTGTCACCAAAACTCTATAAATAGAGACCCCTATCAATGGGGAACAAGGTCGAAAAAAACGAACAAGGTCAACAAATTGGAGGATCGGAAACTTGGTCAAGAAAACCAATACCAGATCAAAAGGTCAAGAGAGAGAGAGAGAGAGAGACCGGAGCTCAGGCAAAGAGCAGGGATCGACGACTTTGGCATCGTGCATCCACCCTCTCCTGCAACCTTCGAAGCTGCTACCTGTCTTCCATGGCACTTCTTCAACATCATGTGGTCCAAGGGCTAAAGTGATCGATTGCAGATCAGACACCTATAGCAATTTATACCCAGATTAAATAAATTATACTCCCACATCCTCGTATAAGATTACATTGTACAAGTTTGTTTGTAAACCAAAGGGCGCGGGTTTCACATAAACCCTGTCATTGAAATACACTTTCATTCTTTCGTTTGATACCACAAACAAGATGGCGACTCTGCTGGGGACATCTTTCTCTTCTGATGAGGAAGCAATTGCTCAACACGATACGGTATCCGTGGGATCCGTAAAAAAGACACTGGTCGTCCAATTCGACCAGTATGCCTATGAAGACATGCTTCGAACCGGGGGTAGCTCTCACTCTCTCTCCGTCCAAGACAACAGGAAGCTGCGCAAAGTGTGGATGCCCAAGGCATCCTCTACCATTCCTGTGGACTCTTCGATCTCTCCGATCTCTCCGACCAATGAGGTGGTAGCATTGCTCCCTCCGTGCCCTGCACGTAAAACTCAGTCTCCCGCTACGCGCGGTACAGACAAAACTTCGGGCAAATCCTCAGCACTGACCCAGAAGTATCCACTGCGCTCTACACGTAGGAATCAGTCTTCCGCTATGCGCGGTACAGACAAAACTTCGGGCAAAGCCTCAGCGCTAACCCAGGAGTATCCACTGTGCTTTACGCGCAGAAATCAGTCTCCCGTTACGCGCGGTACAGACAAAACTTCCGATGGTGCCTCAACGCCAAATCGGAGGTACAGATCATGCTCCACGCGCAAGACAACATCTGACCTCTACGGTAAACTAGATGAGCACTGTGATCTCTGCGAGGGGAAGCAAGCAGGCGAATACTCAGCTACTCGGCCTTTACGCCAGCAAGGGAATAGTCTGCCTACCCTCTGGATTACGTGAGAAGCCGATGGCCGACTGAGGGCCTCTCCAGCTTTACGCCAGACTGAGCGAATCTCCAATTTACGCCAGGCACAGTCCCTCGGCGTAAAACAAGCTCAGATTACGGAAAGGCATCCCTCCAGGGGATTATCCGCCATCCAGATGGCCAATCTGTTGTACACAGGTGGCGTAGGGAAGACCATGGTGCCCAATCTCCGCATGCCCACTGATGGGAACAGAAGAAACAAGCGTTCGTCTTCTTCCTCTACTCCTCCTGACTTGCGCGCAAATCTAATCCAGAAGCGTAAGGAAAGGGGACCTTCCAACATGTCTATTACGCCCCCTAGCGAGCAATGTTGTAATAGTCATAAAATTATGATTAACTGCTGTTGTTCTAAAGCAAAACGATCGATTTTTGACCGAATGAGCTACTCTCAGTCTTTCCAGGAAGAGGAACCCGCGCATGCATCTGTGAACATGGCTTCACACATACGTAGAGGAGGGTCGAGCTCAAGACGTCATCCCTCCCGGCCCCCGAGCTGAAGGAGGTTCAGTGAGCTCCTCAGGAACGCTGAAGCCGGAGTGTTCCAAAAGACTCGCGCAAGGTCACGACAACCAGCTTCGTCCTCTTCTGATTCCGACACTGGGGGTCGCCAAGCCCCCGAATCAGAGGCAGAAAGTATAGAGTCGACTTCTACAGTGACCTATACTAATCCTTCAATGACACCCAGGGAGATGGGAGTTTACACCGTTGAAGATGAATGCGAGGAAGCTTCGCCGTCAGGGAACGCGGAACAACGCATCACTATACTGGAGACATCTCTGAAACAAATGCAATCCATGATGGAGAACATGCACCAGATGATGCTAACTCAGCACGCGACTGCCATGGCTCAAGCATCAGTCCCGCCAACTCAGATACGTGTGGGGGTAGACTTACCACCATCCAACCCGAGCCAAGAGCCTGCGCTAGATCAAGAGTCAGCAGTTCCTCCGCTTCCTCACTCAGAGAATGCCTTACCTCCCGCTGGAGTTACGATACAACCAACTTCGTACCACTCCGTGGCCCCACTTTCGATTGAAAATTCGATGCAGGCAGTACGGGAGTTGAAAGCCCAGTTCGACGCCTTGAAGCACAAAGATTAGCTCAAGAAACTGGGAATCAACCAGCCCTACCCAGCTATCTAGGAGGAGGTCCCTTTCCCGCCGAGGTACAAAACTCAGACTATGGCCCTGTTCGAGGGAAAAATATCACCAAGCCAGTACATGAACTATTTCAGTATGATGACGGTATTGCTACAAGGGAACGACGCCCTCCTCACTCGGGTGTTCAAAGGCTGTCTCTCAGGAGTAGCCTATCAGTGGTACCGTAGCTTGGCGGACAACTGCATTACTTCCTTCGAGGACTTCAGAGCTTTATTCTTCACACGATTCTACGAGGGAGGAATGGACATGTCTATGTCCTCTCTCATCGAAGTTAAGCAGAAGGAAAAGGAGGACGTTCGCATCTTCATCGAACATTTTTATCAGGCCACCTTACAGATGCCTCCAGGAGTTCCCGACTCTGCATTGGTAGACATTTGCAGGAAGAACCTCCTTCCCGTGGTCTCGGTGTTCACAGGACCATATCAGTTCCATGATTGGCCCTCGTTCATCATCTCGACAGTAGCCGCCGAAGACAACGGTCGCAAGGCGCGCGACAATGGCATTATGATCTCCGCCTCTGACAGAGACAAGAGGTCATCTCCTAGCAGCGACCATCCTCGTGGTCCCAAAGGGAAAGAAGCCCTGGCAATCAATACGGCCAGACCAAAGATTGCGGCAACCACGCAAACGAAACCCGGGACTTTCAGGCCCGTCGAAGTCTACTCTTTCGACGACGACGATATCCCAAGTATATTCGAGTGTCTCGTCAAAAGCGGCAAAATCACCATTCCAGAGCTAAGGCGGCCCCAGGAAGTCGGCAATACTAACGACCCCAAATACTGCGTCTTCCACAGATACGTACACCACCCAACAAAGGTGTGTTACATACTGAAAAGGAAGATCCAGGGGTTAATCGATGCTAAGGCCATCACTCTGCACAATACCGAGAAGACGGTCACGGCCAACATGATCTCTCTGCAGTTTGGCAATCTGCCTCCCCAAGAGATCCCGGACGGCGTTGCACTATCTCCCGGACAACGATGAACATCATATGACATGGTGTACGTACCGCAGAAGTCCATCAAGGGCCAAGCGCTGGCTGACTTTCTAGCTGCTCATCCGATCCCAGAGGCCTCCAAATTATACGAGGACATTCCCGACGAAGTTGCAGAATGTAATTCTGCGATGGAAAGTGACGCGTGGCAACTCTTCTTCGATGGTGCCTCCAGAACCGGTCCTAGGGGAAACGTCGTTTCAGGAGTAGGAGTCGTCCTGGTCACTCCTGATCAGCTCGTCATCTACCGAGCATATTCTCTTAGCGAACCCTGCTCCAACAATGTGGCAGAGTACAAATGCTCTGCTAATCGGGCTCCAAGTCGCCAAAGAGCTGGGGGTCGAGTCCCTGGAAGCATTCGGTGATTCTTTGCTTATCGTCAATCAAGTCAGAGGAATATATGAAGTCCGGAATCCAGACCTCATCCCCTATCACCGAGCGACGGTCGAGATAGCCATGATATTCAAAGGGTTCTTCCTAGAGCATGTACCTCGATTCCAGAATCTAGAAGCTGATGCCCTAGCCAGTCTAGCTGCAGATTTAGCCATCCCTATAAGAAGGCAGGATTCGGTAATCCTTCTTAACAGAGATTTATTCTATGTGAAGAACAACTTTCACATAGAATACAGCCACGCTGTAAACACAGATCCCCCTAGAAGAGACTGGAGAAGTCCCTTCATAGATTTTGTCGCATACGGAATCTTGCCGGAGGACCCCAAAGAAGCAGTATCCGTCAAAAGGCGATCATTACGCTTCTACTATGATGCATCTTCACAATGCCTATATCGTCGGACCTACGACGGACTGCTATTAAGATGTCTATCTGAAGACGAAGTACAGCAGATTATCCGGGAAGCTCACGATGGCGTATGCGGAGCGCATCAACCCGGTCCTAAGCTACAGGATCGCATCAGGAGAATGGGCTATTACTGGCCTACTATGATCGCAGATGCAATACGGTATGCAAGACAATGCAGAGCCTGTCAGGTTCATGCAGACTTCATACATCAACCGTCTAAATATCTATATCCTACGGTGGCGTCCTGGCCTTTCGAAGCATGGGGTATGGATATCATTGGTCCTATTCACCCATCTTCTTCCAGTGGTCACCAGTTCATACTGGCCATCACGAATTACTTCTCCAAATGGGCAAAGGCGATCCCCCTCACTGAGGTGAAGGCGTCTAATGTGATCAGCTTCATCAAACATCACGTCATTTATCTCTTCGGGGTACCCCGGAGGATAATTCACGATAATGGGCCTCAGTTCATCAGCCAAGCGTTTCATCGATTTTGCCATAAAAATCGGATACACAATATTGCCTCTACGGCATATTATCCAGCTGCTAATGGTTTGGCAGAAGCTTTCAACAAAACCATTATCAAACTCTTGAAGAAATTTGTCTCTTCAAACAAGAGAGATTGGAATGAGAAGCTGGGCGAATGTCTCTGGGCATACCGCACAACGGTACAAACACCGACAGGTTGTACCCCATTCTCGCTGGTCTACGGGAGCGAAGCAGTTCTCTCCATTGAAATCCAGATCCCGTCACTCAGGATAGCCGTGACTAGTGAGCTGACTCGAGAAAAGAATGACCTGTTAAGGCTCCAAGAGCTAGAAGGATTAAACGAGAAATGCCTACAAGCTCAGCAGCATATCGCACTCTACCAAGCACGCATTTCCAAAACCTTCAATCGCAAAGTGAAGGAAAGAGTGTTCAAAGTCGGCGAGCTAGTTCTAGCCGTAAGAAGGCCGATGATTCTTACTCACAGAAGTAAAGGCAAATTCTAGCCCAAGTGGGAAGGCCCTTATGTGATCGAGACAACGTTCTCGAACGGCGCCTACAGGATAGCCCAGCCTAATGGAGACCTGTTAGTGGCTCCTATCAACGGCAAATTCCTGAAAAGGTACTATGCTTAATCTCCCCTGCTTAAGTGGAATATAGCGAGGACCGCAATTCTGACAAAACTACTTCCAGAACGCAATTAGTTGGGTTACATTCTATCATGTCCGTATGACCTCTGAACAGATATGTCCCGCTAAAAGTTTATCGAGAGTTTATCATCAGATATCACTCTCGCCTAAAAACTGTCATTTACATTCCGGAATGATTGGTCCACAAAAGTCAGAAAAGAGTCGCTTTTATTTATTCCCAAAAGAGAGCAGAATTACATCTGGGGAAGCAAAAAGAGAAAGGATACATCATGATGGTGGAGTAGTCAGATTGCAAATCAGCCGCTCCAGTGCAGCTATCCTCTCATTCCTAAGAACCAAGGCATCGGCGCGAGCCCGCTCCAGCCGTGCCTCGGGGGTATTCATACAGGACAGCTCAGCCCTTGCCCGAAGGCAGCCCGCGCGGGCAGCTTCCGCACGGTCCAAATCTCGTCGCGCCGTGCTCAATCGCCCAGTCGCCACGTCTAGACCCACCAACGATTGAGAAGCCCACTCCTCTGCCCAAGCGAGTTTTTCCCTCAACTTGGAGGCCCTCGCTGCATTCCCGTCATGCTCGGATCGGCACTTCGTCTCAAGAGCGAGAGCCTCTGCCATGACAGCTTTTCTTCTATCCATCTTCAGCTCATGTGTCTTAATGGAGTTGTCTAGGCTTTCCAGCTTGGTAGTGAGCTACGCAGTCATGTGGTCATACCTAGTCTGGACCTCAGCATCGAAGCTGCCCCGAGTCAGCTGCAAGTATTCGTTAATGAGTTGCTCTAAACCATTAACCACCGCCTCCAGTGCGTCATCTACCCCAGGATCGCCGAGCTCCCTAATAGCCCCGATCGAAAACTGAGAAGTTTTCTTCAGGCGCTCGAAGCCGAGACTCTTTGCCAACACCATTGATATCATCGTTTTCAAACTGGTGTAAAAGAGGCTGGTATGTTGCTCGGTCAACACAACTAGATCCGACTGAACGCCAGGAGTGTCCGCGATATCAGCAAGTCCCTCTCCAGGGATAACTGCAGATGAGGTGGCCACAGCCGTCGCCTCGATGCGTGGCAGGACCGAAGAAGGTGCGACGACAACGATCGAAGTCATCGGCATACTCGCAAGGGGCGAGGTCACGATGACGGGTTCGTCCTCCTCTTGAGACGACGAAACCACTCTGGATGAGCTAGCCCCTGAGGACATTTCCTCCTTGAAGTCAGGTGCCTCCACATCATCGCCAGGAGCCGGAGCAGAGCCAGAAGGCGCTTCAATGTTGTGCTCTCCATGGACGCCATCCCCTGAGAAAAGGACAAGAAAGTTGATATCAATATGATGGTAATCCTTCTAAAGGGAGACATAAAGACGATATTTACCCGGGGCCAACGGCATATACGACGCATCTGCAGCCGATGTAGCTAAACCACGCCTTAATGACGCAATGCGAACTGTCATACCTGGAGAAGGAGGTGGGCCGACCGACATCACCAAGAGTTCTGTCAAGCCTTCACCAAGACGCGGTCGAGGTTCATCAGCTGGAATCTCGCCAGACGTGCTCGCTGACCCGGCGGAAGTTTTACCCACTGCTGACCTCGGGAAAGATTCTCCCATCTGCCCCGGCCACACAGGCAATCTCGCTCCGCTACCTGGAGCAGTAGCCACGACAGCAACCTCTAGCGAGGATTCTCCGGCGCCGCCGGTCGGAACTGTAGAAGGTCCCTCTCTAAAAGGCGAGGAACCTACAGCCAAAGAATCATCCCTGATATGGGGAGATGCAGGCTCACTCCCGGGAGCCTCAACACCAAGAATACGGAGAAGACGAGCAACCGTCTCCTTCCTCCTCTTACGAAGAGAAGCTTCCTTCGGAGCAGAAGTCCGTCGCTTCCCAGAAGAGACTACCAAAGCCCCCGCAGGCGGAGGCACTTCACACCTCGGCACCGACACCAGAGGCTCATCCGGAGTACCAGACTCCTCACCCTCGTCCGAAGAAACCGAAGGGACTTCGACTCTTCCCCCAGGCTTGGGAGAAGGCACCCTGAAGCTTCCACGCATGTCAAAATCGCGATGGAAGGTGTTAATCGCCACATAGAATTGGGCGTAAGAATGAAGGATGCGCAGCTCCGTGGAGGTTGTAACGACCGGCACGATGAAGGTTGCCCCCGTGCAACCCATGATAAAATATCGCCACCCTCTAGCTCCATCAATGAGTCCGCCCCTGGACCTGAAGCTGGTGACAGCGTTGCCCACGTACAACTAATCGTAGCCGAACTGCCTAGCAAACTGACTAGGCAGGTAGGGCTCGAAGAGGCAATGGTCTTCGCTCATGTACAGCAGATGGGAGGGCCTAATGCAGACCAACCAATTAAAAGCTTCCGGAGAAAGATCGATCTTCTCTCCACCTGAATCCTCAAGCCTCGTCCCTGATTGATTGCGATGTACATGAGGGGGAGTACAGAGGAGCTTCCAGCCGTGGCTGAGGTTCAACACCAGCCGACAGTCTAAAACTGTGCTTACATTCCAGGGAGAGTCCTTGTAATTCAGCAAGAATATACCCCCCGAGCTGCTACCGGAGCCAGGAGACATCACCCGGGGATTGTGGAGAATTAACCATCCCATCAAATATAGGTATGGTAATTCCACCCGGGGAAAACTCTCACGCCGAGCTTCATCGACGAGCAACCCATCAGTCATGGCTCTCAGGCCAGCCTGTATACGGCACACCATGGCAGGAAGCAAGCCCAGTCTTGCCCCGAACACCAGGCGCACTGCCGGCCACAGGATATTCCGGTGAATGCGGTCCACAGACGCAGTACCAGGCACTACTACTCGACGTAGCCATATCGAGAGGAAACAAGCCAGCTGGGCTTCTTTAGACAGAGGCCTGCGACAGCACCTCAAGTAACTACAGGCCTTAATGCCTTCAGGGTACTTTCCTACCCCCTCGACGAGAATCTGATCCGGAGCTTTAGCCTCCTCCATAAGATCCTCCACGACCTGGGCACTAAGCACGTCCAAACAGTTCATGGGCTCATTCTTGCCCCTCGAGGCTTTCTCCGACTTGGCAGCCCTGGCTCGGTGGAAGAAGAGGTAGGACATCCACTTGGTGGTATGAGCCAAATCAGAAGGCTCGTTATAAAAAGTGGTGTACGCGAAGTATTGACACATCAGCTCCTGATACACTTCCGCCACCCGAGGGTCCAAGTCCACCAACTCCCGGTTGGTGGGAACATACTCTTCATATGGGGTAACCCCCATCGGTAGTCTCGAGACAACTGCTATCTCATGGAGGGCCAATCCCAGCTCCCCCAATAGAGTGGCGAAGGTGCCAGTGAGCGAAATGTATCGCTCCATCAGTGCCAAGAACAAATTAGGATTGGGAGGCAACCCGATGCTCGTCGCACTCACAGCGGCATACAGTCCAATTCCCTCCAGCTCTCTCCGAAAGTGCTTCACTCGGGACACTGCCCGGGCATAGTCCCCTGAACAACGTCACAATGTCGGAAGGGCGACTGACAAACGATCCCTGGTCAGCTCCTTTCAGATGAAAGATCTTCCCCGGCTTGCCGTGAAGATCAGGAGTCAGCGTCCACGACATCTTCCTGGGATGCGTCGCGTGGAAGAAAGCCGAGATGGGATAATCCCTCGGCATCGTTGGCAGGTACAAAACCAAATTCCCGGCAGGGAAAACCCAGAGCTCCCTCTTGGGCTTCGTCTGGGACTGTTTGTCAATCATGTCCCCAAAGAGGAAAACCGGCTTTATATACTGCTCCCCGTCTACATATGTCAAGGGCTCGCCATTGATCATGCTCAGCAGCGTCCGCTCGCCCTGAGCCGATATCAAACACTCCCTTCCCTCAGGATAATGGGGTCCGGAGATGGGAAATACCACGTGGGACAGATCCTCCAAGTTGTTCGAGTGCAGCATCCCGGCAGCGGAGCCCATCACCTCGGCCAGTGGAGACTCACCCAAATCAACTGCAAAAGTGCAAGGAAAATATGTCATTGCAAATCTTGCACAAACATACAGACCAAAGAAACAACAGTCTGTGCTCTACGCAGGATTGTACAATTTTGGTTATTCTACGCCGGAAGTCCCCTCCACAAGCGTAAAACTCAAATTTTACGATATACGCCAATTTTTGTTAGCCAGAGCTTTTACGCTCAGAACTACGAAAATATGGAGTCTTTACGCTGGCACATTAGAAATATGGGCGTAAAAGATAAAAACGTCTCCGTGCATCATCTTCCTCAAAAGAGGCTATCAGCACAGAAGACGACCTAGCGCGGTCACGTTCAACGTGTGCGAAGGATTTTTCGTCGTTTTTTTGTCACCCCAAAGGCTCTACCTCTAAGACCGGGTGCGCTGCTCGTCGGCGGGATACTTCGCTCAGAAGAAAGTTCGCCTTGCCCGACCGAAGACTCCCTCGCTGGGGCAAAAGAATGAGAAGAAGAACCTATACTCTTTCCCTTAGCGGAGGGGGTTTGTTTCGGCGCCATTTCTGAAGACTCGAGGTGCTCGGAGAAGGAACGAAGAAAAACTCGAACAGTCGAAAGCTCTCTATCGCAGAAGACAGATAAAAAGTTTTTCTCTCAAAAGCTTGGGATATATATAGAGTTCGGGTCGACTCCTCGAATCCTCAGACGGACTCCTCGAGACCCTAACCAAATCTCACAATTAATAGTGGGTTATGATTGGATGCTACGTCAGCCCACTACCCTTGAAAGACGGACAGTCAGCAAATTCGAAAAAAAATTCGTGCAAGACGGTTCAGCAGGTTCTACGCTAAAGGAGCTTTCTACGCTCGACAACAACAGATCTACGGTTTTACGCTCGCAAGCTATAAGTCTATGGTTTTACGCCCGGATGCCTTTGTGCTCGGTAGCTTTTATGCTCGAGAGGCCACAAACCTACGACTTTACGCTCAGCAGATACCAAATCGATGATCTCACGCTCGGTGGCGCTCAGTTTACGCTCAGAAGCAACAGATCCGCAAACTTCACGCTCGAAGAAATTTTCTTTTCAGGAGCTACAGATATACAGTTCTACGCTAAAGGAGCTTTCTATGCTCGACAGCTACGAATCTACAGCTTTATGTTCGACAGCTATAAGTCTATGGTTTTATGCCCGGATGCCTTTGTGTTCGGTAGCTTTTATGCTCGAGAGGCTACAAACCTACGACTTCACGCTCAGGAACCACAAGTCTACGATTTCACGCTCGATGGTGTTCTACGCTCACAGGCTACAGATCTCCAGTCCTACGCTAAAGGAGCTTTCTACGCTCGATAGCTACGAATCTACAGCTATACATTCGACAGCTATAAGTCTATGGTTTTATGTCCGGATGCCTTTCTGCTCGGTAGCTTTTATGCTCGAGAGGCTACAAACCTACGACTTCACGCTCAGGAACCACAAGTCTACGATTTCATGCTCGATGGTGTTTTACGTCCAGAGGCTACAGACTGATGATTTCACGCTCCACGACTTTCCGCATATTTGAACAGTCCCCAAAGCGGTCAATTGCCAAGAGTTCACACAGAAGATACTCGTTCTTGACCCAGAGCATCCCAAGTACCCGAAGCATACAGAGTTCAAATATTGAGAAATTACTCTTCTCGGGTCCAAAATTGGAGGTTCATCCAGACTCCAGTCTGAACATCTCGTCTATCAAGATGGCAAAATCAGTTTGACAGCCAAAACCTCGACCCTGTTCCAAGGGAGTTTCGAGAGATCATTCTTGAAGAGAAGTCTAAACAAAATTTCTGCTCATCAGAAGCAGCAGTTCAGAGCTCTACGCGGTCCCTCAGTCCTAGCAACAGGATAATTCTAAATGTTCAAAATGCTTAAACAGCGTTCTATGGACTATTTGTTATGCGTAAAGGATATGGCCTAATACTCTTTCTATCAGAGTCGGCGTAAAGATTCAGACGTGTCAAAGCTACACATATTCAGACTTCACAGCAACGTATGGCAAGATGATCATATAAAGAAGAAAGACGATTTTATTAAAGATTAAAGTCATATGAGGGAAATCCTGTCTACAAAGGGTTTTTTCTTTATTTCTTTTGACTACATATGAGGGAAATCCCGTCTACAAAGGGCTTCCTCATCATCGTCGTCAGAAGATCGCCCCCAGAATCCGTTCTACCGGGTTCTCGCATCGGTGCAGGTCTTCCTCTTCTTCCATGGTAGTTCATCGACCACCACAGTCATGAACAAGAAGATCGCTGGCGGGGGGATACAGAGCTGGGCCTGCATAGATTTTGCAGATCCCATGCTCCGTGCGCCGCTCAAAGCAGGGACAGAGCCGGTCTGTCTGCCTCTCGTCACCGGAGGCAACGAGAGAAGACAACACTTGCAAGCTGTGTGATCAAATATGACCCTTCCTCTCTCCTGGGGCAACGCCATACAAAGTTGCTGATTATCCCGAGCAAGGGAGGCTAAGATATCCTTCCATGATCCATCGTTGCAGTGGACACTTGCTCGAAGACGCCGTCTTTTTTGGCTCCCTACATGCTGGAAGAACATGATCTCCTTCTTCCTCAGGTCGACCCGACGAACTCCGGCGATCATCTCTGCATGGTAATGGGAATATGGAAAGAACAGGCTAACTCCTCCAGCCTTTTTATAGGCAAAAGAGATCACAGCGGTCCCCAATAAATTTGCCATAAAGTCAGCATCGACCGTTACAACGATCCATTCAGAAACGTTTCGAGTTACGAGGGGCCGTTCATGCTTCATTCAAAGCGTTTCAAATTCCGAGGAATTTAAAAGCTTTGAAGGGGGTCTTGTAGAAGCATAAAAAATACGCTGGGAGGATCTACGCAGCCTCTTGATGCAGAACAGCGTAAACAGAGGCCTTCAGAGCCATCAAGCGTACAACAGAGCTTTTTCCGCTAAAACACAGCGAGAAGAATAAGCTCAAAGGAGCCATCAGTTTTGCGGATCCTATCCTTGATGATACGGCTCAATTTATCTGTCCGATTGTAATCATACCTCCTTCGCCAATGGACCCAACAAATCAGGTCGTTCCGTCAATGGATCCAAAGGATCAACCTGCTCCAAGAATTCCTGATTTTGATGTAGAAATAATTTTACCTTCTCGGGTTGAAGTTGGTGAGCAGATCAAGTCACAAGTTGACATTGTCGCTACAACCTCCGAAGATATGTCTGGATAGGACATTCAGGATCAGCCTCAATCTGCTATAGTTATAGTTGGGTTTAAAGATTCCATGGAGCAGATTAATACTGAAACTAAAGTTTCTGATGTGAGGATGACTATGAGTGACTATGATGATTTACCCATTCATGTCGATTCATCTGAGGTTGAGGCTTCGTTGACAGGCCTGAGGAGTTCTTTGGAGGGTAGACTCATGAAGACGAATATGTACCACCTGGTGATGGTACGTGTCTCTCTATTCTTTCTATACCATAAGTTATTGTGTTGCATACTTCATTATCATGAATTCATGCAATGATAACTTCGGCTAGCATAGGCCAATCTGTCACTTCTTTCCTTAGCTCGACGTGCATATATTTTAATTACAATATATTATTTATTGATCATATTGTTTGCTCAATTTTTTTAGGTGATAAAATTGTGGTAGGAGTTGCTCCAGAGAGGGCCAAAGAGACGGTTATTTCATTGAAACAACTCCTGTCACTGAAATCATGGTTCCGGCAATGGAAATCACATCGATGCCACCAATAGCTTCAACTGCTCTTGTGGTAGAATTGATCAGTGCTGCTGAAATGCCTTCCACCATTAGTTTGAGAGGATGAGTAACGGGTTCTTCCCCTTTTGCCTCCACTATCGAGGCTACAACTATCACGAAAACTGCTTTCGTGTATCATGGTCTAGCATTAGCGAAAATTATCGCTAGTTTAAGTTCAAGCACCCATTTTAATGCTTTAGTAGATGCTTATACCTCTGCTTTCTATGCAACATTGAAGGAGTTGATAAATTTGGTGCTCAAGAAAGGTTTATCCTTTAAGGACGTGAAAGATGCTAGCTTGTCCAAGATTTAACTTATCAGAATTTTTAAGGATGAAGCTAGGGCTGCTGCTCTTGAACAAATCTTGATAGGCATTGAGCAGCCTATTAATAAATATCTGCAGCTTAATAGTAGGGACATCTTGACTCTAATTCAGACTGAATACGAGTCCATTACTGTTGAATTCATGGATCTTCATACCACTTTCCAGGAGCATAAGAAGATGCATGCTGAGAAGGCTGTTCGAATAAATGCTTTGGTGAAAGAAGTGACTTCTTCTTTGTCTCTTTATTGTTCTGCCTACGATGAACATAATGATAGGGCGACACAACTCAAAAATTGGATTCAAGAACTCTAAGCCCAGCTCAAGCAAGCAAGAGAGGAGTTGAAGGTGACTGTGGAGCGACGTCGAAAAGAGCTGGTTCATTATGACTTAGCAAGAGAACAACTTTTGGAGCTTGAGCACAATAAGAATGAGCTTGACCTTGCTTGAAATAAGATGATAGAGTCATATGCTTCTATGGCTCCTTTTGCTACAGATGACTCCAGAATGCTCGAAGCACATAGAAGAGCGACACTGAAAAAGGACCAACAACTAGCTCGACTGACATAATTTCTCCTTGATCTTTCTACTCCCCCTGAGTGAGATATATCTTATGTTCTTCCTTGTTTTATTTTCTTATAAGTTTTTCAATGAAATTATATTAAAACTTTTAGCTTTGAACAATGCTTGTTTGTTGTGGACCCATTATTTATTTTGTATCTACTATTAGATACAAATATAGGTTAAAGTGAAAACAAGATCAGAGGTAATATGGACATAATATATTTTTAAATAGGATCCCACCAAATATATCTGCTCAGAGGTATTATGGACATGGCAGAATAGCTCTGTAGGAGAATTTGGTAGATTATCACTCAAGGCATACTCATGCTGAGTACAAATGATAAATTTTAAAGGATGAAATACTATCAGAGTTGATATGGATGTAATATTTCACTAGTTTACTCCATCGAGGAAGAGAAGAAAGAGTAGTTCAGGGAGAAATTATTGTCTTATCTTTAGGGGATAATAAATAAGATATGATTCAGAGGTAATATGGACATGAATCATATTAGATTTATTGACTGGTGAATAAACCTGTGAGATTATTCCTGAGCCAATTGGGAATTAGGAATAGAGTATCCTTAAAATAACTAGGCTTTAAGAATAGGACAATTTTGTTGGAGAAAATCGTTTAGATGATCTTAATGAGAGTGTACCGTTGGATCTGAGTATTATCCCGCTGAGGGACTTTGAGGACCCATGACTTATTCAAAAATAAATATAGGTAACAGTTGTAGAAGCATGAAAAATATGCTGGGAGGATCTACGCAGCCTCTTGATGCAGAGCAGCATAAACAGAGGCCTTCAGAGCCATCAAGCGTACAACAGAGCTTTTTCCGCTAAAACACAGCGAGAAGAATAAGCTCAAAGGACCATCCGCGTAAGTACAGTACGTCCAGGCCGCTCCAGCATAAACAGGGTTCTTCATCGCCTCCATGGCGTAAAACTCATCCGCTCTCAAAGCAGCATTAAAGCGTACGAGGAACGCTTCGTCTTTCCCAAAATGAACCTGTCAAGTCACGCAGTGAATCTGACCTCTGACTCCCGACAAAAAGTGCTGCACGGCTACCCAGACGACGGCTAGAAACGATGGCAGACCCCTCGGGACGCGCCCCACAGTATGATGGCAGATCTTTGCATTTAATGCAGAGGATTTGGTTAAAACATCACCGAACCGTCGTTTACTAAAGTTCCCTCAGCGTAAACCGCTCTTTCGCGTACAAGAAAATACGCTGCCTTGTTTTACACAGGCAAACATGAGTTGTTTTACGCTCCGCAGTAGATAAACCGCCTGTCACGTCAAAAGCTGCACTTTGTACGGGACTTGAGGCACGTCTCTACGTCTTATTACACAAAGCGGTGACAGTTTCTCTCAAGGCACGTCTCTACGACGGATGCACAGAAGGGTTGCAGACCTTCAAAACACGCCTCCGTATTAAATGCATAAGATGGTGGCAAATCTCTGCAAGAGATTTGATTATATATTCAAAAGCCGTAATTCTGGCTAAGACGTCCACATCAGCACTCTGGCACGGTACGCAGCGACTTCTACGCCCATTCAGGATCTGTGCTCGCGCGGCTTCTACGCCCACTCAGTCTCTACGACACTCGGCCTCTACGACCATTCGGCTTCTATGACTATTCGGCTTCTATGCCTATTCGGCTTCTACGCCTGTTCGGCTTCTATGCCTGTTCGGCTTCTATGCCTGTTCGGCTTCTATGCCTACTTGGCTTCTACGCCAGGGTGACAGTCATTTGGCTTCTATGCCAACCTCTTCTACACAAGGGATACCTACCTACGTGGCTTCTACGCCGTGATCTTCGCAGCAAATATACGCATTTTGTCCCCTTAGTTGGACACGCATCACATGCTCACTCAAAAGGTCATCTATACGCAGGCATTGGTTATCTTAACCGTTGTGTAAAAGGGTGTTGTACTTCCCACTCCTCGGTTTTTACACCGACGGAGTGGTCACTGTCACCAAAACTCTATAAATAGAGACCCCTATCAATGGGGAACAAGGTCAAAAAAAATGAACAAGGTCGACAAATTGGAGGATCGGAAACTTGGTCAAGAAAACCAATACCAGATCAAAAGGTCAAGAGAGAGAGACCGGAGCTCAGGCAAAGAGCAGGGATCGACGACTTTGGCATCGTGCATCCACCCTCTCCTGCAACCTTCGAAGCTGCTACCTGTCTTCCACGGCACTTCTTCAACATCGTGTGGTCCAAGGGCTAAAGTGATCGACTGCAGATCAGACACCTATAGCAATTTATACCCAGATTAAATAAATTATACTCCCACATCCTTGTATAGGATTACATTGTACAAGTTTGTTTGTAAACCAAAGGGCGCGGGTTTCGCATAAACCCTGTCATTGAAATACACTTTCATTCTTTCGTTTAATACCACAAACAACAGTTTGAGAGGTCGTGTAGGCTATGAATTGCAGATAATTAAATAAAATATATTTGATGTATATCTTATTTTAATCTGCTGGAGATGGAGAATAATATGTCTTGCTTAGATATAATACTTGAGAAATTGGCCATTGATAGGCATCATTATCAAATCTCCAACGTCTTTATCATCTGGGCAATTAACACCATATTCATAGAGAAAGCCTATTTGAATACGTCACCCATGCTTTCGTCGGAATCCCACAATGATGAGTAAGAGGAATGAGAATATGTCTCTTCTTTCGATTCTGAACTTTTAGGACTTGTTGGTGGTGCAACATATCCCAAACCACGACCAGTCCGTTGGTAGTATATTTTCAGCTTGCCTTTTGGAGAGAGATAACGTATATAAGTTTGTCTGCATTTTCCATAATTTAGTCCCAAACCAGATTTTAAGTTGTAGCCCGTGGCTTGTATAATATCTTTGGCTGGTTGGCTGTAACGATACGGTTGTATCTTCCACATATCCTCATTAAAACCATTAGTCTGTACAACTCTCTTATTTTTCTTTGCCAAAAATTATCTGATATTGCTTGTCTTGTCTCACAGAGACTATGAAGTATGGCTCCTCATATGGTTCATATGACGAACTATATTGGAATAGAGATGCCACGGGTATGGACAGAGGTTCATAGAGGTAAAGAGCCTCTAATAATTTTTCAGGAAAGGGTTCAACATCAATGTAGTGTGAAGTAGTGTCTTCTTTATTTATGAGCTATAAGATTTCTTCATCTTCCACATAGTCAAAAAAATCTTCAGCCTTGACAAGAGGTTGGCAAGATTGATGACTATACGAAGGTCGACAACAAGTGGCTCATTCTCCAGTGTTGACTGTTTATTGCATCGAAGGTTGATGACCAATGAAGATAATTTGTACAGGTCAATACCGAGAGGCTTTGAAGGAGTTGGACAAGTAGTACGTCCTTTTACTCAGATTATCAAAGGCTCTTCTTTTGGAGTATTTTTAGCTTCATCAATAGCTTGATTAACTTATTATTTTATACACTCCGGTGTATAGAGTGTAGAGTCAGCGAAATAGGCTTCGACACCTTTGAAAGGGTTAAGGTCAGCTACCTCTGTCTTGACCTCTCCTCTACTGTTCACATATTTAAAGCATTGATGTAGGGTGGAGGGTACAATTTTATGCTCATGTATCCATGGCCGTCCTAGCAAAATATTGTAGGATACGTCAGAGTCAATCATATAACATGTGACTTCAGTACGTAGATCGCTTATCTGAATTTTTAGGCAGATCTTTCCTAGTGGTTTACTTTTTCCTGCATTGAAGCCTAGAATGGTAGTACTAGTAGCAGATAGGTTGTGCATCGATATCTTTAATCCTTTCAGTAGACTTTTAGGAATGATGTTGAGTGAAGAAATATGGTCGATGTGAATCCGGTTCAACTTAATAGATCCAATATAACCGGTATAATACAGAGGCCTGTCATGCTGATTATCTTTGAGTAGCATGTCATCTTACGTGAAGGTGGTGTTAGGTATCTTCTCGATCAAGCTGTGGCATTGATTGAGGACACGCTAATGGCTCTTCATCAGGAATCTTGAGTTGAGATAAGCATGAGTCATTATATATCAAAGCTTCGCTCAAAGTTTCACGAGTCTCTTTCGACAAATGAAGCAACTCAAATATAGAGAGTCGGGCTGGGGTATTGGCCAGTTATGCCAATATGTCAAAATTGTAGGGCTTTTCATGTCCTTGGGGTACATTCTTCTTCAGTGATTTATCGAAGAGCACTTCCTTTTGCTTTACTTTATCTGTCGTAGTAGGCTTTAAAGGACCAGGTTCAGTTGTGACCGAAGCAACATGAGCCAGTAAAGTAGGAATAGTGTTAGGAACATCTTCTGAGATAGATTCATAGGTTTTATGATAATCTTTGTCGAACTTAATACCAGTTATGGCTTCTTCTTTGGATATTGGAGAAAGAAGTACCATGTTACAGGACTTGAGTTTCTTTTTATCATGTCCCTGCTTGGAGAGAGTCTGTGGGCTAGTTTTATCTTAACCCAATCTACTGTAGGATTTTTTTTGGACTGTCCTTGAGTTATAGAGGAATACGTTGTCCCTTGCCAAAGTTTAAACCTTCAGCTTTCTGGAAGTCATACCCCATATTTTGCATTAAGCGTATAGATTGCTAGCTGTAATGATAAAATTGGGGATGATCCTCTTCAAGCATTTGAGTTGAGGTCGATGCTCTAATAGTTGCAGAAAGAGGAGGAGGAATTTGTGTAGGAACACCTTTATAAGACTGAAGATTTGTTGTGTCCTATACAGCAGAACGCTGCCAATCATGAACCATTGCCGGTGCGTTAAGCGAAGCTTACAAGCAGAACTTGGTGGGGCAATGTTCAGATTTTGAAATCTGATCTCGAGAGATACATCTTCCTGATGTTGGTTCTGATCTTCGTATGAATGAGGATCCAAAGAAATTATATTGCATAATTTATACTTCTTACCCTTTTTGGATTTTGAATTGGAAGATACTGCTCTATGGTTCCAATCTAGCAACAGGTCGGGATGAATCCACATAATCTCGCTATGATCTGTGGTAAGAGGCACCAATTCTTCTGTTTGACTTCTAGGAGGTGAAAGATTTACCACTTTTATCGTAGCTCAAGATATTGGGACGACACTGTTGGGGACTTCTTGTGTTGGGAAGTCGCTGAATTAAAGAGACCATATTGGCAGTGACTGTCTTCTCTTCATTGTGAATGGTGATAGCTTTAGTATCTATCAACTGTTGTATCTTTCTTTTCAAGACATAACAAGCCTTAGTAGGGTGATGTATGTATCAGTGGTACAAGAAGTATTTCGGATCGTCTGTTTTACCAGCCTCATTTGGTCGCTTGATGTCAGGCAACTGCAACTTGTTACTTTTTATCAACCACTCAAAAATACTATAGATATCGCTCTCGTCAAAGGAAAATTCTTCCTTAGGCCTGGAAGACTCTGGAGGCTTTTGTGCTGGAGGAGAGGTGGGTCGCTTTGACAGGTTTATCTCCAAGGCCTCATTTTCTTTGTTGTTGCGATTATTCACACTATTGGAGAGGCGTTTCCCTTCAGCATTGGTTATTTGTAACCCTAAATTATGTGCCATCTTCGCATTACCTTTAGCATATTCTACCCCGATGGTGAACGTCGCCCAGTCTTGAAATTGAGTTAAACCTGTCCAAAGCCCTACTATAGGTAGTAGGTTCTTTTTGTAAGTATCAATGAATGCGGAGTCTGGAATACCGGAGGATAACTTCAAAGTTGCCTACCTGAAATGCTCAACAAATTCATGAGCGGATTCCTTCTCATTTTGTTTAATATCGATGAGTGAAGACATCATCATATCCATGCTTCCCCTATAGAATCGTGAGAGAAAAAGACACTTTATGTTATCAAACGAGGATATGCAGTTATCAGGTAAACTGTGATACCAATCGTAGGCTATGCCGGCCAAGCATCCCACGAACAATCTGGTAAGGAGAGCATCCTCTTTCTACTGATGAGCCATCATCATATTAAAGTAATTGATATATTGTCTCAGTCATGTCCTGCCTTCAAACAAGACTATCGATTGGGGTTTGTATTTAGGAGAGAAGGGAATATTATCCCAATGCGAAGGATAAGGCTGTTTTACCCCCCAGCTTGCGGAGTTGGTCTTTGTTCTTTAAAACATTGATCTGTACAAGCAACTCTCGGATAGCTTTGAGAGGATTATTGGTTTGGAGTGGTGTGACAGAGTGATAAGATCCTGGTTAAATATGTATCATAACCGGGGAGATCCATACCCAATATTCAGAGGATTAAGTGTTGGCACTGATGACTCTAGGTTTATGATCGCTTTTGGATTTGTGTTGTCCTGCAGAGGTATTGTTCCAGGAGTAGGCTATGTAGGTATGAATGAAGCCACTTGGACAGGTGCCGGTATAGTAGAATATTGGACTATCATTATTTGATGCATATTTTGTATCATGGTGTGCATGTCCCTGAGAGCGGCCTCTACTGAGTTGAGGCATTGTTCAGTGGCTTCTAATAGAGAAGCATCTTGTTCATCACCATCGGCATAAATAATAATATCCCTGTATGTGACAGAGGGATTGGTACAAAGAACCGTGTAGTTGGAGTCTACACTATCAGTTTCAGAATTAAGGGGATTGCAACCCCCAGCCTCAAATTCTGAGGAATGGGGATTCTCGTGATGAACTAGCTCCTTCTTCGAGAATGAGTATTTTGGTATACTCTTTCAAAGAAGTTGGTGAGTTGGTCAAACCTCCTATAGCTGGATATTTTTGAAGAACTTAGTCTTAATTGTCTCCTACCACTGGGAAGATGCGAAGCCATGTATGCTGAAGAAAAGATCAGTTCATCATCATGCTCCTGGTTGTCAACTTGCTTTGCATGTCAAGGTTTAGGAGACATAGTGTAAGTCAATCGGTCAAACGCAAACCGCGCTTTGCTGTTGCACAGCAATATTAGATTACAACTCTATGAAAATTGCAACAATGTTCATTAGGAAACATCATTATAATGTCAAAATGGTCCCTCTTTTTACGTTTTTGTACAATAAGCTCACGTAAGTCGAAAGAGGGAATAAAAGAGTAGGAAGAGGGCAGACTCTGCCTCTTTACATTAGAAATATTAAATCTTCTATGAATATTTTTGGTCCCTTGTGTATAGAGTGATGTGCTGGCTTGATTGGAAAGTGATTCATCATATCTCAAGTTTTTGCCCTTCAGGGAGGAGAGAAAGTTATTACTAGCAGTCCTCTTGTGTACATGCGCACAATCTGCATGTTGTGAAGAGATTGATCTTGCTTGGCGCACTTTCTATGGCACAAACAGAGTTGTCATAGTTTGTCTATATGCATTTAATTTTGAATGAAGGTCTTGGCTTGGCGCACTAATAGTAGACTTTTGATGACAGGCGTATAATTTTTCCTCTACTGTGTGCGTAATTATGATTTTAGAAGAATAATTCTCCCTAACCAAGATTTTATTTGTGCGATTGTTGGTTTGGACAATGGTGTCTATGCCTTGCTTGCCTCGCATATTACAATGAATATGTGCGGGTTGAGAAGCTTGGGTGTGAATCATCCTTCACTTAAAATTATGCGAGTTGTGCGCATTGTATCTCTTGTTTAACGTAAGGGATTTAGAAGCTTGGGTGTGGATCACCCTTCGCTCAAAATTGCGTAAGTTATGCGAATTATATCCCTTTTTTAACTCAAGGGAATTATTTACCAAGTCATTGATCTGAACAGAATTGACAAGAAAACTCTCGTCAACCAGAATGCTCTTTTCCTTGTTGGAAGCAACTTCAGAATATGTATGACGAGGCTTAGGCACCCACACTTTGTATGTTTTCCTTGACTTGAGTGCGGATGAGGGGTGAACACTACCCCAAGAGTGGAGCATTTATTCATATGCCTGTTGGTTGAAATTCACGACCAAGGTTTTCACATTGAGGCGACAGAAGTAGTGTCGAGTTGAGCTATCACCTTCTCGTCAGAGGAGAAAGAAGTCCCCAGCAGATTCGTCATCTTGTTTGCAAGGAAAAATTTATAAGAAACTTTTTTATTTCAAACTATTAAAAAGAAAGAAAAGTACAAGAGATCCTAAACAAGAATCTAAGTACAATTAATTCTAGGGAAGTATAGCTATAGAATCTGAGCTGCAGATGATCACTTTACACCTTGGACCACTCGACGATGAAGAAATGCACACGATGACACAGAAATATAGGGAATGCTATGAACAACTTGGAGAGTTTAACAATAAAAAATCTCTGTCAACAACGGCACGAGAAGCTTCTATTTCTCTCAATTTGTTCTTGAATTTCAAAGACTTAAAAATTCTAGCCCCCGTTTCTGTCTGTCTGTCTGTCTGTCTAGGTGTATTTATAGAGTTTAGGAACGGTTATGAGAGTGTACACGCACTTTAGACAGTTAATACTATTTTACCATTGTGTGCGCACTTTTGGTAGACTAACACCCTACGTTCTGAATGTGGGTGCACAACTTACTACCTGCTTGACTCGTAGCTTCCTATACGAGAAAAGCATAGGTCGTGGGGACAGTTATTTGTACACTTTTCACGAGAAGTAAGACATATAGGAGACTGGCGCATTATCGGTTTGGATAATATGCTCACTTTAGAAGTCGTCTGGAGACTGGCGCATTCTTGGTAAGATTGACACTGTGGTGCATTTTTGAAGGAGTTGGCATTAGGCACATTTTTGAAGGAGTTGACACTACGGTACACTTTTGAAGAGATTGGCACAGCGACACACTTTTGAAGAGATTGGCACAGCGGTGAACTTTTGAAGAAGTTGGCATAGCGACGCACTTTTGAAGAAGTTAGCACAGCGGTTGGGTCGCCATACGACAACCTGGGTCTGCGTGCCACAGCACAACTGTAATGATAACTTTTGACTCTTCGGTTTTTGCATCTGTTAGCTGTCAGTGTGCTGCATTAAATGCTGAGAGAGAAAAGATATTTTGTGCACGAGCTTTCATAATACTAAAAAAGTGCACCATCTTCTGAAAGTGTGCCAAAGTATTGAGCACTTAAGAAAGTGCACATCTTTCTTCTGAAATAAGTAAAACGTGCGCCAAACAGATATAAAGTGTGCCATCTTTTCACTGTTGGATTTATTTGTAGAAAACAACGTCATCTATCTGAGATGCACTTTTTATGCTTCTACAGCATCCAAGTGCCAACAAGATATATAGAGATCAGAATGAGCATGTGTTGTGGTATGGTATGAAGCAGGAGGAGGCACGCTTCGTATCCAAGTGTTTAGTGTGCCAGCTAGTAAAGGCAGAGAGGCAGAGGCCAGGTGGTTCAATTTAGCCTTTACCCATTCCAGAGTGGAAGTAGAAGCATGTTATAATGGATTTTATTTCAGGGCTTTCGTGTTCTCTAGGAGAAAAAGACGCAATTTGGGTCATCGTAGACAGGTTGACCAAATCGTCCCACTTCTTGCCATTCAACGTGGGTATGTCTACGGATAAGCTAGCAGAGATGTATGTGTGATAGATTGTCAGATTGTATAGAGTTCCTATGAGCATCATCTCAGATTGGGATAGTATTTCATATCCCACTTCTGGAGGAGTTTGCAGGCTATCTTGGGCACCCAGCTCAAGTTTAGTGCCACATATCACCCCCAGACCCATAGGCAGTCGGAAAGGACTATCCAGACTCTCGAGGATATGCTTCGTACTTGTATCTTGGATTTTGGAGGATCTTAGGAGGATCATATTCACTTGGTAGAGTTTGCTTATAATAACAATTACCAGGCCAGTATCGAGATGTCACCATTCGAGGATTTATATGGACGGAGATGTCATACTCCTTTATCTTGGGATGATGTTAGTGAGTGTACCTTATTGGGACCAGAGATGATTATGGATGCAGCCGAGAAGGTAAAGCTTATTAGAGATAGACTTCGGGTGGCGCAGAACAGACAACGGCATTGTACCGACAGCCACCGGAGACCCCTAAAGTTTGAGGTATAGGTTTTATTTTGTATTGCTTGTGATTGTTTTGTTTTAGACTGAATGTTAAGGCTGTGTTTTATTCTAGGTTGTCGATATGGTATTCTTGCAGATTTCTCTAATACGGGGAACGATTCTTTTTAGTTGAGGCAAAAAGCTTAGTCCATGATACATCGGACCCTTCACTATTCTTGCGAGGGTCGGTGCAGTAGCTTATAGACTAGACTTGCCACATGCACTAGAGGAAGTGCATGATGTGTTCCATGTGTCATAGCTGAGACGGTACGTGGAAGATCCTAGTCACGTACTGGATCACTCGGAGATCAAGGTGGGTCCGACCCTCAGTTATCCAGAGCAGCCGATAGAGATTCTGGATCGTAGGAATAAGGTGTTATGGAACCAGACGATTCCCTTGGTATGCGTTGCGTGGAGGCATCACTCTCCGGGATAGTCTGCCTAGGAGAGGGAAGCCGAGATGTGTGAGTGATATCTTTATCTCTTTGAGCCATGAGGAATCATTCTTGCTTGTTGTGATTGCTTGTTGTAGTGTTAGTTTTTTCCTTAAATTTTGAGGATAAATTTTTTTTGAGGGTAGACTTGTCACTACCAAATTTCTAGATAGGAGTAATTTTATCATTTTATATTATTTCTTATTTAGTATTTATATTTTATATATTATGTTATTTATTTATTAGTTAGTGAACTAGTCTATTTATTTGGACTTGACACTAGTAGATCCAATAGGACTAGTCATGACATATTAAGGCCAACATTAGACTAGGCCCATTAGACTCATCATTTTTATTAATTAGAATATAATTAGTTTTTATTAGAATTAGAAGCTTCCTAATATAGCCCTCCTAATTTATTATCTCATAATGAATTATTGGGGATAATAGTGGCATTGCATATTACTTGGAAGATGGGAGAAAGGGGCCGGCCACATAAGTAGGAGAATTCCTTCTCTCTCTTCATTCATTCATTCCAATCTAGATCCCTAATTATGTTATTCCCCAATTTGGTTCATCCCTCCATCAAATTTACCTTAATTCACTCTTATTCCCTTCTATTTTTATTATCTAAGGATAATTGGAGCTTGGATTATAATGAGCACTTGGAGAAGAAGGTATTGGATAGGAGCTTATGTCCTAATTGTGTCTAATTAGTTTTTGCATTGGAAATTCATCTTCCAAAAAGTAAAATTCTAAATTTCCTCCTTAATTAGACTCTAATTTATTTATTTGACCATTAGAAACTATTCCTTAGCTTAGGGCTACCCATAGGAACAAGAACTAGATTCATTTGACCCCTATTATGACTTCTATGGTGATTTTTATGTCTAATTAGGGGGAAATCTGAGATTGGTGCACCAAGTGTTTGTCAATTGGACTAAATTGATGTTAGATTGGTTGTGTATGGGTAGTTGCATGCCTACAATTGGATATGGGTAGGCCGTATCATGATACTTTGTGATACGAAGTAATTTTGGGGTTTTCTCTTCGACACATGTGATACACATGTCATATTTTGTCACAATACTTAGTATAGCTATCTATTATTCTAAGTAGACTCTAATTACTATATTAGATCTGTTCCTATGATTTGGTTAGTGTTTGGTGATGATTAGGTGATGGTATCATGAGTATCACATGAGTATCATGTATGATACTTATGTGTGTTATGACAACCACTAAGTGTTTCATAAATTAACATTGTATTAATGAGTGTCTGTGTGTAGTGGTGTTTGATTGATGTGCACTTGGTATCAAGGGGTAGGGTATTGCAGTTGGGGTGTGACTAATGCTCGGGTTATAGCAGTGAGAGGGGTGATTATAGGTGTTTTGGGTGTATATAGGTATGCAATGGATGCAACTGATTTCAGTTGCTGTTTGCAACTGATTATTGTGCACTTAGTGCACAACAAGAGGAAATATGAGTCATCAAACAGCACCAGTTTAGGAATCTGGATCAGCAACCGTGAACACATGTGCTATTTGTTATAGTGTTCATCAGTAGGCAGCTATGTATGGGTCTGTATAGTGCGTGTTACAGGTCTTAGGGAAATATGGGACATGCCTGGCAGTTTTTCCTGGATGGTAGGCCTTGTGTTAGGCTCGGGCATGGTTATGACTAGGTTCAATTGTAAGGATAGTGCCAGGATGGGTATATATGAGTATCAGGAATGACTGATACTTTGGGGTATCAGTTGACTTGGATTGTGGGTTCAAGGGTGCCCTGTGATGAGTAAATGGGAGTTGAGTAAAGGCCATGTACCTATTAGTATCAGTTGTATAGGTAATGAGATATTGGATTAAGGGTAGTTGTGTATAGTGTAGTGAGTTGAGTTAATAATTAAGTGCATTAGAGTATCAAAAGATACCCGTATGTATGTATCAGTAGTATAAGATAGGTTCAAGTGTAGGTGAGTATGATACATGGATGTAGGTGAGTGAGGACTGGTGTGAGTTCTGCAGGTCTTGGATGCAATAAATTAGAAGTAAAGGGGAAAGTTAACTTCAGGTCTGAGCAGAAGATGGGATGGGGTTTGAGGAATATTGAATTATAGAAGTATGAGAGCTACTGTGCACTAGAATTAAAGAGCAGTAGTAGGTATTTTAAGCATAGGTTCATGTGAGTGTAAATGAGATGGCAGTGAGGTGAAGCGGACTGATACCAAAATATCAGTAAATGCCAAGTGTGGGGTGATGGTTTGATTGTTAGGTTAAAGTATTAAAGAGGATACCTTAGTATGGGTAAGGTAACATACATGTAGTCTAAGTAATTTAAAATACTAGGGTACTAATTAATGAGATACACTAGGATACAATAGTACATGAGATAGATATATATAGTACTTAATGCCCAATGACTAGTATAGCTAAATAGGTATTGACCTAGAAACCTAGGTATAGACTAGAGTTGACCTAGTTTGACTAGCATGACCTAGAAATGGCCTACAAATCATATTTAGTGCATTTAATTCATTTATCACCTTCATTACACTCAAGTGATATGATATTTCATATATAGGTCTGTGTGATACCAGCTTGGACACCGAGTTACATCATTTGCTCAGTACCAGAGACAAGTACATTCTCTGATAGTTTACGATATATGATAGCTTATATATTACATGTATCTAGTGTAGTTATACATGATTCCTGACACAATATTACATGGATTGGTATATGCAGGATCCCGTCATAAGATATTATTTTTTTTTGGACCCTGTACATGCCCTGTTATCTTGTATATGTATAGACACTGATTCATGAGAAGATGTAACCACCCTAAATTTTCTAATTAATAATTAAAATAAAATACTAGGTTTTGTACTTATGGCAGTACATGAGGACGTCTACTAGTACATTAATATATTAGAAGCTGAAGTTTCTTTTCTCAAAATAAATAATAATAAAAAAATAAATATTTTATAGAATAATAATAATGTTAATAATAAAATAAAAATAAAATAATTTAGTTATAAAAGAGAATATATATATAGCAATAGCATTAGAAAAAAAAACTAAAAGCTAAAAGCTAATAAACATAACATAACACAACACACTACTACCAACAAATAAACAACAGCAACATCAATTCCTTTCCCCCACGGGTCACCAAATAACCCAAGCTTCCCCATTAGTTGACCCGACCCCGCGCGTATACCCCCTCTCGACCTATATATATATATATATATATATATATATATATATATATATATATATACGAACACACGAAAACCCAAACCCTAAACTTTTCCTTCCTTCCTTACTCGTCGACCTTCTGCCGTCCTTACTCGCTGATGACCGCCGTCGAACCGCTGACGCCACCGATCAGAGTCTCGTGCGCGCGTAAATCGCCGTAAGAACCGAACCCCAAGTACCCATCTTTTTCGTTGAATTTCTTCCTACATAAACGACCGAATTGTGATCCAGTTGCTTAGATTCAACCACAATATGAACACCTTCTAATGCCTTCAAGTAGTTTTATTTGAACAACTCTATTTATGTTTTAAAATTAACCGAAACTTTCCGAAAAACATATTTTTATATATACAAAACAGAACACCCAACTGTTCCAAACACCTATTTTGGAAGGCAATTCTCTCCCAACCAAATCAATCAAAACTCAATTTTTTTTGACATGAAGTCAATATAAGCAGGATCGCAACAATATATTATTTGTATATTTTTTGTCATTATTCTTGCATTAAAAACTGTATTTAAAATCAGGAAAAACCTATGAAAACTGTTCATAAAAAACTTAGAAAATGCGATACGGACTGCGTCCCGATAAACTGGACCATAACGTCACGGACCTATTATACCGAAAGGAGCGTATGGTATATCCTGACGTGAGGGCTTTCACGGAAGTTGATTCGGGCGTGTTTATGCGCCGGAATCAACCCGTATCCGAAAAAAGTTTCTCGTATCGACGTTTTACAAAATTACCTATTAGCTAGTACACGCTCGTTAGAATGCGACAAAATTTGCGCCATCAGATCCGTAGTATCATGTTGGTCCTGTGACCCAGGTTTCATGCAATTCTGAGACAGTTGACCGAGCCGGCTATTCATGGGCCCTACGGTTTACTTGACGTACAAAATTATGATTGGCTCATCAGAATCCAAAATTGGACATACCGTTGAGTTCGTATCGACATTTAGGATTAGTTTGACCTATAATTTGTCCTATTTAGAGAACTTACCCCTGGCGCATATTTTGGTGCAAAGTGGGCTACTTGTGGACCTCGCTTTGACCCAAAATTATCCTTTTTATCCCTGTGTCCAAATTGGGCAAAAAAGTAGAGTTTTATGACTATCTCGCTGATTCCAGAGATGTTAGTAATATTTATTTTAACATCCGGAGAAGTTCGTTCGGAGCCTGTAGTTTCTGATCCCTTGTGCGTGACGTAAAGACGCCTATATTGCACAGATTGCTTGCCAGGTAATTATACGTTACCATAATTCTGTTTAGTTACATTCAATGCTGTATATTTATTTATTTTTGTTTATTTTTACTTATTTTGCTATATAAAATAGTGGGTCTAAGAATAACTTGGGTGCAACGACGGTTGCGTCGCCTTTTGTCACTTATTTAATATTTTGCATGACGACCCAGTGCTACGAGACCATCCCATGATGTTGAGGCATTCTTATGTTTCGTTGGCCATGACACATTTGTTACACGAGTGTGAGTCTCATGTAGGACACAGACTTGCGTGATAGGCTGGCCACTTGTACTTATGGAACGTGCGACGGATAAAAAATAACTGCTAACAAAAATGCATGCTAGGAGACATGGCAGTTACTAGATGGTATCACCATAGCATGGATATGACATGGATAGAGCATATGCTAGGGAGAACAACAAGTAGGCATATGGGCTCCTTTATACTTTTTCTTTTGTAACCTGTACGCTCTGCCGGAGATGCGTGGTCAGATGGCCCTAATATTATATTATTTAAAGGCGGCCTCTGACGATCGAAAGACTTTACGCTTTTTAGGTCACTGATTCTCCGAGAGAGTCACGCCATCCCAATTCTAGCCAGATAGCCCATACGTTGGAAAGTTGTTCTCAAAAGTTTATTTTACATAGACCGTTAGGCGACCCTTTGGATATTATTTTCAATATATTATGGCATATACTTTTTGTATCTTGTTACGTCCTTCTGAGGACTTAGTTCACTTCTAGTTATAGATGAGTAGGATTATCCGCAGGAGTATGGACCCGGGCTTGATGCATCATTCTCAGTTGAAGAGGTCTTTCTCATGCCAAACTTTGATGTTGTCCTTGGGATGGACTGGCTAAGAAAGTACCATGTTTTCTTCAACTGCTATGGAGGAAGCATTCTCTTTAAGGTACCAGGCCACCTGGAGCTAGAGTTTGCACGAGGATCCACAGAGGTTCTTAGTGGTGTTCAGATAGCATTGGACGACGTCATTTATCATCCTATCATTTCAGAGTTTGAGGATGTCTTTCCAGAGGATTTTCCAGAACTACCTCCGGACAGAGATCTGGAATTCTCGATTGAGTTGACCCTAGGAGCAGCACCCATAGCGTCGCATGTTTACATCTTGGCGAAGAAGGAGATAGATGAGCTGAGGCACAGTTAAAGAAGTTAGAAGAGAAAGGCTTCATCCAACAGAGTGCATCACCCTGGGGATCCCCAGTGTTATTTATACCCAAGAAGGATAGGTCAGTGCACATGTGCATTGACTATAGGGCCTTGAATGCTGTGACTGTGAAGAATAAGTATCCTCTACCACGCATTGATTAATTATTTGATCATCTTAGTGGATCCAAGGTATTCTTGAAGATAGACTTGAGATCAGGATATCACCAGGTGAAGGTGCGAAAGCAGGATATTTCGAAGACCGCATTCAGGACGAGATATAAAAACTGCAAGTTTTTGGTCATGCCATTTGGATTGAGCAATGCTCCAGCTATCTATATGGACTTGATGAATCGAGTCTTCTATCAGTATTTAGACCAATTCATGGTTGTCTTCATAGATGACATCCTTGTCTATTCGAAGAGCCACGAGGAGCATGAGAAGCACCTGCGAATTATCTTAGGGACATTGAGGAGAGAGCGGTTGTACATGAAGCTCAGGAAATGCAAGTTTTTCTTGGATAAGGTCTCTTTCCTTGGGTATGTCATCACTGGAGATGGTATTTCAGTAGATCCAAAAAATATCTCGGCAGTTGAGACATGACCCGTTCCTAAGTTGGCATCGGAGGTGAGGAGTTTCCTTGGACTTACGAAATATTATCATTGGTTCATGGAAAACTTCTCGAGGATAGCAGAGTCTATGACTCGGCTGACGTACAAGGACCGAGAGTTCATATAGACGGATGAGTGTCAAGCCGCTTTTGAGGAGTTGAAGAAGCGACTGACCACAACACCAGTGTTGACCATTCCATCAGGATCAGGAGGCTACATGATCTATAGGGATATGTCAGGAAAAGGCTTAGGATGCGTATTGATGCAGCATGGCAGGTGATTGCATATACGTCTAGACTGTTGAGAGTATATGAGAAGAATTATCCAACTCATGACTTGGAGCTTGCAGCCGTTATTTTTGCTTTGAAACTATGGAGATATTACTTATATGGAGAACGAGTGGAGATCTATACTGACCACAAGAGCCTCAAGTATGTCTTCAAACAGAAGGAGATAAATATGAAGCAACGCTGGTGGCTTGAGTTGATGAAGGACTTCGAGATAGAACTGCATATCACCCAAGCAAGGCTAACGTAGTAGCAGATGCGTTAAGCCAAAATTCTATGGCGCTATTTTTGACGACACATAGGGAGTTACTGGAGGACTTACAAGAGCTTGGCATAGAGGTTGTATTACCCTGATCAGACGGGACACTAGCTAACTTGCAAGTGCAGTCATCGCTAGTTGAGAGGATCAGGACATCTTTGCCTACCGATACTAGATTCAGGAGGTTGAGAGAGAGGATCGAGGCTGGAGAGCAGACAGGACAGCGCATTCATGATGACGCGATATTATAATCTGGTGATCTCATATATGTTCCCAATGGAGAGCTTCGGCAAGAGCTGATGGCAGAGGCTCATAGTTTGATATATTCTATTCATCCTAGAGGCACCAAGATGTACCGCGACTTACGACAACACTTTTGGTAGAATAGGATAAAAAGGGAGATAACTCGCTTTGTGGCCAAATATTGAGTGTGCCAGTAGGTCAAGGCTGAACATCAGAGGATAGCAGGGCTACTACAACCACTTTGGATTCCTAAGTGAAAGTGGGAGCACATCACTATGGACTTTATCACGGATTTTTTAAAGAGTCCAAGTAGGCGAGATACTGTTTGGGTTATCGTAGATCGACTCACTAAGACAACTCATTTCTTTCCCTTCTGAGTTGGTTATTCTACAGAAGCTTTGGCTGACTTATATATGAGGCAGATCATGAGATTATACGGCATTTCGGTTATCATTGTGTCATACAGGTACTCGCATTTCATATCTCACTTTTGGAGGAGCATGCATGAGAGTCTTGGGACTCGTCTGAAGTTTAGTATGTCTTATCATCCGTAGACAGATGGGCAGTCAGAGCGTACTATTCAGACGTTGGAGGATATGTTGAGAGCATGCATGCTGGACTTTGGGAGATCATGGGAGGATCACCTACACCTTGTGGAGTTTTCTTACAACAATAGCTATCAAGCAAGCATCCAAATGGCTCCGTTTGAAGGTTTTTATGGTAGGAAGTGTAGGTCTCCCATGTGTTGGAGTGGCATGGGAGAACGTCAGATCTTGGAACCATAGTTGGTTGTCAGTACTAAAGAGAAAGTACAGAGGATACAGGGGCACTTGCGAGCATCGCAAGACAGACAGAAGCAGTGGGTATATCTTCATCATCATCCTTTGGAGTTCAATAAAGAGATCATGTCTACTTGAGGATATCACCCCCTAGAGGCACTATTCGCTTCAGGGGACGGGGCAAGTTGAGTCCAAGCTATATTGGACCGTTTGATGTGTTGGAGCGAGTTGGAGAAGTTGCATATCGACTGGCACTACCACCTTCTCTTGAGGGAGTGCATGATATATTCCATGTGTCTCAACTAGGGCGATATGTGGCAGATAGCAGTCATGTTCTTGATCACTCTAAGATTACTATTGGGCCAAGCTTTTCATACTAACAGCAACCCATGGAGATTCTTGATTGTCGAGAGAAGGTGTTGCAAAATCAGTCTATTCCTTTGGTTCGCGTGGCATAGAGACATCACTCGCCAGGAGAATCCACTTCGGAGCGCAAGGATGATATGCGCAACCGCTTTTCGTATCTGTACGAAGATCAATGTATGATCTTACTTTGTTCTTTCATACCGTATAATATTCTCGTTTCCTTATCGTGCTTTAGTTTTAATTTTGAGGATAAAATTTTTATAAGTTGGGTAGAATGTAACCACCATAGATTTTTTAATTAATAATTAAAATAAAATACTAGAATTTGTACTTATGGTAGTACATGATGACGTCTACTAGTACATTAACATATTAGAAGTTGAAGTTTTTTTTTTCGTAATAAATAATAATAAAATAATAAATATTTTATAGAAGTAATAATAATAGCAATAAAAATAAAGTTAATAAAAAAATAAAATAATTCAGTTGTAAAAGAGAATATATATATATAAGAATAGAAATAGAAAAAAAAGAAAAGTAAAAGCTAATAAACCTAACATAACACAACACACAACTACCAACAAATAAACAACAGCAGTAGTAATTCCTTTCCCCTACGGGTCACCAAATGACCCAACCTTCCCCCTCAGTTGACCCGACCCACGCGTATACCCCCTCTCAACCTATATATATATATATATATATATATATATATATATATATATATATATATATATATATATATATATATATATATATATATACGAACACACGAAAACCCTAAACTTCTTTCTTCCCACCTTACTCGTCGACCTTCCTCCCTCCTTACTCGCTGACGACGGCCGTCGAACTGCTGACACCGCCGATCAGAGTCCCGGCGCACGTAAATCGCGTTAAGAACCGAACCCCAGGTACCAATCTTTTCTGCTAAATTTTTTTCTACATACATTACCGACTTACGATCCAGTTGTTTAGATTAAACCACAATATGAACACCTTCTAATGCCTTCAAGTAGTTTTATTCAAACAATTTTATTTCTGTTTTAAAATCAACCGAAACTTTCCGAAAACCTATTTTTATATATACAAAACAGAACACCCAAAATTCCAAACACCTGTTTTGGAAGGCAATTCTCTCCCAAATGAATAAACCGAAACTTAATTTTCTTTTTCTTACACGAATTCAATATAACCAGGATCGCAATGATATATTATTTACATATTTTTGATCATTATTTCTGCATTAAAAATTGTGTTTAAAATCAGTAAAACTAACGAACATTGTTTATAAAAAACTTAGAAAATGTGATACGGAGTGCATCCCGACAAATTGGGCCACCACATCACGTACCTGTTATATCGAAAGGAGCGTATAACATATCCTGACGTGCAAGCTTTCGCGAAAGTTGATTCGGACGTATGTGCGCGCCAGAATCAACCCGTATCTAGGAAAAGTTTTCTGTATCGATGTTTTACAAAATTCTATTAATTGGTACACGCTCGTCGGAATGCGACTAAACTTGTGCCATCGGATCCGTAGTATCATGCTGGTCCTGTGACCCATATTTCACGCGATTCCAAGACAGTTAACTGAGCCGCCTATTCGCGGGCCCCAGGGTTTACTTGACGAACAAAATTGTGATCGGCTCACCAAAATCCATAATTGGACATACCGTTGAGTTCGTATCGACGTTTATGATTGGTTTAATCTATAATTTATCCTATTTAGAGATCTTACCCCTGACACACATTTTGGTGTAAAGTGGCTACATGTGGACCCCACTTTGACCAAAAAATATCCTTTTTGTCCCTGTATCCAAATTGGGTTAAAGGGTAGAGTTTTCTGACTATCTCGCTGATTCTGGAAATATTGGTAATATTTATTTCAGCATCCGGAGAAGTTCGTTTGGAGCCTGTAGTTTCTGATCCCTTGTGCTTGACGTCAGGACGTCTACATTGAACAAATTGCTTGCCAGGCAAGTATACATTGCCATAATACTGTTTAGTTACATTTAATTATTGCATATTTATTTTTTGTTATTTATTTCCATTTATTTTGCTATATAAAACTGTGCGTCCAAGAATAACTTGGGTGCAACGACGGTTGCATCGTCTTTTGTCACTTATTTAATGTTTTACATGACGACCTAGTGTTACAAGACCATCCCATAATGTTGAGGCATTCTTATGTTTCGTTTGCCGTGACACATTTTTTACACGTGTGAGTCTCATGTAGGACACGGACTTGCATGATAGGTTGGCCACCTGTACGTATGGTACGTGCGACGTATATGAAATAACTGCTAATAGAAATGTATGCTAGAAGACCTGGCGGTTACTAGATGGTATCATCGTGGCATGGATATAACATGGATAGAGCATATGGTGGGAAGAACAACAAGTAGGCATATAGGCTCCTTTACACTTTTCCTTTTGTAACATGTACGCTCCGCCGGAGATGCGTGGTCAGATAACCCTTATAGGCCTATGACGATCGAAAGATGTTATGCTTTTAGGCCACTGATTCTCCGAGAGAGTCATGCCAATCCCATTTTTAGCCAGATAGCCCATACGTTGGAAAGTTGTTCTCAAAAGTGCATTTCACGTAGACAGTTAGGCGACCCTTTGGATGATATTTTTAGTTTATTATGGCATATACTTTTTGTATCTTATTACATCCCTCTGAGGACCTGGTCCACTTCCAGGTATAGACGAGCATGATTATCTGTAGGAGTATAGACCCGAGCCTGACGCATCATTCTCAATTGAGGAGGTCTTACCTTCTGAGTTCCAGTGATTACTTCATTGCTGATGGATCCTTAACTGTTGTTTCTTCATTGACATTTATTTTATATTAGGATTTTGATCTCCTCTATCATTTTAGTTTTTGATATAGTCGATGGGTAGTGGATTTGTCTCCACCCGACTATTATTCTTTTGATACTTCGTACTTAAGATATTTAGCTATTTATTTTGCTATTCCTTTACTTGTGCTTGTGGATGAGATATAGATGCTTGTGTTGACAATATATATTCTACTTGTGAATTAATATTCATATTATAGCGTACGTATGTTATAATTTTTCTAATATATTGGAGTTGTCATATACATACAGCTAGCATGCTACGTATTTCTAGTCCTACATATTTTGGGACTGGGGCGTGACAGAAGATTAGCTCCCTTCTCATAGAATCCCGTATCGAAGGGTGTTATGGTTGGATCCACTATACCAATCGGAGGTTGGGGAGTGTTAGTTAGATATGTGATCATACCCACTCTGTACAAGCATTCATGTACAAGTACCCTGTTAGTGTTAATCATATACTTCATGTATGATTAGCCAAGCCATGATTCATGTTCATGTTCCCAAGCCGATCACATATCGAAGTTAGTACTCACACACTTAGTGTAGTTTCTTATTCTTGTTCCCTGTATATGATGTTTCATTATCTGCTCATTTACATCCTGTATTCCTACTTATTAGTGCCTATCTCTGTTTGCTTGTTTTAATTTCATTTTCAGTAATCCTTACTATTTACTGTTTCATAGTCTTTATCATTTATTTGGAACTATTGTTAGAGGTGTGTTTCATTCTAATCCTGTCTGGATATATTTTTTAGATGATTTAGATGACGGATATCCTACATACTATGGACCTCAAGACATAGTGGGCGTAGAGTTGGAGATGGTGGCTCAGGAGGAGTCGATACCGGTTGAGGGAGATGATCAGCTAGTTGCAGATAGTTAGACTATTATATTAGTTATGTTTCTAGTTAGATATTTTGGCATGTATTATATTTGAGACTTTTGTGTTGTGCTTAGACTTTGGATTTGGATTGTATTTGTGATTGTGATTTATTTCTTCTATTCTATATCGTGCTACATCTTTCTCTAATTTTATTGTGATTGGATATTAATTATTATATTGTCCTCTATTTGGAGTTGGGATATCTTGACAGTTATATTATATATATTGTGTGAGATGTTTAGATAGAATTGTTGACTTAGACAACGGCCTACCGTCGATGCTGCGGCGTAGGCTGAACGTACCCACATACTCGTACCCTTACACCGGGTGCGGGTTGTGACAAGCTACTCATTCAACCAGACTCTTGGCCGACTCTAATACATATAATATGTACTATATTGGTCATTATCTAAATAACACAGTAAATATATCTCTGTCTGAATCCACAATGAACAAAAATACAAGAATGAGATACATGTGCTAAAGTCGGTCGTCTAGTAATACGCAAACTCGAATAGACTCGAGAGAGAAATATGAGTCTATAAAACTAGGCTATACCAGCAAATAAAAAAATAATATGAATGAATAAACATAACTCTGGTAGAAATAATGTAAGTACCTGGTACCAATACCCATATGACAAGACAATATGCCTCAGCTGCTCCGGGTGAACTCCACGATCGTCTATGCTGCAAAACTGGTAAGGAAACATGTCTTCAGAGGGACGTAACAAGGTACAAAAAATAGCATACCAGAAGTAAAATAGTATAATGCCACATACTCAAGGATAAACTACAGTAACCATCTAAGTGCATCTAAGTAAACTGCACTTGAGAGCATCACTCGTACTCCGCGCTGGGAATCACGAAAGAACTCAATAAATATCTTCGCGAACCGTGCAATCACTAAAGGCTCTGTGTGGGAGAATCTAAAGCAAATTGTGCCAATACTAAAGGCTTCGTATCATGGAAACCTAAATCAAACGGTGCCAAATGCCAAAGCTTTGCTACATAGACTAAGGCAAACTGTGCAAAATCAACCCATAGCATGGTGTATCTTCCCTCCCATTTAACCTCACGTATCAAATTATATCACGCAAGATCAAGACCTCTATCTATCATAACAAGTCATAATATATATATATATATATATATATATATATATATATATATATATATATATATATATATATATATATAAGCCTCATATCTCGAGTCCTATAACCCTAAACAAAATCCAATCACCAAGAACATATCAAGAAGGATTTTGTCACATGAAGCTGTATCAAGTATCCTACAGTCTGACATGATAGAAATAAAAGCACATATCATGGGTTCGAGGTATCGACTCTCTAACTAACAATACTCGACTCCACTGACGGGCGTCGACACCCGAATCGGGTTCGGACGCTAAGTATCGTCTAACAGTCCTAGGATAATCACATAAATTAATAATATCAAGTAACAATAATAAATATATAAAATAAATAAGACAAGAAGCTGTAATACGATATGGCAATGTACACTTGCCTGGATCCTGAATGATGGCATAGCGAAGTCCAGGTAGCGAGCTCAACTCGCCAACTGCTCCCAAAAGGTGAAATCCATATAAACATCTTCGGATGCTGCAACAAACATCATCAACATTTTCAAAATATAAAAAAAGCTAGGATTGACTACTCATATGTCCAATTTGGACACATGAGCTAAAACGACAATTTTGGGTCATGCGGTGTCCAACTATGACCCACTTTGCACCGTAAAATATGTTGGAGACAAAGCTCTCCAATTTCAGAAAGCTTATGATTGTGAGTCCAGAACAATGATACGGACTCCACGGAATGTCCAAAATTGGATTCCGAGGAGCCGGTCACGAAAACACTCATCAAGTTGGACCATGGGCCTAGGAAACGATGTTTCAGTAAATATTCTCAGAATCACACCAAACTTGGGTCACTGGACCAGCGTAAGCTACGATTCCGATGGCGTAAGTTTCGTTACGAAACGACATGCACATAAAAAGTACTTGCACAAATTTGATAAAGGTCGATATGCGATTTTTTAGCGGATACGTGTTGATTTCGGCGTGCACACACGTCCGAATCAAATTTTGCAAAATTCTACACGTCCGTGTTTATGATACATGCCTTTTGATGTAATCTACATGCGACAAAGTTATTTCGTTTGGTAGGACGTACCCCGTATCGAGAAATTTTGGATTTTGAAATCATGATTTTTGGTCATTTTTACAACAGAATAGTTTGGAATAAAAAGGTAATTAACCAAAACTATTTAAAGGGAAATAAACTTGGTTATAAGGGTTTTACACAGGAAAAAGAAAAGCTATATTTAGTTCCTTGGTTTGGAAGTTATCGGCTTCGAAACATAGGTACTTGGGACAGTTTTTGGTGGTTTTAAAAATGTTGAAAACGTAATTTTTTCCCCTCAAATTAGATCATGATTTTTGGAAAGAATATTATAAATAAAAATAAACTAATTAAAGGGATTACAAGATGGAAGGGTTGTGTACAAACCAGCGAAGGCGAGTTGAGAAACAATCGAGGAGCGACGGAGAAATCATGGCGTGAAGTAAGGATTCGATCTGCTGTGCTGCTCGTGTGTGCGGGTGGTTCGGTCGGTTTGGGCGGTGATGGTGGCGGTGGTGTTGATGGTAATGGTGTTGGTGGTGGTGATGTTAAGGTTAGGGTGTCAGAGTATAGGATTGATATATATATACTGAACCGAAAAGAGAGAGAGAGAGAGAGAGAGAGAGCGGGTTTGAGAGCGGGTCGGGGGTGGGCTTGGGTAGACTTAGGTTTTAGATTTCATTAGTATGTTTTTTTATTTCCTTTTCTTTTCTTTTAGTTATTATATATATATATATATATATATATATATATATATATGGTAAAACTAAAGATGGATTTGTCCATGAAATAAATTGCAGACATTTTTTTATAATAATTTAAAAAAAATATTTACACTCAAAAATATTTTTTTGAAATAAATTTTAATTACTAAATACAACCAACATTTATATAAGTTAAATCAAACAAAGATATATATTTTCTAAATAACCAAAATTCCTTTATTTAAAATAAAATAAAATTAAAATAATAATATTTTAAAATTATTAATTGAGGGGGTTTACATGTGACCTTGGTAGTGTTTTGTTAGGCATAAAACTTGACCTTAGACATGTACATCTTGCCAACCGAGTGAACGCTGACCTAGGCATGCTTTCATAACTTAGTTTATATATTATTATTTGATAACTTAGGTTTGGGTTTTGATTTATTGTAATAGCTTACAACTACACTCCTTGTAACTTTAGTTTTGTTGTACTTGATTTGGACTTAACTAGATATTTCGAGAAAACAACAAAGTCGGAGCACAGAGAGTGATGGCCGGAGAAGAATGAGCAAGTCTACAAAAAGTACGCCTGAGACCCTCGCCGTATAAACGTTGATCCTTGAACTTGAGCGCAGTGTGTGTTGTCTCATATATGCTTGCATTCAACACAACATTCAAATCCTTACAAAATATGCCAGGCACTTTTCAAGTAGCTCTGGGCATACTTTTCCCTTCATATGTACATTTTGTTCGATGTATCGCATTCAATTCCTTGCAAAAGTATGCAAAGGCCATTCAGGACTTGGGCATACTTTTTGAGGAAAACTTAGTGGCGTACCTTGGGTACGTCCAGTCTCGACATCAAGAGAGTACGCGAAGCCTCTGTTGGCGTACAAATCCCTCTCCCATTGTTCTCTTGATGGGAAAGCCTTGATTTTGGCGTCGTCTCGACGGCCGTGATCTCAACTTTCGTGTTTCTTGATTGTCGTGTCTCGACTGTGTGCCATACTTGAGAATTGAGTTTTGTCTTTTAGTAGACCTTCCCACGCTTATTGTTATGCACCAACCTTGTTACTGGCCTACCTTGTGAAAGTACGCCAAGTTCTTTGGCTCATGTACTTTCATTTTGTACGCCATAGTTGTGTAAGTATGCCTTTGTATAAAACTATGCCATCCTTTGCTTAGGTATACTTTTGTATCAGAGTACGCCAAGCTTGACTTTGCTAGTGATTATGCGCCACTACTATATGTTTGGCCTGATTGTACGCCAACCCTATTGTGATAGTTTTGTATGCTAATTGTCATTGTTCTCTCTTGATAACTTAACACTTAATATCTCTCTTGTTTACTTTTGTCCAGTTGCTTTATTTAATCATGTTTACTTCCTGTTATGACATTCTTAATATTGATCATGATTTCCTGGCATGACTTAAGAATTGTACACTATATCAAACATGAACTCCAGTATTCCTGACATCTCGTATCCTGATATTATACTGTACCTATAATCCTGATAGTGGTTTGATGTAGCGCACTCATGAACTAAGATATCCTGACATATCCTGGTCAAGGCTATTAGTAGCACTTGTATTGCATGACTTGTTATTCCTGTGGTTGATTTCCTGATTATTCTTATCAAGATATTGTCTAGTCTTGCATCATGTCTAAGGCAAGTTCTTGAGCATCATGGTCGGGAAATTTGAATAAACTATCCAGGCTAATGAACTAGATTGATAACTAGAATTATTTATGAAAATTTTTGGGCTACATGCAATCTCGATATCTCGGCCACACCTATGGATTTGGAGCTATCCGTCGTAAGGGACAAACTTCCAGTGCACATTCGAGTGTTGAATTACAGGTAAAAATATCTATATATGTTAATTATATTTTGTAATCCTTTCGCTTGGATAATCCGGATAGACTGTAGGGATGTGATTGTATAAAATTTCTAATTGCATGTGACAGTAACCAGGATTGTGATAACCCTAGTTAGTTAATATTTAACAAGCAGTAAGACATGCTTGGACGTGATTGATTGATTGCGAGTCCTATCATGTTCATGTATATTCCAGTTTATTTTTCATGTATCCTGCAAGGTTTCACCTTCTTACTCTTTACTATTGTATTTCAGTTTATTTAATTCAAGATTTTGTTTGTATGCTGGTTTTTAGTTCATAAGTTTGGCTTTCTTGTGGTACTTGTTGTTTAGGGTCAAACCCCACCGATTTTGTATGGCCAGATTTTAAAGCAGAACCGTAGGATCTCCCGTACCTTCCTCAAGATGGTGACAACCCGGAGCACCCGAGGACACGAGTGGATTTCTTTTCCATCCACCCACTGATATCTGTATATTGTTCTTTTGAGGCGTTTAGCCACTGAGCACGTATTTAGCTCATATTTTGGGCCATTGATTTCTAGCATACAGGCTTAGTATGATTAATATATTCTAGACTATAGCTAGAGTTGATCATATATAACATTACTCTTGCTAGTTCTCCTCTTTTTGTATAATTAGCATCATGATCATCTGTATATGTATAGTTTGGGATGCCTTACTATTATATGTGTGATGATAATAAATCTTGTAACATACTAATTGCTTATGATTGAGACACTTAGGATTGTTTGACCCAGGATTGACCATTGGATTGTAGGATAAATCCTATATGTCTTAGACAGCCATGACCGTATTCTTGGGGTATGGAGTACTCTGGTATACATAGCTGGCTTTGTCTGCCCCCGCTCTCCAGTATTCTGGTTCCGGGGCATGACACGAGTTATGGTTCAAATGTATTTATTGGAATTCTAATTTAAATAGTTGTTATGAATAAGCAATAGATGAAAATTGTGATTAAATATCGTGTATTTAGTTAGATGATTATTGTTAAAGTCTAGACAGCGTACTACCGCTGATGTTGCAGCGTACTACCGCTGATGTTGCAGCGTAGGCTGGACTTGTCCACGTATTCGTATCCTAATAAGTGGCAGTGGGTCATGACAGTACATATTTGTACTCTTCAGCAGTTAAGACAATATCCAAATTATTTTTTCAGTCAATGTAATTAGGGATACTAAGTTTGTTTTCTTTAAGTATCACCATAAGTGGACTAAAAGAACCCATTTTGAAATCATAAGAATCACATAAATAACTATTATGTAGGGCATTTTTTAATTAAATAAATATTAATTAGTACAAAACAATAATAAAAAATTTACCAACACCTTAAACACCATGAATTTAGTTTCCCACGATAGTGTGGACGTATACTAATTCAATATTTGTCTAATGAGATTTTTTTCGATTAATTTTACTATTATGTCAACCTAACTTTATGCCAAATAAAATTAATTTTCTGGTCTTGCTTTGGTCCTACAAATAATAGCAGCGACTCTGATAGGGAGGATGTCATTATTTGTATCTAAGTGTATACCATTATTTATTGCTGAGACCATTACTTCGTAATGAGTTCCTTCAGAAAGTCTATATTAGTGATCTATAATTAGACTCATCCAATATGGAGAAAGGCACTAAAGCCAACACGCAAGTATAATTATATCACCTATAAACCAGTAATGGAGACCATGAGATTTATATTAAATAAATTTTCTCTCCCACTTAGTTATTTAACAATGAGGGTTTATCAACTAGTTGATTTATTTCCATGTTGTCCAATATTAATGTGGTCTTAGTTTACAATAAATATCCATAAAATAATAAACATGTGTAACAAAATAAGCAAAAATAGCAATAAAAGGAAAATAAATATCCAAAAACTATGGCCATATATCTTGCTTCTTTCTCAACCATGTTGGATCCATAATGTTGCACTGCACAGAGTCATTCGAGGATCGACCTTTTTTTACGGTCTGGCTGTCTTTTTCTTCATCAAAAATTATCTGACTGCCTCCGGACTGCTTAAAAACAATATCTCGTCCCGCATTAGAAATAGCCATCGCCACCATCATGATAGACCAAAACTAATTATTCTTATTTAAAATTATATCAATTCTATGAATCCCGTAGGAGTTTACACATAATCTAGATTGAAGAAAAATAAGTAAATAAATAAATAAATAATCACGATCAAGAATCATAATTTTAGTTACATCCATGAAGAACAACAACCATAAAAAGTGGTAGGTTTAAATCACATAAATAAAACATGCATTTAGACCATAATAGTTGGATCTAAGATGCTTGTAAAACTGAGTCAGAACAAATTTACATCTACTGACTATTTTTGATACAAGTTTTATTAGACAACATGAATTTTTCAATCAATACGCAGATTCAATCTCGGTTATGATACCAATTGATGGAACTGGGGATCCCATGACCGCGGATTGGTATACGTATCGATCGATAAAAGATGAACATGTTTAAGGCATAATATAACCCTTTAATGGCAGAAACTAGGGTTTATAGATTATACCTGAAGTGATGAGAGTAGATGATGGTTTTCAGCAACCTCGATCAGTCAGCGACCTCAAGATCTTCTGCCATTTTCCTTCCTCGGGTTGGGCATCGAGTGAGCGATGATCTCCCAACATTTTCTTCTCCTTAGCTGACCTCTCTTTCTCTCCTTATATAAAAAACAAAAGTTTAGAGAAAGCTGCTCTTTTCTGATACTTAATGATGGTATATATATATATATATATATATATATATATATATATATATATATATATATATATATAGGCTAGGCAAGGACCGTGAGAAAAAATTAGGGTAGGTCTCCGAACGGATCTGGGTATCCCATGTTCATCCCGAACACACAACTCAGGCCCGTTAAGAATACACTAAAGAGTTATTGTTGCACTACCTTCATAATCCCAAATTATGCTTATAATATCCTTCTTATTATATGTATTTTTATCTCCCCATGTTAAGATATCGAATGTCCGTCGATCAAATTAAGTTACTGAAAACTATATTGATCGACATCTTTATCCTTAAGTAGTATCACTTAACTTTATTTTTGATGTCGGATATAATTCACCTACAGGATTTATATGACAATCCTTATGCGCTCCTTAAAGGGACATCATCAATCCGACGTATCGGGACATGAAATTTTTTTATTATCAACAACCCATAACAAACACAATGCCTTTACCCAATTCATAGAGGTTTTTGACCCATAATGAATCTTACTCTTTTATAAGTAAAAGTAATACATACACACACACACACACACACTATATATATATATATATATATATATATATATATATATATATATATATATATATATATATATATATATATATATATATATATATATATATATATATATATATATATGGATTAAGAGAACAAGCAACCATAATAACAGAGGTGTTTGTTATCTTATGTAGTCAGTAAAAAGAGAACAACCTTAAGTGGTCATATTCAATACACACAAAGTGTACTAGTGTAAACCTATTGTCAAGATAGATTAATACCATATTACACTACAACCTTACAAATGGTTTATCCAAATCCATCTAGGTTGTGAACCATTTATATATTCTACAGGGAATTGATAATATGATCTTCTGTGTGACACCACACACCATATTATCTACAATATAGAGTATCAAATACTTGCATTAATATTATAACAATTACAATATGCAAATATTTGCCCATATAATTCTCATTCAAAATTAAGGAAATGAAGTTAATATAAAAGTGATACTTTTAGTATATAACCCTAACACATGACAACCTCTTTACCTATAATAATGATGTTGCCTCTAAGAACTGAATCCGTTGTTGTGGTATTCTCACTCTAAATCCCTTTGTCCTATTTATTTTCTTTCTTCAAACAAAATCTCTTGATATGTCCCTTCTTATCACAATGATAACATTTATAGTCATTATAACGACCCTTGAACTTCCTTATACTCTTGTCCTTGTCATTTCATGGACTCTAATTTTACTTCTTCCATGACTCTCTAAAACTATGGTCTCTGAGTGTTATGTAGATTACGTATCCAGCAATTTCCTCAACATCTCTTTATTCAACACGCTAATTTAGTAAAATCCTAAGTAACTACACCTTTGGCAGACTAATTGATCATAAACACTCGCACGGTTCCCTACGAGTCTAACAAAGTACACAACAACCAAAGTCCTTATACCCCATCATCAATTTTTAATCCCATAATGGTTAACTGGTCAACCACTCATTAGAACGTACTCAAGCAATTTGTAATAGACGTATCATCTTTGTATCTAAGGCCTATCATCTGTCAGATCAAGAATAACTTATTTACACTGCTTCTTGGCATACAAATATTCTAGCTTCTCCCAAAAAGTTTTGGTATGCTCAATATTGGCAATGTAATTATACATATTCTCGTCCACGAACTGCCTAATATATTAATAGACCTTATGCTTGAACTTCCGATCCTTACAATATCTTTTAGTGGGATTCTTTAAAAAAATACTGAAAATGCAACTTCTTGATAAATAAAAAAAATCCTTTCTTTACTTTACCAATAGTGATAGTTCATATATTTCAGGTAGATCATGCGTACTGGCTTCACATGCATCTTTTCTATCTGGTTTGACTGACAAACTATTACATATGTAACCACAAGCTTTTATACCACTTTGTTGGGAATGGACATTAGAACAAGTGGAATAACACCACTCCCAAATTGGGAGAAATATGTCGAGCACCAAACTAAATTGTACCACGATTATAATTTCACATAAAGGAGCATAACACAAAAGCAATAATGTTTACATAAAAAATCCTGACAGAAAAACCATTGGAATACCGAAGTCCAATCTAAAAAGCTTAACTAATAAATAAATGAATTACACTCGACTCCTTTCTATCTTCTCCTATTGATCCAACTGGATGACCACAACTTCTCAAATATTTGAATGAAAATAAATTACAATGATGATGGTTTACCAAAGATGAGATAACAAGAATAAACCAATGTGCTCCTCGCAATAATCACTCTTCTAAATAATCCCTAAATCATTGAATCTCCTCCTCCTCTTCTTTGAAATTATACACCTTTTAAGAAATCTGTCTTTTTAAATCTCAATTATGGCTACTTAGAATTAGGTTAGAAAATCCTATTTAAGTCACCTTATATACCCAAGGCAATCATGACCATCCATCATGATCCAAAGGTGATGATAAAATATTAATATTTGACTTTAGCCGACCACGACAATATTGTGGGTATATTAAATAATCAAATATTTTTGCGCAGCAAACAAAAAATTCTTAAATTAGTTACTATTGTTTTATGTTAGCAGTATACTACCAAGGCAGTATACTGTTAATATATTACCATCATGTATACTATTCAATAATTCTTCTATATCAGCTCCATTGAGCTCCACTTTTGTCGCCTTCGGCTTTTCAAGTTTCTACGACAACAAGGATATCGTTTGTTGGCCATAGAACATCACAAAAATGATGCCAACCCACCTGAAGATAATTAGCACTCGTCTTATGCAAGCATGACAAATTAAATACAATATATATTTTGGTGACTATGTCGCCTAGACAAATCTTAATCTATATAACTCAAAAGATACAAGATTGTTTACAATATCTTGAGCCCTTTACCCCCAACTTCAACCCATTACCAATATTAATAAGAACTAAGAAGATTTCAATGAAATCACTCACCCAACCCTATGATGATCTCCTTGAACAAAGAAAATGACTCTCCGAACAAATCTTCTCTTTCAAAAGGTGAGCCCTAAATAGCAAAGCACATATTTTCTCTTAGATTTTTGTGGACTTGTACCCTTGAATCTCCCATACATGCTTCTTCATAACATCCCACCTCAACCTTTATTATATAAGACGAGAAATCTAATTTAGGGTGTAGACAAACCCTAAAATAGTCCAACAATAATTTTGGCCGTCCAGATTTGATCACACAATCTTTATTAGATGCTAACTAGGCCTACATCTGAACCAAATCTCGTCAGGCGATATACTGTCGGTATGCCGCTGTGTACTGCCAGAACCACAGAATTTCTAGAATGATCTATCCAATTTGCGATATACCACCAGTATACCACCACTGACAAACTGTTGGTCTGCCACCTCTGCTATTTTGGCTCAATTTGAGCCCTGGTTCAACCATCGATTTTATGTTGTCTTTGTTGCAACTCTCTCAACGCTTTATGATGCCCAGACTGTCCTTCTATATACCTTGAATCAAGATTGGACCCGAATATACTCCCCCTCCAATTTGATTAGAGTTATCGACCACATGGTTCCTCAATTGGATTCCATAGTTGTTACCCCACGGTAGAGTCATGTTCCCCCTTGTTATTGATATCTAATGCTCGTGACTGCTTTGTATCTTTCTTTGTCTCCAGTTCCTTGACTACCAAGTCAATGCTAGTTGCCATGTGTAGCACTTCCCTAATGATTGAGATCTTACCAACATCAATAACTCAGCCAAGACAGAAGTCCATGACGATCAGTCATACCGTAAGTTTTAGATGATTGTCCCTGATTCCGTCGTACTCCCATTTCGTTAAACTTCCTCACCCTTGACTTGCCCAACCAAACGGATGATGTGGTTCCCTCGAAATTCAAGCTCTTGAATCTTCCTACCTTTGTGTTTGACACTAAATCTCTTCCATATGTATCCTCAAAGATATTATTTTATATTATACATACCATAGATGCCCACAGCTCCCCCTAAATTATACAAATTAAGATGTCAGTTTGAGTTTAATGCTTCCTGGCTTTGAACTGCTGAAATCTATGTTGCTCCGTTAGATTTTCGAAAATGACTCATCACCAAAATTGGACCCGTATAACACCCTCCACCTAGAGATCTGTAGAAGCATAAAAAATCTCTCCATGCGCTCCAGTTTACAATGGTGGACGCATAACACCCTCGGATACATGATGTCCCAAGATGCATGTCGCCCTTTAACGCATCGTCCCTACAGTCACATCAGAGAATTTATGACTCTGATAAAATAGACAGTCATCTTAACCGCCTCGTATTCAGCACAGATAATTGGAATTCGGGCTGACGGTCTCGTCATAATTACTTTTGGCGAAATATAGATGTTTAAATGCCACGAATGCAGAAGATGACAAAAGTCCATGCGTCTCTAGTCCAATGCATTCTAGACTCTATGCGTTCCATGTGTATCTGGCCCAATGTGTTCCATACTCTATGCGGTCCATGCATCTCTGGCCCAATGCATTCCAGACTCCAAAATTCCATACGTCTCTGGCACAATACGTTTCAGACTTCATGTATTCCATGCATTTCTGGCCTAAACGTTCCAGACTCCATGTGTCCCATATATCTCTGGTCCAATACGTTCTAACAAATAAGATCTTTCTATTACAACTAAAGATATATCCGTGCAGTTGATGCGAGCTACGCATCCAAACGACCAAGTCACACATACAATAGGCTGAAACGATCCCGAGATCTCATCAACAGTAAATCCTAACCAAGCTCATATGACAGCTTTACCGTGACATGTGGCCACAATTGCAAACATATTCTGTTGAAAGAGCCCTATGCGGCCATCAAACAGGGGTGCATGCGGCATCCATAGCATGCGGCCACAGAACAACTATAAATAACAGGGTACTAGCCCCATGCAAAAGGTCGGCTGGTTATCTACAGATTTATACTATAGCAAGAAAGAAGAGCTTCTGCATCGGATCATCCACTGAGTAAAGAGAGTTGCTACACTCCTAACCCTCCATTATCACCCTCCAAAAAATAAATTTATACTTAGATTATCTTATATGACTCTTCTTTGTACTTCCTTAGTTTGTTAATCAAATCCACTCTTCTACTTCTCTTTTTGATTTAAATGGCAAATACGGTAGCGACTTTGTTGGGGACGTCCTTCACCACTGTTGAGAAGTTGGTGACACAATCTGATGCAGCCAAGCTCGACTCGACGCAAAAGATGTTGGTGGTTAGCTTCGACCAGCAAGCGTTTGAGGATATGCTCTCCGAGGAAAGTGCTAATCCTTCGCCAAGGATAGCCATGCCCAAGAAGACTCGCAGAACATGGGTGGCCAAGACCACTGCGCCCCACCTAGCTACGGAGCAGATGCTTCCTGCCTCTCACTCTGTTGCCAATGACGGTCGTCGGACGAACACCCAGAACGTCCACGTCTATGCCGCATCCCGGGCTGACGCAAAAATTGTCCAGTGCCCAGACCCTGGCAGAGAAAAATACTATGATGCCAAACGTTCTGGTACTGTGCCAGCCTCTATGTGGCCAAGGAGGATGCTACATTAGACTGTCCATGCGGCATCAAATCACATCCGCAGAAAGATAGTCATATACGGTCCTAATAGCAACAGAACCTTAGTTTTTTACCGTATCGTATGCGGCACAGATCCTATGTGACCCACTGAGAATGGTGAAAAACCAAATCTGGACTCTTCATACTATGCACCTGCGGTTGCTAAGCTAAAGAAGTCCAGGGTAGTGCGAGCCTGTCAAGCTCAATAAACTGCTCATACGACCGACCACCAGTAGGCATCGCTAACTTTTAGGCGAGCCTTTGACTGAAAGTTATACAAGACTGACCCATGAGTCAAACCCATAAGGACCAATGGATAGGGTCAGTCTCAAAAGTCTTCCACCAGTACCTCAGGGCAAGTTTGTGTATGAACCCCAGGCCAGGAAGAAAATACAGCACTTGCACATTCGTGTGCCCGGGATACCCGAACTCACCAAGAGGATGCCAAGGTAAAACACCCTTCGCATGATTTGCGTGACGTGATTACTCATAAGCGCAAAGCAAGGAAAAAAACTACGGTGTGAAATATGCCCTCTACAAGGCACTGCTGAGCCAACATCATTATCAATTGTTGCTACAATAAAGAAGAAATACCCAAAGACTGGCAGTCGGCCTTCCAGCGACTGCACCAAAAAATACCTACCCGACAACAACCCGGAGATCAGGTGCAAGTACCAGAGGAGGAGGAGTTGCCCTTCATCTCATGCTACTTAACTGGAAATTTTTCCTCCGCCAAGGGAAGAAAAAAGTCAAATACCTCCAGTCCGGCACTCTCTACCACTACATCGCGAAGGCGAATACCCGGAGGGCTGACGACGGCACCTGCGGAAGGCATCTTCCAAGGCACCCGATCAAGGAAGAAATTATCTGTCGGCCCCTGGGGGTAGTTCTTCCTCAGAACCTCTGTGGGTGGCCCAAGTTGGGGGTAGTGTCCCCCTGGATGTACGCAACAACCCGACATTCTGAGGGGATAACTATTCCCAAGGAACGGACTCCGAGATCCTGGAGGGTAGCTACTCCCACTAAGATGACACAATATTCTACGCTGGGGGTAGTATCCCCTCCAAATCTGAGGAGAACACAATGTCTCCCGCCCTCCTTAAAGACTACTCACTACAAGGGTATGAAATAGGGAGCACGACATCCACTGTCCCGTCCGTTTCTTCCTGCGTGAGGACGGTATACATGGCCGGAGACGACCATGAGGCCCCCAATGACCGGTAGCACCTCGAGGTTCTCGAGGCCATGATGCACATAATGAGTGCATCAATGCAAGATCTGACCCAGACGATGCTAGAAATCAAGGCGAACATGGCCTCCCAGCAAGCAAGGGCCTCTGGGCAAGCAAACTTGGACCCCGCGACCAACGGGGATTCAAACACGACTACTCCACTCGTGGACGGTGATCCTCTCCTACCTGGCTCGTCTGCACCTTCTGCAGGAGATAAAACTAAGGAAGCAAGGAGGAAGGTCCGAGAACTTCGTGCTCGTCTAGATTCCATAAGCAATCTGGACTCACTCCGTGATCTCGGGGTGCGCGGCAACCATACCCGATAGAATGGAGGGATGTACCATATCAGCCCAAGTACAAGTCCTTCAACATAAACATGTTTGATGGAAAGTCCTCCCCTCGCCGCTTTATGAGCTACTTCGAGATTACAATGGGACACTTACTCCACAGCGACACTATCCTTACCAGGCTCTTTGTCGGGTCATTAGCTGGGGTAGCTTTCGATTGGTTCTGCAGTCTCGAAGATAACTGTATCTTATCATTCGATGACCACAAGTGCATGTTCCTTAATAGATTCTATGAGAAAGAAAATGATATGACGATGTCTTCTCTGATGGATGTCGCCCATGTTGAGAAGGAACTGACTCAAAACTATATCGAACGGTTCCGACAGGCCGCGCTAAGGTTGCTCTTGGCAATCCTGAGGCCACACTAATAGAAATGTGTCAAAAAAATATGCTTCCGGTAGTCAGCCTCTGGATGGGCGAGAGCAAGTTCAAAGACTGGACAACGTTCATTATCAGTGTTGTTAATGCTGAGAAGAAGCTCAAGGATGCTCGACACTTGGGGATCCATATCCCGATTGCTGAAAAAAAGGGCAAGCGTCCTAACAACGGTAACAACAACAAAAATAATAGCGGCAATAGCAGTCGCGATGGAAAGGTAGCTATGGTCGCTACCTTGACCAAGAAGCCTGAGCAAAAGTCGGCAGAGCATCCAAAATCAAATGAGACTTACTCTTTCGAAGATGTTGATGTCAAACCCATTTCGATATGTTGATGCAGGAGGACAAAATCTGGCTTCCTGATGTCATACGTCAGCCTGAGGCGACAGAAATTGCCAACCCAAAGTATTGTCACTTCCATTGATACGTCCATCACCCGACACATGAGTGCTATACCCTAAAGCGGTACATCTAATGTCTGATAGATACCAAGGCTCTTTTCCTGGACTTCGATAATGTGACGGTCGCCGCCAACATGGTGTCCCTCCAATTTGGCAACTTTCTACCGACGAAAGCCTAAGACGGAGTGGTCCCTGTCCCTAAGGAAACTATGGAAGTAGTCAACCTTCCACCAGCTCGAGATCAGACGGCCGGGCTTATACCTTTTACCACACCACGTGGGGAGGTCATATGGGTCCATCTCGACCTCGTGCCTGACTTGACGTAGTCGGCGACATCCTCCACCACCAAGTCCAAAGGCCGGAAATCTAACTCATGTACACAGTTTCCACCCTGACTGAAGAGCTGGCAGCGACTGCAACAAGGTCAGGCACAATATACCAACAGATGCACGACGATATGCCCCCGGTTGTCGAGCCTACCACCACTGATCCTGGGCCATCTCAGCCCCCACCGGTGGACAAGTCTAAATAGAAGGAGACGCACTTTGATAAACTATTATGCAGGGATGCACCACAAGGGCTGGAAAGGCCTTATAACTTTAATATCTTAGCACAATTAGCCAACACTCCAGCAAAATTATCGCTATTTGAGCTCTTGCGGCACTCTAAAGATACTCGGGCTACCTTGAGTGAGGCACTACAGAATGCCAATATCAACCTGGCGTAAGTCAAGCCACCAACCAAAGATCCTACTACTTGTCCATATTGTAACAATGCCATGGATGCGATACCCAATATCACCTTCTCGCAACAAAATATGTTGCTCACGAATAATAGGCATGATCGGACCCTGTACTACACAGGATATATTGGCGATATTAAGGTGGATCGAATACATATTGACCCAGGATCATCGATCAGCGTCATCCTGGGAAGTTTGCTTCAGACCCTGGGGATCCCGATGCATCGTCTGGCGGCTACCAATACCGCCATCAGTGGCTTCAACAAGGGAATGAGCTACCCTCTGGGTAAAATCCGCCTAAAATGCCATATCGATAACTTAAAAACAGAAGTCACATGTTATGTCATAGACGTAGATATATTCTACAATATCTTGTTGGGGCATCCATGGATACATGAACACAGGATTGTGCCATCCACCCTCCACCAGTGCCTAAAATATGTAGACGAACACGGTTTTGTCAAAATTGAGTTTGCTGACGTTGATCCGTTTAAGGGTATCGAGATTTACTACTTTGACTCAATCCTCTACAATAAAGCCAGCTAAGATAAAGGCGACAATAAGGCCGACGATGAAGTCGAGGCCACAACAGCGCCCGAGGAGCCTATGAGAATCTGCCTCAAGGCTCGCACTCCCGATGTTGCCGCACCCCTCATCGTCAAATCACGCGGGAAGGCACCTGAACCTCCGGTACCTTCAGCATCGTCAGAACCAATGGTCATTCACCTTCGTAGGCCAAATCGACCACCAAAAGAAGATTCTGCTCTATCTATGCCTCGTGAACCTATGGTTGTTCACCTTCACAGGCCGAGTAGACCACCAAAGGAGGACCCAACCGCGACTGCAGCTTCTGGACCTTTGGTGGTAAAATTACATAGAAAGCCACCAAAGCCTTCGCTTGCACTGAGGGTAGCCGAGGAGAAGGATGAGCTGGAGGAGTATATATCCGCCAATGTCAACATCCCTTCTCCTGACGATGTAATCCCACCAGAAAAGATACCTTACTTTCTCAATAAAGGGCTATCTTTGAACTACTCAGAGCATATGCATATAACTACACTCTACTCCCTGGAGCATGATTTGGGCGTTCATCTACACACAAAAGTGACCACTACCTATGCCGTACACCAGCTTCGCTCTAGTCAAGATTCTTATTTCTTAGTCCCACCCAGCAAGAAAGGAGACAAGCTCATCATCTTCACCAGGGTGGAATGCCCCCAGTCCTTCATCCCAAGGAAAGTAGAACCAGAATCTGATGTAGGCAGAATGCCACTCTACCAATATAATTTATAAGCCCTGCATCTTATCCAGAAGATGGGATACAACCTGAAGATCATTGAGGGGTTAAACTACGGCAAAGGCTGAATGTCGCCTTTATGAATTCCCTCCTCTGCCGGCAAGCTCGAGGATTACTATCATAAGACTAAGCATGGCTTAGGATATGTAACGCCTCCTACAACCCCAAGGGCTCAAATAAAGAAGATGAAGTGCGCTCACACTCTTCAGAATCTTCAGCTAGAGACTCTGACATCAGCATCGGGGATGTGCCCAGACAAATACTGTCCTCCAACATGGTGTCTGTCGACCTTAAGGAAGACAATGATGATCCACCCTAGTTTTTTGAGATGGAGCCTCGGGCCCAATACCTTGGATCGCAATGGGAGATACGATTTGAATAATGAGAGCCTCCACAAAGGATGAAGTCGTACAAATTGACTTTGGTGATGAATTATGCCCCAAATCTATCTTCGTTAGTAAAAGTCTATCCGACGAAGACCGAAAATCCCTATTACAACTGGTCAGGGAATACATCGATGTCTTTGCCTGGAGTCGCAAAGATATGCCAGGACAGGATCCCTAAATCGTGGTCCACAAACTCAATATTTTTCCAAACGCCAAACCAGTCAAGTAACAGCAACGACAGTTCCGGCCAGATGTGATGGATTTTATCAAAGCTGAAGTCAACAGTCTGATAGCTTGTGGCCTCATCCGCAAGGAATAACACCCCGACTGGGTAGCCAATATCGTGCCTGTCGTTAAAAAGAATGGGAAGATCTGAATCTGCGTCGACTTCCATGATCTAAATGTGGCATTTCCCAAAGACGAATTTCCTCTTCCATCACCGACTTCATGATCGACAACACTTGTGGCTTCGAGCGTATGTCCTTCATGGATGCGTCTCAGGCTACAACCAAATCAAGATATTTTTTGACGATGAGAAATATACATCATTTAGGACCCTGATAGGCGTATACTGCTACACAGTCATGTCTTTCGATCTAAAGAATGCATGTGCTACATACCAGTGAGCTATGAGCACCATTTTTCGTAATCATCTGCTCAAGACGGTGGAATGCTACGTCGATGACATCGCCGTCAAGAGTCACTCTAAAGATGATCACCTCCAAGACCTGAGGATTGTGTTTGACTTAATATGTACACACCGCCTCAAGATGAACCCTACCAAGTCCTTTATGGGAGTCTCCAACGGCAAATTCCTTGGCTTTCTAGGGTATTCACATAGACCCCGACAAGACCAAGGCTATCCTGGATATGAATCCGCCAAGGAACCTCCGAAAACTCTGTGGCTTTCAAAGGAGGTTGGCGTACAGCAGGAGGTTCATATCAAACCTCTCTGGACATTGTCGGTCATTCACACAGCTAATGAAGAAAGGTATCTCCTTTGTTTGGAATGAAGAGTGCCAACGAGTATTCGACAAAATCAAAGAATACCTATCAAACCCTCCTGTGCTGGTGGCCCCGGTCATGGGAAAGCCATTCCTGCTCTATGGACGCGCGATGGATCACTCTTTCGGTGCCCTGTTAGCCCAGAATAGTGATTCGGGCCACGAGCATGCCATATACTACCTCAGCCGGATAATGGTCTTCCCAGAGCATAGGTATACCTCCATCGAGAAGGAGTGCCTTGCGCTGGTATTCGCCATCCAGAAAATTTGATACTACGTGACTGGACAGACCATTCATGTAATCTCGCGAGTCAACCCCCTCAGGGTCCTAATGACCAAACCTGGGGCACTCAGTTCCCGCTTGACTACCTAGGTAATACTATTATCTCCATATGATATGGTGTTTGTCCTACAAAACGTCATCAAGGGTCAAGCATTGGCCGACTTTCTGGCAGCCCACCCGGGGTCAAAAACCTCAAAACTTTATAAAAAGATTCCAGATGAGGTGGCAGACGCCAACGTCATGTCACAAGAAGCTATTTGGCGAATATTCATTAACGGTGCTTTAAGAGCGGGGCCCAAAGATAACATCATAGCTGGAGTCGGGATAGTGTTGATCTTCCTATACGGTCTTATCATCAATCGTGCATACTCTCTCATGGAGCCATGCTTCAATAATGTGGCAGAGTACAATACCATAATCATCGAACTCCAGCTCGCCAAGCAAGCTGGAGTAGAGTACTTGGAGGCCTACAGGGATTCTCAACTAATCGCCAATCAAGTCCGGGGAGTATATGAAGTCTAAAACGAAGACTTGATCCCCTACCACCAAGCTGCACTCAGCATCATCGTGACCTTTGAGATGTTCTTTATTGAGCATGTCCCTCGGTTGCAAAATATTGAGTCAAATATTCTAGCTGGCCTCGCTGCTTTCTTAGCAGTCCCGGATAACACCCATCAGCTAATTACGATGATCGGTCAAGAGCTAGTATATCCCAAAAGCAACCTATGCTTATGCGTCAGCTATGCAGCGGAGGTCAACACCGATACTCAAAATTGGATGCTTTCATTCATCGACTACGTAGTCTATGGAATTCTTTCTGAAAATCCAAAGGAAGCTACTTCAATCAGAAGATGCTTTCTTCGTTTCTAATTTAACATAGAGACCAAAATATTGTACCATCGGTCCTATGATGACCTTCTGTTTCGATGCTTGTCGAGCACAGAGGCAAAACAAGCCCTCCGCGAAGCCCACGATAACGTTTGTGGGGTGCATCAACTCAGTCCAAAGCTACAGGACCGTCTTCGGAGAATGGGCTACTATTGGCCAACAAAGGTAGCAGAGGCTGTTGATTACGTGAGAAAGTATCAAACATGCCAAATCTACAGAGACTTTATCCACCAGCCATTTGAGTTCCTATACCCGACGGTAGCATCTTAGTCGTTTAAGGTGTAGGAAATGGATATCAACGGGCCAATCAGTCTGCCCTTATCAAAAGGACATCGGTTCATCTTGGCGATCACTGATGACTTCTCCAAGTGGGCAAAAGTTGTTCTGCTCGTTGAAGTCAAAATATCAAATATGATTAACTTCGTCAAGCATCATATCATATATTGCTTTGGCTTGCCGCCTAGGATCGTCCACGACAATGGTCCACAGTTTGCAAGTCACGCCTTCTATCAATTTTATGACAAGAACCGAATCCAAAATATAGTCTCTACAGCATACAACCTCACAGTAAATGGTCTGGCAGAAGCGTTCAACAAAACCATCATCAAACTCCTCAAGAAATTTGTGTCTTCCAACAAACGCGACTGGAACGAGAATTTGGGTGAATGTCTCTGGGCCTATCGCACAACAGTCTAGACAGCTAATAGGAACACGCCATTCTTCTTGTTATACAGAAGTGAGGTGGTACTTCCACTAGAGATCAAAATTCCTTTACTACGAGTAGCACTCTCCAACCAACTAACCACGGACGATAACTACCGCCGAAGGTTACAGGAGTTGGAAGCACTCGACGAAAAGTAGCTCTTAGCTCAATAACACATAGAGTTATATCAAGCATGTCTCTCTAGAGCCTTTAACAAACGGGTAAAACAGAGAACATTTCAAGTGGACGACCTCGTCTTAACAGTAAGAAGACCGATGGTTATGACTCACAAGACGTACGACAAATTTTAACCTAAATGGGAAGGCCCGTTCGTTGTGGAAACCATATTTTCCAACGGCGCATACCAGCTAGCAAAACCCATTGGCAACTTGCTCCTGATCCCTATCAATGGCAAGTTCCTTAAAAAGTACTACGTCTAAATTAGACTGGTACTTCTCTATTACCAAACTACAATGTATCTTCATGGGCGTTGGTTCATGTCCACATTACCTCTGAACTGTCGCTCTAATACAATATTTTGACGGAATCTGCCATGTCCATATTACCTCAGAGCAAACTTTTCTGCCTTGACCATCGATTATCACGTCCATATTACCTCTGATATCGATTATCTTCCAACTTATCACCCGTACCCAAAGCAGAGTATGTCCGCGGTGTTAAGTACACAAAAACTGCCACGTCCATATTACCTCTGGCAGGGCTTGTCTCAAACCTATTACTTGCATTAACGTATGGAAAAAGTAGTGGGTCCACAAAACCTATCACGTCCATATTACCTTCAATAGGGTTTGTTTTCGAATCTATTACTCGCACCCCAAGTGCGCAAAAGGGTAATAGGTCCACCAAAATCTTCCAACGGGATATCCTTACTATCTACAAAACCTATCACGTCCATATTACCTCTGATAGGGTTTATTTTTGAATCTATTACTTGCACCCTCAAGTGCTCAAAAGGGTAATATGTCAACCAAAATCCCCCAGCGGGATATCCTTGTTATCCACAAATCATATCACGTCCATATTACCTCTGATAGGGTTTATTTTCGAAACTATTACTCGCAGCCCAAGTACGAAAAAGGGTAATAAGTTCACCAAAATCTCCCAGTAGGATATCCTTACTATCAACAAAACCTATCACGTCCATATTACCTCTAATAGGGTTTGTTTTTGAATCTATTACTCGCACCCTAAGTGCACAAAAGGGTAATAGGTCCACCAAAATCTTCCAGCGGGATATCCTTAAAATCCACAAAACCTATTATGTCCATATTACCTCTGATAGGGTTTGTTTTTGAAACTATTACTCGCACCCTAAGTGCGAAAAAGGGTAATAGCTCCACCAAAATATTCTAACGGGATATCCTTAAAAAAGCTACGGTGTGGTGCTACATTCATATTATCTCTAATACACTACCTAAAAGTCCACAAGATACAAAATTCTAAAAAAGAAGAGACTTTATTGATTAATATTCAAGATCATGAGTACATATGGTGGAAATACATTACATTTCAACAATGTCTTGAGTACATATGATGGAAATCCCTTTTAAGGATTTTCTTGAGTTCTCGCCAACAAGAACCTCTTCCATTAAAAGGCACCCCCGTGTTATTTCTGCCACGAACACAAGTGGACCCAACAGCAGAGCTCAAGGCTTTCTGGCTTACCACTCCACAGTGTAAACCTCAGTATATAGAATCCATACTAATGGGTAGCAAGGGAAGAGCAGGAGAAGATGCTCTACAAATAGGTAGGAAGATCGACGACGGGAATGACAATTAATCAAAATCTTGTCATTGTCGCCACAAGCCCCCAGCCAGTAGCAGGCGGCATAGAGGAAAAAAATGCAGCTAGCACGCTACATAAACAAAGAAGACTCAACGCCTGACGTAGGATATTTATCCTCGTCTCCTGGACCAATCTTTGTCAAACTGTCCTCGTCTCCGGGATCAGACCTAGGCGAACTGTCCTCATCTCCTAGATTAGTTCTTGACGAGGAACCATCGCATAAGGGTGATATTCTCTTTGAATGACGGGTGTTATGATATCCTTTCATGCTTCATCATGAGCATCACGAGCGTGGACAGCACCTGTAAAAAGAAGACATACATCAGACTCAGTAAAGTTTGCATAAAGACACAGCAGTAGCATACTACTTCCCGGCCGCAGCGAGGCACGACCGAGTCTGTACGTGCGAGCAAGAGGAGGTCTCATCCATGAGCCAAAGATAAAGCTCTGCGTGCATGAAATCAGATGACCCCCACCCATACGGCCACGCCAAAGCTCAGCGCTCATGTTATAAAAGAGTACTCGTTCACACGACATAACTCTGTAAAGAGGACTGCGTATGCCAAAGATGAGTCTCTTGCAGCAAGACGGTGTACTGGTGCCTTCGTGTCTTTCACAGCCCAATGTAAGAAGGGCGGTACTACCCTACCTCCAATCAAAATATCCAGATCAGGAGGCCACGGATCGAGACCACCCCTGATAAACTCTTCGGCGAGGAGAGTCGCAACCTTCGACATCCTTCACAGGAAAAAAGAGAAAACGAAACCTAGAGATAAAAGTTCTCTCTCTTCCCCTGGCTGCCTATTTATAGGCTCCAAAACCGTATGAAGGGATCAAGACAATGAACCGAGCGGTTAATGAGATAAACCTGATACCTCAATCCGCATGATTCTCTTTAATCTCCTCAAAAACTGACTTCTTGAGCCCCGTGTCAGGAGACGACACAGAATCCCAATAGATTAGCATAAAGATCGAACCAAATCTTCTCATTAAGGCATATTTGATAGCATGGCAGAGCCCTCCATGTAACAACTTCTACATGTGTCAAACTGACGAACTGAATAGAAGGAGACGGATAGTAAATGCGTACTGATTTCATGCTTCTTATTCAAAGTATTCCATACTTAGAGCCAAGTCTAAAAACTTTGAAGGGGGGTCTTGTAGAAGCATAAAAAATCTCTCCATGCGATTTTGTTTATAGTCAACAAATAAGCTAGAGACGCATAATAGTGGAGGACGCATAACACCCACGGATATATGACATCCCGAGATGCATGTTGCCCTTTAACGCATCATTCCTACAGTCACATCAGAGTATTTATGACCCAGACAAAATAGACAGTCATCCTGACCTCCTTGAATCCTACACCGATGATTGGAATCCGGGCTGACGGCTTTGTCATAATTACTTTTGGTAGTATATAGTTGTTCAAATGCCACTAATGCAGAAGATAATAAAAGTACATGCGTCTCGGGCCCAATGTGTTCCAGACTCCATGCGTTCCATGTGTCTCTGGCCCAATGTATTCCATACTCCATGCGGTCCATGCGTCTCTAGCCCAAAATATTCCAGACTCCATGCATTCCATGCGTCTCTGGCCCAAAATGTTCTAGACTCCATGCGTTTCATGTATTTCTGGCCTAATGCATTTCAGATTCCATGCGTCCCATATATCTCTTGCCTAATATGTTCCAACTAACAAGATCTTTCCATTACAACTAAAGAGATCTTCATGTAGTTGATGTGGGCTACGCGTCCAAACGACCAAGTCACGCATACAACGGGCTGAAAAGACCCTGAGATCTCATCAACAGTAAATCCTAACCAAGCTCACATGGAAGCTTCCCCGTGACATGCGGCCACAGTTATAATCGCATTCAAACAGGGGCACATGCGGCATCCATAGCATACGGCCATAGAACAACTATAAATAATATGGTACTACCCCCTTGCAAAAGGCTGGCTGGCTATCTGAAAATTTATACTAGAGCAAGAAAGAAGAGCTTCTGCATCGGATCGTCCAGGGAGTAAAGAGAGTTGCTACACTCTTAACCCTCCATTGTTACTCCTAACCCTCCATTATCATCCTTCTTTGTACTTCCTTAGTTTGTTAATCAAATCCAATTCCTCCAGTTCTCTTTTTGATTTAAATGGAAAACAAGATCGACCAGCTATCATGGGACCAAAATAATTACCCTTAATTGACTCACCTTCATTTATTGCTTTACCTTGATGAAGTAAATCCTTATTTTTCCTCAACTCATGTTAAAGACTTCCCTTGATAATTTTTTGAAGATCCATAAACTCCTGTCGAATATTCCTGAGCTTCTATCTATTTTATGTGGCCTGCCTATACACCTAGTCGCTTTGAGCCTGTACATACCATAATATATATCTCACTAAATATACTACGATAACCATCATATACCAGCTTTTTAATCGATTCCATATTGTAATGAAAACTCGGTATATGATGAACCGTTCATAATCTTATAATCTTTGTCCCTAAATATACTACGATAGCCATCATCTACTATCTTTTTAATCGATTCCATATTGTAATGCAAACTGGGTACATGATGAACCCCCTTGAAAATGAGCTTCTCGTTAAGCTACGTTGTCAAGTGCATATCACTGATGCCCACAATTACAGTTGTCCCATTGTCGCCCATCTTCACACGTCTAAACCTATCACCTCTGTATGACATAAAGATCTGTCACTCCCCGTTCCCGATATACATATTTGGGATATATTAGTTTTCCTGCTTATATTAATTTTTGCTTGCATGGTGATTAGATTACATGTCATAGAGACTAGACCCATTCTTTAGTTCAATTAGACTCATGGTTTAATTGTTGGGTTGGTCTGGTCGTGAGTGAACCTATGGTCTAAACCTCAACCCTAGCATATATAAGCTAACTTCTTTCTCTCTCTTCCTTCATTCTCTTATTCTTCCTTATTCCTTCATTTTAGGCAAGTTCTTGGAGTTTTTGGTTTTGAGTGAAGCCATGGTCTAAACCTTAACCCTAGTTTTATGATTCTAAACACCTTTAATACTTGGAGTTTTTGGTTTTGATGGCTAGATATGAGTAGATCTACATTTGAATTTTAGGGTTTTTATGGATTTCATGTATTTTTTTTGGTTTTGATCTACAAAAATATGGTATTTTATAAAATCAATTTTTGTGTTGATGGAGCACTTCATTTTGAGCATTTTGGCTTTTATTTTACTTGATTTGGAGTTAAAATAAAGTTTTTATGAAGAAAATAATTTTTGGATTTTTTGAGCTTTTCCGCCATGGCTAATTTGCTATCTGGAGAAGGCGAAGTTCTCATGCGGCCAGCAGACTTATGCGGCCGAGACTTCCATGTGGCCCGCACAATATGTGGCCAAGACTTCCATGTGGCATAATCCTTATGCGACTGGACTCTTTGCCGCATAGCCAACCAGTATGCGTCCATTTTGTTGGAAGCATGACTGACCATTACACAAAGTGTTCTGGAGCTAAGCGATAGAACTCCTTGTGTTTTGTTCGCTGGACAAATAAGAAATTTACTAAGTCCAAGAGACCTCCATGCGGCATCGACCTCCATGCGGCACCGACCCTTATGCGGCAAGCAGACTTATGCGGCAGCGACTGTGCGCCTCATCTCTTGTGTTTCGCTCTTGCACATCTTTCTATAATTTTTGTCTTTTCTCTCTGACACTTTATGGCTTGTCACATCCGTCACTTCAGTCACTTCTCTAACACATCACTTTGGCACTTGTCCCAACTAGTGGACTTTTGTCCGGAGCATGCGGCTTGGAGGAGCACGCGGCCTGGGATCATATGCAGCCTGGGATCATATGCGTCTTGAGGTAGCATGCGACCGACAGTCCATGCAGCACCCGTCTCGTGAGCCAAGTTATGCATACGACTTAGCTATTTTATTTGGAATATTTCTTTGTTCTATGTGGTTGGTCTTGACAAATGCTTGTGATTGATCCTATAGAAGAATGGACTTAGTAACTCGACCTTGTGCTAGACATGACCATATACTAGAATTAACTGTCATAAGTGACTAACCAGTTATGAGCATAACATGAGCTATATGTCCTAATGTGATAAGGCTCATACGATCAACTGTAAGTTTGGTAATTCGACCCAATTTCTTGTATCTGTGCTGATATAATTACTACGTACTACGTGTACATGTGTTATAAGGTACACTGAGGTACGGGCATATTATAATGTGCACTGAGGTGTGACATAACTTGCTACGTGCTATGAGATTACATGTTTTGGGTTGTGCATCGAGAATGCCTCATATACTACATTGTTAGGATTATATACTAAAAGCATCACTTTATATTAACTACATTTTCTTATTTTTAATGAGAATCATATGGGAAAATATTTGCATGTTGCATTTGTTATAATGTTAATGCAAGTGTCTGATATTCTATATTATAGATAATATGGTGTGTGGTGTCAGACAGAAGATCATATTATCAGTTCCCTGTGGAATATATAAATAGTTCACAAACTAGGTGGACATGGACAAACTATTGGAAAGGTTGTAGCATAATCTGGTATTAGTCTATCTTGACTATAGGTTTACACGGGTACACTTTGTGTGTATTGAACAGGACCACTTGAGGTTATTCTCTTTGTACTGACTATATAAGAGAACAAACACCGTTGTTATTATGGATACTTGTGCTCTTAATCCGGATATAATAACAGACATGTATATGCAGTGTGCATTAATTTGACTTATAAAAGAGTAAAATTAATTATTGGTCAATAACCTCTATGAAATAGGTAATAATATTGTGTGTATGATGGACTGTTGATTATAAAAGAAACCAACTTCTGATATATCGGTCGTTAGGATTGGAGAATTGTTGCGATTCTTTGATGATGTCCCCTTAAGAAACTCATAAGGATTGTCATATAAACCCTGTAGATGGATTATATCCGACATGACAAATAAAGTTGAGTGGTACTACTTAAGGATAAAAGAAGTCGATCAATATAGTTGTCAGTAACTTAATTTGATCGACGGACATTCGATATCTTAACATGGGGAGACAAACAAGCATATAATAAGAAGAAGCCCATAATCATAATTTAGGATTAGGAATATAGTGCAACAATAGATCTTTAGTGGACCAAGCTATTATTAACGGGCCAGGGTTGTGTGTTCGGACTGAACATGGGATACCCAGATCGGTTAGAAAACCTAACCATAATTTCTTCTTATGGTCCCTACTGTAGCCTATATATATCCTCTATTCTATGGTCGTCATGGTCATAAAAAAGCAAGCAGCTTTCTCTAAATTCATTTTTTACATAAGAAGAGAAAGAGGGTTGGCCAATAAGAAGAAAAGGTTGGAAGATCGTCGCCCACTCGACGTCCAATCCGAGGAAAGAATACGTGCAGAAAATCTTGGGGTCGCTAACTGATCAAGGTTGCTGAAAACGTTCATCTTCTTCTCGTTAGTTTAGGTATAATTCGTGAACCCTAATTTTCGTCTTTGAAGGGTTAGATCATATATAAAACTTGTTAATTTTCTATCGATCTATATGCACACCAATTTGCGGTCCTGGGGATCCCCAGTTCTATTATATGCAATAAGTGATATTATTATATTATTTCCCCAACACGGGCATGGTATGTGGGTCAACTACCAAAGCGTGGCTAGGACTTGATTGATTGTTGCATCACGCTCGGGTGAATCCAGTTTGAGCTATCAAGTAATAAAGTGAATTTGTATCTAGCGTGGACCGTACTACGGTAAGACATAAAGGAAGATTGATAATATGACCACGCCATGGGATTCCTAACATAACCATAGGACTAATTTAGGCAACTAAAATCGGTAGAGCATTGGGAGGAATGAAATCCCAAGATCGTGTATATTAGCCACCTCAGACAACTGCCATGACGTGCAAGGCTGACCCCCATAGATATTGGTCATATCCGCACTAGTGGACGGCAATATCCGAATACTTAAATTGTATAATACGTTCTATGTGATCTTAGCATGGTAGCCTTACGAGGGATCGATGCATAATATACAATGTGATATACGATACTATGGCACGGTTAGCCCTACTAAACAGCTCACGATCTGAGGACTTCTCTTATGCATCCAATCTGAGATAACTCAGACTCCATATTAGCAAGCAGTACAAATTATTGGTTGTTATATAACTGGACTTGGTTGTGATTGTATTATTCTGTTAGTAGTCTAGGGACATGGATTATCATAGTGTGATGATTCAACCCTTGTCCTTGTTTGGTTGTAGGGTTGGGCTATTATGCTAAGATAAGCTATGGACCAAAACTATGACACAAAACCTATATTTATACCTATCTATTGCTTTGGATTTTATTTCTATATTTTCGTGCTTCATTTATGGTACTTGCTATTTAAGGTCTAGCCCCACTAGTTTTACATGGCCAGGTTTCGAGCCAGTTCTAGAGGATCCAGCTTACTTTTTCCTTCCTGATGGTGTACACTAGGTGGATGGTCGTTGAAGGGAATGAGTGGGTTTCTTCTTTTCTGCTCGTTATCATATATTTTACTCTTTTGGGTGTTTAACCACTGGCACTTGTTAGCCATAAATTTGGGCATTTAGTTTCCTTTATATGATTATAATTAATCAGACTATAGCTGATCATGGTCATGTACTTTTGCTACTCTGTCTGCTTTTTATTTTGCATATTTGGTTTCTAGAATGTTGTGGCATGACGTTTGGGATGCCTTACTTCCTTGTCATATATGTTCTATGTTTACTATTCTTGTTTGACTGATTGAGACAATAGATGCTTTTTATGACCCTAAGTGACTTGATTGTAGTATGCATCCCCTTGTCTAGTTACAGCCCTGATCATCGTACGACATATAGTACCTTATACGGGGTAGCTGGCCATGTCCGTCTCTGTATTCTGGTACTGGGGCATGACAAAATTTTAGTGGTGGCCCATGTAGGTCTGTATTTTCAGACTTGTGGGTGTTATGGTCATAGGAGTCTCAATCAAACATGTGCCTTTGAAATCCTGAATTCGTTCTTCTCGAAGCTTTACTTGACTATCAAATCAATTGTTTCTTTGATCCTTCATGTTATGTTCTTAATATTTCTTGTCCTTTCTTTGGGGCTTCTGCAGTTGCTGGAGCAGCAGGCATGGTCGGACAAGATTTTCCTAAGAAAAAATGGGAGGTAGAACCTGCCCAAAGTCAGATTCGGTTAAAGCTAGTAGTTGAGCAAGCTGGCACCGTAGAACCAGAAGTTGGGCATGTTGAGCCACAAGCCCCTGAGATCCCCGTACCAACAGTAGTACCAACAGTAGCAGTGGTATTAGACACTCCGACATTACTACAGATTCTTCGGGGAATGATGGCTATGCAGCAACATCAGATGGCAGTGCAACAGCACCAGCAATTTCAATAGCAAGAGCAGAATGTCTTGTTAAGTCAGGATTTACAGACGACTATGGAGAGAGGCGGAAGGACTGATTTGGGGGCGTCGGTCAAATTTTGCCAACTTAACCTGATATACTTTGACAACAAGGAGGATGCCATCATGGCAGATGCATAGCTCCAAGACATTAAAGTTATTCTGGCAACAGCAAGGGTTCCGGATGATGAAAAAGTTGACCAGGTTCGACTGCAACTTCAACAGCTTGCCCGTGACTGGTGGGCATTAGTGGAAGTTGGTTTGAGGCATCGGCTTGAGGCATCCTATATCTTAGGAAAGTTTTAGGGTGATAAGTATTTGGGAGTTTTAGCGCAGTATGAGCTCCAGCAGAGATTTTATCGGTCTTAAGCAGGCCGGTAGGACTGTAGATGGATATACAACAAAGTTTTAGAGGCTGAGTAGGTTTGCTCCGACTATGGTGGCTACGGAGTTGGACAGAGCAATGAGGTTCTAGCAAGGGCTTCACCTAGGAATTCTATAACTATTAGAGGGACACGACTACCAGACTTATGAGGAAGTGTTGATAGCATCAAGAAGGCATGAGTTGACCATGCAGAGATTGTCAACGAGGACAGGAGGCCAGAAGAGGTCTCATGCTCAGGTTAGAGGAGGGGTAGCACTCCGAACGTCAGTACCATCCCATGACGTTCGTATCTATGATTCAGCACCATAGAGGACAGCGAATTCAACAATAATAGTTCTATCTCGGCAGCAGCCGAGGCAATAGCAGCAGTAACAGCGTCAAGGAGCACAGGTGGGTTGCACCTACTATGACAAAGGAGTCCATACTAAAGACGTGTACAGAGCGACAAATGGGCTTTGCATAAGGTATGGTAATCCGGGCCACAAGGTTGCTAATTACCCGATGATGTAGAGACAAGGAGGGTCGGCTCAGTAGTTCCCGGCAATACCAACACCAGGGGCAGTGCAGTGCAGAGGACCAGCAATAGCAGCACGACCGGTGGCTCAGCGTCTATTATTGATGCAGGCACATATGTTCTGACAGAAGGACCAGTAGTAGGGCCAGTAGAGGCCACAACAGCATTACCAAGGGAGGCCACAGCAAGAAGTGCAACAAGGCCAAGGGCAGGAATTTACTTTATCGCTGGAGGAGGCTTTGGCATCAGGTGATATGGTGGCAGGTAACATCTCTATTATATCTTTTCCTGCAATAGCATTATTTGATTCAGGAGCTTCATATTCATTTGTATCTGCATAATTTATAACACGTATTGGATTGGAGTTTGGGACATTGCCAGAGAGGTTGAATATACTCACTGGTAATGCGCTCGTAGAAGTTAGTAGAGTATGTGTGGCATGTCCAATTGTAGTGTGTGGGCGTTCATTACCCACCAAGTTGATCTTGTTTTCTATGGGTAACTTCGACGTAGTTTTTTAGGCATGGACTGGCTGAGAGACAATCATGCTATAATAGATTGCCATAGGGGTAGAGTATTCTTTAGCATCCCAGACATGAAGGATTTTGTCCTTGAAACAATCGTGAGAGACCGGTGTGAAGACAGAATTATAGCAGAAGTAGCAGTAGTAGAGGAAGAGCAGATTCCCGGGGTAGTCCAAGAATTTCTAGATGTCTTTCCTGATGAACTTCCATGTTTACTCCCAGTAAGAGATGTGGAGTTCTGTATAGAGTTATTTCTAGGGCCAGGACCAATATCTTATAAAGTTCACCAAATGGCACTATCAGAGCTAGACCTAATGTACCAACACGTAAAAGAGTTGAAGGAGAAGAAGTTCATTCCAATCAGTGGATAACCTTGGGGAGCGCTAGTATTTTTAGTGAAAAAGAAGGATGGGTCATCCCGGTTATGTATCGACTATAAACAGTTGAACGCAGTAACAATGAAGAATACCAAGAATCCATGATTTGTTTGATCAATTGAGAAAAGCTAAGGTTTTCTCTAAGACCGATCTTTGATTAGGGTATCATCAAGTAAGAGTTCGGGAGCAAGACATACCCAAGACAACATTTAGGTCACGATATGGGCATTACGAATTCTTAGTTATGCCATTCGGACTGACAAATGCTCCAACGATATTTATGGATTTGATAAACAGTATTTTCATGTCGTATCTTAATCAGTTTGTGGTAGTTTTCATAGACGACATTCTGGTTTATTCTAGTAGCAAGGAGGAACATGAAGAACAACTTCGGAAGGTCTTACAGATTCTGAGGAAGACCAGTTATACGCAAAACTCAACAAGTATGAGTTTTGGTTGGATCACGTATCATTTCTGGGTCACATCATCTCGGGAGCAGGAATGGCAGTAGATCCAAAGAAGGTTGAGGACGTAGAGAGCTAGCCAGTTCCTAAGACATTAGCAGAAGTGCGTAGTTTTCTCAGTTTGGCAGGATACTACAAAAGATTTGTGTCAAATTTTGTAAGGATTCCAGCACCGTTGACTCGTTTGACCCACAAGGAGTCTAAGTTTGATTGGTCAATAGAGTGCCAGACTTGTATTTGAAGAGTTGAAGAAGAGATTGATTTCAGCACCGATTCTCACACTTCCAGTAGGTTCCGGAGGGTTTACAGAATATTGTGACGCATCCGGCAAAGGACTAGGGTGTGTGTTGATACAACATAGAAGGGTAATAACTTATCCATCTCGGCAGCTTCGAGATCATGAGAAGAACTATCCAACTCGTGATTTGGAATTGGCAGCAGTAGTATTTACGCTTAAACTATGGAGGCACCACTTATATGGTGATTGAGTAGAGATATTTACGGACCAAAAAAGTCTGAAATATGTATTCACTTAAAAGGACTTGAATATGAGGCAGAGGAGGTGGCTAGAATTGATAAAGGACTATGATGTGGAACTTCAGTATCATCTGGGCAAGGCTAATATAATATAAGATATATTTAGCAAGAGCGGCAACGCATTCATGTTGACATCGCAGCTACATATATTAGAGGATCTTCAATAAATGGGTATTGAGGTAGTAATTCCGTAGGATGCAGGAATTTTAGCTAGCTTACAAGTACAGTCTATTTTGGTGGAGAGAATCAAGGCGGCTCAGAAAGAGGACCCAAAGATTCAAAAGCTACGAGCACTATGTGAGTCTGGTCTTGGGAATGAGTTAACGATTCATAAAGATGGGACCCTTAGATTTGTAAATCGTCTATGTGTACTAAGTGGAGATATTTGTCAAGAAGTTATGACCGAGGCACACAGTTCTCAGTATTCAATACATTCAGGAGGTATCAAGATGTATCAAGGCATCAAACAACACTTTTGGTGGAATGGGATAAAGTGGGAGTGTTTGAGAATAAACGAAAGAAATAAAACTAGGTTTATACGAAACCCTTTCTTTTGTTTACAAATAAGAAAAAGAAAGTACAATTGATCCTATACGAGGATACTAAGTACAAAAATTTGATTCTGGAGAAATATTGCTATAGGAGTCTGATCTGCGGTCGATCACTTTGTCCCTTGGACAACACGATGACGAAGAAGTGTTGTAGAAGAAGGAGAAGCTTTAAAGATCGCAAGAGGGATTGGATGCTCAATGCCAAAGTCGTCAATCACTACTCTTTGTCTGTGCTCTGGACTCTTCTCTCTCAAAAATCAATTTTTGACCCTGGACCTCCGTGGCCGGAGGTCTCTATTTATAGGATTTGGTCACTGTTGGCGTAAAAACCGAACAACGGAGAAAACTGCACCTTTTACACAGCGGTTATAATAACTGCCACCCACGTATAAATGATCCCCTGACTCTGCGTGTGACGCGTGTTCCATTACGAGGTAACGCGTATAACTGTTACGAGGATCACGGCATAGAAGCCACGTAGGTAACTGCCCATCGCGTAGAGATGATTGGCGTAGAAGCCTAATAACTGTATCGTTGGCGTAGAAGCCAAATAGCTGTTCTGATGGCGTAAGAGCCGAGTAGCTGTCATGTTGGCATAGAAGCCAAGTAGACGTAGAAGCCTGATGCTGCATGGATAGGTAGCCAGCGTAAGGACAGTCGATTATCCTTGCTTGACTGAGATTTTGAGCGTATTATGGACCAAATAGCCTTATCATGCACCTTTGCAAATATAACCTGAGTTGGCGTATTCCGAGAAGATAGTATACGGCGTGCTCCTATAGTTGAAAATAGCCACGTCGGCATAATTCAAGGAGATAGCGTACATCGTGCTCCTATAGCTGAAAATAGCCTGATGGCATAATATACAGAGGTGGTGATGTGGACGTATTAGCCCTAATTATGGCTCACCTAGTCGTTAAAAGTAGAACCAAATCTCATACATTAAATGCAGAGATCTGCCTCCATCACGCACATTAACTGCAGAGACGTGCCTCGAGTTCTGTACGAAGAGCAGCTTTTGACGTGGCAGTTCGTTTCGTCTCTTCCTGAGCGTAAAAGCTCATACTTCCCTGTGTAAAGTGGGCAGCGTATTTCCATGAATGCGTAAAAGCAATTTGTATAAAGAAAATGTCACTAAATGACGGTCTGGGTCTCTGTACATAATCATTATTACAGTCGTTCTCTCGATCGTCGTGCGGTACTCTCTGTCAGGGGTCAGGTTCATTGTACTGTCTGACAAGTTCATTTGAGGAATACGAAGAGTTCCTCGTACAACTCCACGCTGCATTAATAAGCAGGCGTACTTCACGCTGTAAGAGGGGGTAGCCACCTTTTACGCCACAAAATGGTCTTGAAAGTGACGCTTTACGCGAATTGTTCTTTGAGCTCTATATTGTACGCTAAATAGCGTTAAAGCTCTGCTATACGCCCATGGCTCTGAAGTCATACTTTATGCTACGCAGCACTGAAACTCTGCTTTACGCGGCTTTCTGCATGTTAAGGGTTTTACGCGTATAATTCCTCAGCGTATTTTTTATGCTTCTACAAGATCCCCTTCAAAGTTTTCAAATTTCTCGTAATTTGAAACACTTTGAATGAAGCATGAAACGGTCTAGTTTGACTCATTCCGCGAGGCTGATTTCTCGGCAAATATTTAGGGATTTGTTGGGATTTGGTGTGATCTCCTCTGCCTATATAAAGGCGACTGAGTTAACCTATTTTTCCCACACTTCCTTCACCACATAGAGATGGTTGCCGAGCTTCATTGGGTCGACTTGAGGAAGAAGATCATGTTCTTCCAGCATGTAAGGAGCCATAAAAAGAGGCATTTTTGAGCAAATGTCATCTGCAATGATGGATCATGGAAGGATATCATAGCTTCCTTTGCTCGGGATAATCAGCAATTTTATATGGCGATTCGTCAAGGAGAGAGGAAGGGTCGTATTGGACCACACAGCTTGCAAGCTGTATTTTCTTCCATCATGGCGGTGTACGAGGGTAGGCAGCTTGGCCCTGTCTTCCAGTATTGAGTTGGGTCTGAACCCCCAATACAATTTCTAGGGCATGCCGGCCATGGCATATGGAAGGTGGGCTTGAATAATTTATACAGGCCCAGTTTTGTATCCTTCCGCCATTCACCATTTTTTTGTTCATCGGTCGCAGAAGCCGATGAAGTACCGTAGAAGACGGAAAAAGATCTCCACCAATATGATAACCTGGCAGAACAGATTCTCGGTGTGATCTTAAATGAGAAACCTTTGTAGAAAAAGATTTCCATCATATGTAATCATGAAGATGAAAAACCCTTTGTAGACTGGATTTCCATCATATGTAATCATGATTTAATAAAATTGTCTTCTTTTACGCATCAGATGATTTGCCATATTTGCTGTGATGAAGTCTGAATATGTGCAGCTTCAGCACGTCTGAATAAACTTTACGCCGACTCTGATAAAAAAAAGATATGATCTCGTCTTGTCTTTTACGAGTAACAGAAGACGCATAGAAAGCTGTTTAGCATTTAAGTCGAATATCTGAACTGTCATGCTGTTTTGAACGAGGAGTCGCGTAGAATTTCTGAACTTTCACTTCTCTGATGCGAAGAATTCTTGTTCAGACTATCATTTTTAGGAAATGATTTCCCGAATATCCCTTGAAATGGGCGAGAAATGGCCACCAAAATAGGCCATACTTGAACTTTTGAGAAAGGATTCTGACTGGACTTTGGATGAACTTCTAATCGACCCAAGAAGAAGAGTCATCTTCAATGCTGAACTCTGTATATTTTGGGTACTGGGAATATTTTGTGGCCAAAAAGGAACATATGTGCGTATTTTAAGATATGCAGAAAGTCATAGATCTGTAGCATCTGTATCTTCTGAGCGTAGAATCGTAGATTTGTAGCCCCTGAGCGTAAAAAGCTTCCGAGCGCGAAATCATAGATTTGTAGCCTCTGAGCGTAAAGTCGTAGATTTATAGCCTCTCGAGCGTAAAAGCTACTGAGCATAAAAGCATCCGGGCGTAAAACTATAGACTTATAGCCTCTGAGCGTAAAACCATATATTTGTAGCCTCTCGAGCGTAAATGCTTCTGAGCATAAAATCGTAGATTTGCTCTGCGCATAAATTCTGGATCCACTGACTGTCCGTCTTCTAATGATATGCTGACGTAGTGTCAAATCATAACCGAATATTAAATATTGAATTTTGTTAGGGATTCGAAGAGTTATATGAACTCTATAAGTACCCCAAGGATTTGAGAGAAGAAACCCTTCATCTGTCTTTTACAAAAAACCTTCATTTCTTTGAGAACTCTTCTTCGTTTCTTCTCTGAGCACTCTGCGTTTTAGCCATGGCACCGAAACAAATTTTTACCGCTAAGGGAAAGAAAGTTGCCTCTTCTTCTCGCTCCTCTGCTCAAGCGCAAGCAACTCCTGTTAGACTGAATGAGCCTCGATCGGAACGCAGTGCCCCTCCGTCGAGCCGTGCTCCGGATTTCATAGGTAAAGTATTTTGGAAAAAAAACCTTCGCACACGTTGTACGTGAACGCACAAGGTCATCTTCTGTGCTGAGAACCTCTTCGAAGACGATGATGCACAGAGATGCCTAAGGATTACCCCATCTCGGTCTTCTTTCATCCCACACATCCTAGGAAGATGGTGTGGGTGCTGACTCCCGATCTTCATGGCCGACCGAGAAAAATCCTATACAGTAAGGAATACTACGGGAGGGGGCCTATATGAGTCATCCCTCAGGCCCTGTTATGCCCTTTAGGGGATTACTGCCGGGTAGTGTCCTGAGCGAGGACACGTCGCTGATCCAGCCGGTTCAGATGTCGACCTTCTGCAACGACTTTATGGGGCAGGGAGGAACGTACCCCAGGGTCAACCCTCGGACCAATGGATGGCTTAGCCCAGGGAATCTCCGATGGGCCAGTTTGACTGCATGGGCCCTGAAGCACTTCCAAACGGAGCTGGAAAATATTGGCTTGTTCGCGGTCGTGAGTGCCACAAGTGTTGGGTTGCCTGTCAACCCTAACTTGTTCTTAGCCTTGATGGAGCGATACAATTCGCTCACTGGGACTTTTGCCACTCCGCTGGGGGAGTTGGGCTTAGCCCTTCATGAGATGGCAGAGATTTTAAGGCTGCCACTGGGGGACGTTCCTTATGAAGAGTACATCCCTACAAACAGGGAGTTGAGGAAAACAAACCCTCGGGCAGTGGCAGTATACCAGGAGCTGATGAGCCACTACCTTGCTTGCACCACTTTCTACAAGGAGCCGTCTGATTTGGCTCACATCAACAAGTGGGCAACATACCTCTTCTTCCACCAGGCCAGAAATGCTAAACCGGACAAGGTGGTAGATAGACAAGATAGGCCCTTGAACCTCCTGAGCATGCTCAATGCTGACACGGTCGACGACCTTATCGAAGATGCAGGAGCTCCGGATCATATCTTTGACGAGGAGATAGAGGGTTATCATGCCGGCACAAACGCCTTCAGTTATATGAGGCATTGCCGGAAGCCTTTGTCAAAGGAAGCTCAATTGGCTGGCTTTCTCTCCGTCTGGCTATGCCGCTGGGTAGTGCCGGGTATTGCGTCTGCAGATCGCATTCATCGCAATACCTTGTGGCCTGCAGTACGTTTAGTGTTCGGAGCAAGACTGGGCTTGCTTCCTGCTATGGTATATAGAATACAAGCAGACCTGAGGGCGCTTACTGATGGGCTGCTAGCTGATGATACGCAGTGTGAAAGCTTTCCCAGGATGGAATTACCATTCCTGTACTTGATGGGATGGTTAATTCTTTACAATGCCCGGGTGATGTCTCCCGATTCTGCCAGTAGTTCAGGAAATAATTTCTTGCTGAATTATAAGAATTCCTCTTGGAACGTGGCGACCATCACAGATTGTCGGCGGGCGTTAAACGTAGCCCACAGCTGGAAGATCTTCTATATCGTTCCCCCTGTACACATCAATCAACAGGGAAGGAAACTCAAGGATGAAGGTCATGGGAGAACCATTCTTTCTTCTGAAGCCTTCTATTGGTTGGTCTGCATTAGACCTTCCCACTTGCTATACAGGAGTGATGATCATTGCTTCTTGGAACCCTATCTACCCAGTCGGTTTGCCAGGCAGTTTGGGTATGACCAATCGTATGTGGAAAATGCTATTACCAGCTTCAAGTCCAGAGGTGGACTTATTGATGGAGCCAGAGGGTGGCGGTACTTCATCGCGGGCTGTACTGGTGCAACTTTTGCGGTGCTCGCGACTTCTCTTTCTATGGAGCTACGCATGCTTCACTCGTTCGCGCAGTTCTATGCATCCATCAATACCTTCCATCGTAATTTTGATATGCGTAAAAGTTTTAGAATGCCCTCCCATAGGTCTACTGGAAGGGAGGATGTTCCGTCTGTTTCCTCGGATGAGAATGAAGACATGACAGGGTCAGACGAATTATTGACAACAATACCGAGAGGCGTACTAGCTCCGACTGCAGAGCCTCTCGTTATCCCCCATAAAAGGAAGGCTTCTGCTCCGAAAGGACCTTCTCCCCGCAAGAAGAGGATTGCCAGAGGTCCGAAAAGGGCTTCTACTAGGGAGGCTTCTAGGAGCGAGCCTGTTATTTTCCCAGTTGGGGATGATTTGTTGATTAGAGGTCCTTCGCCTTTTAGAGAGGGAACCTCCACAGTTTCGGTCGGTAGTGCCGAAGATTCTTTGCTCGAGATCGCTGCTGCTACTACTACTTCAGGTAGTGCTATGAGATCGCCTCCGAGGCCAAGCATAATAAGATTGCATATACCTTTAACCAGACCAATAATGGGGGTAATCCCTACTTCGTCTGTAAGTATATCTAGCAAGATTCCACCCGATGAGCCTCGATTGGATCTTGGTGAAGACTGGGAAGATTACCCGCCAATATTAGTTTGTACACCCCCTTCTCTAGGTATGATAGCTTGTCTAGCATCATTAAGAGATGATTTAGCTATACTGGCTGTGGACGTGACATATATACCATCAACCATGGGTAAATGTCATCTTTTATGCCTCCTTTTAGGAAAATTAACATCGAGTTGATATTAACTTTCTCTTGTCTTCTTTTCAGGGGAAGACATCATTGGGGAGGGTGGAGTTGACACCAATTCTGACCTTGTTGTGGACCCTGCTAATGAACCGGCGGTGTTCGACGTCGACGAAGCAGGTTGTGAAGCTGCTGATCTTCCATCTGCAACATTCTCGGGTGTCGTCCCAATAGTAGCAGTTCAATCAATATCAGAGGAGGATGAGACTATCGTCTCGACTGTGCCTCCTTCGTCAAGCATGTCAGCAACTTCAACTATTGTTGGTGTCTCCTCTTTTGTCGCGCCATCTACTAAAGCGACAATTATGGCAACATCCTCTGCCAACATTCCACAAAGGGGTTTTACTGATATCGCGGCCACTCCCAGCGTCCATTCGCATTTCACCATGCTAGTTAAACAATATACTAGCATATTCTATGTCACTTTAAAATCGTTGATATCCATGGTGTTAGAGAAGAATCTGGGCTTTGATGCTCTGAAAATGTCCTCTAATCTCACCATAGCGCAGATTAGAAATTTCAATGACAATGACAGAGCTGACGCGCTAGAGCAAATAGATAATGATTTAGAACAACCCATTAACGAATATTTGCAGCTATCCCGAGGCGGCATTAATGATTTGGTTCAGGCCGAGTACGACTCTCTGACTGCAGAACTTGCTCAGTAGATAGAATTGCTAAACAAATCCATCCAGGAACAGCAGCAAGAGATGGATAAAGAGCGAGCAGTCTTGGAGGAGGTTATTCCTCAGTTAACTCTGTGTCAGGCCGAACGTGAGAAAAATGAAGCGATGGTTCAAAGATTGGAAGCTGAACTCACTCAGGCAAGAGAGAGGCTTCTTAAGACGTCGGCAGTTCATGATGTGTTTGAGGGCAAAATAAAGAAAGCTCAGCAGAACTTGGCCCATGCCGGTGTCATTCACGCAGGTTATGTTGAGTCTTTGTCCAGACTATCTTCCCTGAACAACGATGAGGCAAGGCTGGAACGGGCTCGCAATAACATCTTGAACTCCAGAAATGAGAGGATGACTGCTTTGGCGGGACAAATTCGTGATTTAACTGCTCCTCCCCAATAATGTACCCTTTTGCTTCTTTTTGTAACTTGCTCTTTCCGGAGATAATAAGATATTTTATCTGACTTTAGTGGACCCATCATTTTTTAACATAAATGATATGTTAGGGTGAAAGTGATATCAGAGGTAATATGGACGTGATATACTTTCGGTAAGGTTTTGCTGAATGTAAATCTGTACAGAAGTGATATGAACCAGATAGAATATAATCCAACTAAATTTGTATACTAAACACTATCAGAGGTAATATGAACATGATAGGTTTACAAATTAGTTAAGCATATCCATTAAGAGGTCATACGAATCTGATAGAATATGATCCAGCTAACCTTTGTGCATGATATCGTCAGATCAAGTAAAGGACTTCTTCAGGAATTTGCAGTTGATAGTAGCCATTATCAAATTTTTTATTAGACTTGGCTAAACTGTAAGCGCCATTTGCAATCATATAAGGGCCCTCCATTTCTTTATGATTGTTTGTGAGAACTTTTGGTTTGTTGAGGATATCCCACTGGGGGATCTTTGGTGGACCTATTATTCGTTACGCACGTTAAGTGCAAATAATAAGTTTGAAAGAAGCCCCACCAGAGATAATACAGCTATGGTAAAATATGACTCTGTGGGGGTAGGGGAGAGATATAGTTCAGAGGTAATATGGACGTGAACTAATTAGTTTTCATTGCGGGCATTTCACAGAGAAATTTTTTTGTGGACCTATTACTTCTTGTGCATGAGAGTGCAAGTAATAGGTTTAGGACAAGCCCTGCCAGAGATAATATGGACGTGGTAGTTTTTGTGGACTTAACACCACTGGCTTACTTAAAGTTAGGTACGGGTGTTAAGTTGAGATGACAACCGATATCAGAGGTAATATGAACATGATAATCGATAGCCGGACCAGGAAGGTTTGTTCAGAGGTAATATGGACATGACAAACTTTTGTGGTGATAGATTTACTCTGCTGGAAAAAGTGGCGAGACGTAGTTCAGAGGTAATATGGACGTGAACTGATCTATAGCCATAAACTGGAAGGTTTGCTCAGAGGTTACTTGGACATGGTAAATTCAGCTGGAGAAACAAAGAAATGTTTGGACAATAGTTCAGAGGTAATATGGACGCATGTCCAAAAAATTTACTATGGAGTGATTTTCCTGAGTGGGGATAGACCTGAAGAATCTGCTGGAGAAACTTTAGGGACTCATCATCTGATATTTTCTTGAGGGAGCAAATTGTTACGTTAGAGTGAAATCAATTTACAGTGATTGTCCCCTCGTTTATAAATACAAAGTGACGACTTTGGCGTCGATCAACTCCTGGATTCTTCTTTTTAGTACATAGCACGCCCTTGTAGGGTGATGAATGTACCGATAAAAGAGACAATAATCTGGGTCATCGACTTTGCCAGCCCTCTCAGGGTATCTGACGTTGGGTAGCTGAAGTTTGTGTTCATTCATCAATATATTGAAGATTTCAATGATATCATCTTCATTGAAGGAGAAAGTCCCTTTTAGCCTTCGGGCTCCCGATGCCTGAGTTTTACGGTCTTCCGAGAAGATGGTCATCGTTGCCTCATCTTCGAACTCAGAGGGAATTCTACCCCCAGTTTTGGATAGACTACCCCTAGACATGTCGTAATGTTTGTCCACAGAAGTTGATTTAGAAGGACCTGCCTCTAGTATTACAGGATCAGAATCTGGAGGTTTGGAGTTTGCAAGAGATGCAATATACCCCAACCCAAAACGAGTTTGTTGACAGTAAGGATTACCATGCAACGGTATTCGTCTGCCTTTTCCATAGTTGAGGCCTTGTTTCAACTTCAAATTGTAATCCATGTTTTGTATAATCCTCAAAGCCTGAGGGCTATATCTGTGGAGTTGCATTTTCCCAACATTAGACTCACGAGATTCTTCTTGTACAATCGGTCTATTCCGTATTCGACCGAAGATTATTCGATGCTGATCGTTGCGAGTCGGTGGAATAATAAAGACAGATTCTTCATGTGGCCCATATGTCATGACGATATTAGATCTTGACGCATCTTCCCACATGATCTCTCCATGCTTGGAAGTTAGGGGTGCTAAATCTTGATTTTGATCCCTGTCTTTGCGTTTCTGGATCAAGAAATCATGCAAATCAGCGATATTAGCAGAAGAAGAAGAAGAAGAAGAAGACCTATTCTACCTTTTTACATCAATTAGAATGTGGATATTGGGAATCATAACTCTTTTTCTGCCATACGAATACAGCAGTTCAGCCATGTGAGTAGCACATGATCCATGTGGAGCGTATCTATCCCCAAACTGGGCCTTTTTTACGCTGACGGGCTTATCCTGGCATAATCTGGAACTCTGCACAGGTTGGCGTAAAACTGAGAAAGTCCTTAATCGGCCGTCGGCATTCCGCGTAATATGAAGAGCGGGCAGATTCTTCTCTTGATGGCGTAAAGGCCGAGAGGTCGGGAAATTTGCCACTTGTTTTCCCTTGCGGTGATTGCAAGGACCATCTGCCTCTTTACAGAGGGGAGATATATTTTTACGCGCGGAGCACGTTTGAAATTTCTGAGTTGGCACTGAGGCATTATCAGAATTTTTGTCTGCCACATCACAGATGGGAGACTGAATTTTACGCGCAGAGCGCGGAGTAAACTTCTGGATTGGCACTAAGGCATTGCTAGAAGTTTTGTCTGCCATGTCACAGACGGGAGACTGAATTTTACGCGCGGGGAGCGGAGGTTGCGGTGCTACAACCTTGTTGGTCGGAGTGAGAGAGTCTGTAGGAAGGGTAGAGGATGTCCGGGGCATCCATACTTTATGTAATTTCTTGCTGTCTTGGACAGAGAGGGAATGGGAGCTACCCCCTGCTCGAAGCATGTCTTCGTAAGCTGATTGGTCGAATTGGACGACCAAGGTCTTCCTCGTTGATCCTACGAATACAGCATAGTGTTGAGCAATGGCTTTCTCGTCAGATGAGAAAGTAATCCCCAGCAGAGTCGCCATCTTGTGTTTGATAATAAACGAAAGAAATAAAACTAGGTTTATACGAAATCCTTTCTTTGGTTTACAAACAAGAAAAAGAAAGTACAATTGATCCTATACGAGGATACTAAGTACAAAAATTTGATTCTAGGAAAATATTGTTATAGGAGTCTGATCTGCGGTCGATCACTTTGTCCCTTGGACCACACGATAACGAAGAAGTGCTGTAGAAGAAGAAGAAGCTTTAAAGATCGCAAGAGGGATTGGATGCTCGATGCCAAAGTCATCAATCACTACTCTCTGTCTGTGATCTGGACTCTTCTCTCTCAAAAATCGATTTCCGACCCTGGACCTCCGTGGCCGGAGGTCTCTATTTATAGGGTTTGGTCATTGTTGGCGTTAAAACCGAACAGCGGAGAAAACTGCACCTTTTATGCGATGGTTATAATAACTGCCACCCACGTATAAATGATCCCCTGACTCTGCGTGTGACGCGTGTCCCATTACGAGGTAACGCGTATAACTGCTGCGAAGATCACGGCATGGAAGCCACGTAGGTAAATGCCCATCGCGTAGAGATGATTGGCGTAGAAGCCAAATAACTGTATCGTTGGCGTAGAAGCCAAATAGCTGTTCTGATGGCGTAAGAGCCGAGTAGCTGTCATATTGGCATAGAAGCCAAGTAGGCGTAGAAGCCTGATGTTGTATGGATAGGTAGCCAGCGTAATGACAGCCGATTATCCTTGCTTGACTGAGGTTTTGAGCGTATTCTGGACCAAATAGCCTTATCACGCACCTTTGCAAATATAGCCTGAGTTGGCATATTCCGAGGAGATAGCATACGGTGTGCTCCTATAGTTGAAAATAGCCAGGTCGGCGTAATTCAAGGAGATAGCGTACAACGTGCTCCTATAGCTGAAAATAGCCTGATGGCATAATATGCAGAGGTGGTGATATGGACGTATTAGCCCTAATTATGGCTCACCCAGTCGTTAAAAGTAGAACCAAATCTCATGCATTAAATGCAGAGATCTGCCCCCATCACGTGCATTAACTACAGAGACGTGCCTCGAGTTCTGTACGAAGAGCAGCTTTTGACGTGGCGGTTTATTTCGTCTCTTCCTGAGCGTAAAAGCTCATACTTGCCTGTGTAAAGTAGGCAGCATATTTCCTTGAATGCGTAAAAGCAATTTATATAAAGAAAATGTCACTAAACGACGGTCTGGGTCTCTGTGCAGAATCATTATTATAGCCATCCTCTCGATCGTCGTGCGGTACTCTCTGTCAGGGGTCAGGTTTATTGTACTGTCTGATAGGTTCATTCGAGGAATACGAAGAGTTCCTCGTACAACTCCACGCTGCATTAATAAGCAGGCGTACTTCACGCTGTAAGGGGGGGTAGCCATCTTTTACGCCACAAAATGGTCTTGAAAGTGACGCTTTACGCGGATTGTTCTTTGAGCTCTATATTGTACACTAAATAGCGTTAAAGCTCTATTATACGCCCATGGCTCTGAAGTCATACTTTACGCTGCGCAGCACTGAAACTCTGCTTTATGCGGCTTCCTGCATGTTAAGGGTTTTACGCGTATAATTCCTCAGCGTATTTTTCATGCTTCTACAGGGAGAGCACGGTTTATCTCTCGATATTTGGTATGTCAGCAAGTGAAGGCCGACCAACAAAGACCGGCATGATTATTACAACTGCTTCCTATTCCGGAGTGGAAGTGGAAACATGTCACGATGGCTTTGTGACTGGTTTACCTAGATCCCCGATTGGTCGTGATGCAGTTTGGGTGATAGTAGATTGTCTCACGAAAGTAGCTCATTTTCTTTATTTCCGAGTAGGACAATCCCAAAAGCAGATGGCAGAATTGTACATGCAAAAAATAGTAAGACAACATGGTATCCTAGTGAGTATCATATCAGATCGAGACACCCGGTTCACTTTACATTTTTGGAAAACCTTGTATCAGAGTTTGGGTACCAAGTTGAGATTTAGTACCGCTTACCTTCCTTAAACGAACGGGCAATCAGAGAGAACCATCCAGTCCTTGGAAGATATTCTACGAGCTTGTACCTTGGATTTTAGAGGGTCTTGGAAAGATCACCTTCATCTCTTCAAGTTTTTATACAGCAACACTTATCAGGCCAGTATCCAGATAGCACCATTCGAAACATTATACGGGAGAAAGTGTTGTGCATAGGTACCGCACTTGTACTACCACCGATTGTTCCCAAGGCCTTACACTCAGGTAATACCCGAGCCCCACATATGCACATGTGTGCATTGCCAGCACACAGAGTCTCACTCCCCTCTAGTGCCTGACCAATGCTCCTAAGTGCTTCCCCTGATCTCTCCCTCTCGCATTTCTAATTTTCTACTGCTACTGCTATTAAAGTTGCTGTATGCTCCTCCACCTAGGTGTATTAGCTGTAGGTATAACCCTAAATGTACAGCAGTGTTAAACCAATGTACTATAATGCAAGCTTCAGAAGCTAAACCCCCACACCACACTCAAGTCCCCTCACTTACACACAACTGCCACCCTCACACTGCACTTAAGAACATAATCCACTCTTCCTCACTCACTGTCTAGTTCATGTCCTGCCACAGTAAACACAAATCAAGCATACCTCACCATCATCTCCTCCTCAACAATTATCACACACACACACACACACACACACACACACACACATATATATATATATATATATATATATATATATATATATATATATATATATATATATACATATATAACACCCAATAAAGGCTCACACACACCTAATGCAATATATCAAATACTTGGTGTGCGATACAAAGATACTCACGATACGCTTGCGATACGTACCCAAAATCTCACGATACTCTCCCTAAGCTTATGCAACACTACTAATATATTAAATATATTAAATATATAATATGTAATATATTAAATAGAGCAGTGCACAGGCCTTGGTGAGGGGGTGCAGTGCACTTGTGTTAGGTGTATTGAGGAGTATGTGTGTTCATGTCACGCCCCAGTACCGGAATACGGAGACGAACATGGCCAGCTCCCACGTAGAAGGTATAGAAAGTCGTACGGCGGTCACGGCTGTAACCAGACAAGGGGTGCATGCTACAAGCAAGTCACTTAGGGTCACATAGCACATCTATTGTCTCAATCAGTCAAGCAAGAACAGTAAACTTAGAACATATATGACAAGGAAGTAAGGCGTCACAAACGCCCTGCCACGATATTCTGGAAACCAGTTGTGCAAAGTGGTAGAGTATCAAAAGTACATGACCATAATCAGTTGCAATCTGATTAATTAGAATCATGTAAAGGAAACTAAATGTCCAGATTTTATGGCTAACAAGTGACGGTGGCTAAACGCCCAAAAGATTAAAATATACAATAACGAGTAGTGATCAAGAAACCCACTCGTATCTCTCAGTGGCCATCCGCCTGGTGTGCGCCATGGTTCAGGGGAAGTACGCTTGATCCTTAGGTGCTGGCTCTAAACCTGGCTATGCAAAACCAGTAGGGTTAGACCCCAAATAGTAAGTACCACAAAGGAAGCAAGAATGAAAAAATAAAACAGGTTATGAAATATATATATATATATATATATATATATATATATATATATATATATATATATATATAGTTTTGTCTCATAATTTTGGTTCATATCCTATCATGCCACAATAATCTAACCCTACAACCAAACAAGGACAAGGGTTAGACCATCGCACCATGATAGTCCATGTCCCTAGACTATTTGACAGCAGATATAATACACAAACAAGCTCATTTACATAATCGGCCAATCATTTATACAGCTTACTCGATAGAGTACGGGTTATCCCAGAGATATTATTCATATAGGAATCCTCAGATCAAACCAGGTACTAGCAGGGTTAGTCGAGCCAAAAATTATCGCATAGCATGTAATTGTGCACCGGTCCCTCGTAAGGCCACCGTGCTAAGATCATATAGAACACATAATATAATATAATAGTTGGATATTGCCATTCACTAATGAGAACTTAAACAATATCCATGGGGACTAGCCTGCACACCCCAATTCAAATAACTGAAGGTGGCTAATTAGGTACGATCTCGAGATTTTATTTCCTCCTAATGCTCTACAAATTTAGTTGCCTAGTTAACCATATTGTTAACTGGAATCATATGGTACGGTCACATGGTATTCCCCTTATATGATGTACCATAGTACGACCACGCTAGACGAATCCACTTTGTCACTTGATAATTTAATTTGGATTCACCCCAGCGTGATACAATAATCAACAGATCCTAGCCACGCTTGGTCATTGAGTCAAATCACATGTCACATAGCACATTGGTGGATTCGTCTAGCGTGGTCATTCAAACCCTTATGTCCATGCTGGAGATTGAGTCAAATCACATATCACGTAGCACATAGGTACACCGCAGTGTAAACATGTAATATAATTACGTAGGAACACTTAGCACATAGAAACACATAGAACATAGTAAGTGTATCAGCACGGATACAAGTGGTCAGGTCATGGAATATAGAAGGGTCTAATACTCTTGTGGTCATCAAAGTCACACATATATCCCATAAAGTCCAAAGGAACATTCAAACAAAACCAGTCCAATAAAGCTTGTGCAAGGGGCCGCATGCGCTCATAAGGATCAAGGTCTCATGGGGATCAGCTGCCGCATAGGAAGTTAGGCCACATAGCTGCATGGGTCGCATGATCGCATGGTCGCTGACCGCAGATGTCGCATGAGCTCAAGGCCGCATGAGCTCAGACCGTATGGACGCATAATTTTAGGCCGTATGGCCGTATAGTCGCAGACCGCATGGCCGCATAAGCTCAAGGCCGCATAGTCTACTTATCGCATATAGGTCAAGGCCGCATATGAAGTCATCTTCTCCAGGCAGTAAGTTCAGCCATGGTGAGGACTCCAAAAACCAAAAATTTATTTTCTTAATAAAACCTTCATTTTAACTCCAAATTGAGTGAACCAAACGCCAAAACGCTTGAAATAAAGTGCTCCATCCATCGCAAAAACTATTTTTTTTCCAAAATACCATGTTTTAGTAGATCAAAAATACCAAAAACTCATGGAACCCATGAAATCCTAAGTTAGAAAAGTAGATCCATACAAATCCATCCATCAAAATCAAAACTTTCAAGTACTAAAAGTGTTTAGAATTATCATGAGCACATAATAGACTAATAAAATACAAAAAAAAAGCAAGAATCAAAAATTAAAAGATTTTTCCATGTGGTGCAAGGTGTACTTGCCTAAATGAAGGAAGACGAGAAAATGGAGAGAATGAGGGAAGAGAGAGAAAGATATTGGGTTTTATAGTTAGGGTTTGAGGTTTAGACCATGGGCTCAAGTCATGAATAAACCAACCCAACAATTAAATCATGGGTCTAATTGAACCAAAGAATGGGTCTAGTCTCCATGCATGTAACCTAATTATCATGTAAGCAAGAAATACTCTAAGCAGGAAACAAATACAAGCAAGAAATAAATATATCCTAAAATATACATTTCGGGAACGGGGAGTGACATCTCTATACACCTTAGAAAATTTTGTCCTCGGAATTCAAACTCAAGGCTAGCTAGAGAAATTAGAACAAGTACTATACTGAAAAAAAATATCGTATCGAACAGGTCGAACAGGTGTCACATAGCATGGATAAATGAATCGCGAGATTCAAGATACGAAGGCATAAGAATGAATATACCTTCCGTATCGAACAGGTGTGGATACCGGACCAGATATTGTCCTCGCGCTCCCACGTCGACTCTCCCAAAGGGTGATAACCCCAAGCAACCCGGACATGATGAATATTTTGATTCTTAAGCACCTTCTCCCTTCGGTCCAAAAAAGATACTGGTTGCTCCTCGTAAGATGAGTCGGAACCAACGACTAGCTCAGAATGGTCTAGGATATGACTCGGATCTGGAATATACCTACACAATTGAGACACATGAAATACATCGTGTACCTCACATAGCGAAGGCAGAAGGGCAAGACGATAAGCAACATCGCCCACCCGCTTGAGAATATCGAACGGATCGACGTATCACGGACTAAGCTTCCCCCGAACCCCGAATCTAATGACTCCACAGGTTGGCAAAATTTGTAAGAATACGTGATCGCCAACACAAAACTCTAAAGGCCTACGATGTTGATCTGTCTAATGATGATGCCTATCTTGCGCAACCCGAAGTCGCTTTCTAATTTGCTTGACAAATTCTACTGTTTGTGTGATCATCTCTGGGCCTAACATCTTTTGCTCACATATATCATCCTATTCCAAGGGTGACCTGCACTTTCTCCCATACAACTCTTCGAATGGTGCCATCTGGATACTTGCTTGATAATTATTGTTGTATGAAAACTCAACGAGATAAAGGTGATCTTTCTAAGACCCTCTAAAATCTAAGATACAAGCTCGTAGCATATCATCTAGGGTCTGGATGGTTCTCTCTGATTTTAGTCTATTTTTGGATGGTAAGCAGTACTGAATCTCAACTTGGTACCCAAACTCTGGTGCAAACTCTTCCAAAAATGTTAAGTGAACCTAAAATCTTGATCGGATACAATACTCACTGGGATATTGTGTTGTCTTACTATCTGTCGTATGTACATCTCCGCTAAATGCTCTGTAGATTTTTTTACTCGAAAAGAAAGAAAATGAGCTACTTTCGTGAGATGATCCACTATTACCCAAACTGTATCACGACCAGTTAGGGATCTAGGTAAACTGGTCACAAAGTCCCTTGTGATATGTTTTCACTTACACTCCGGGATAGGAAGCGAATGTAATAATTATGCCGGTCTTTGTTGGTCGGCCTTCACTTGCTGGCATACCAAACACCGAGAAACGAATCATGCTATCTGCCTCTTCATCCCATTCTACCAGAAATATTGCTTGATGTCTTGATACTTCTCGGTACCTCTTGGATGAATTGAATACTGGGAAATATGTGCCTTGATCATTACTTCTTGTCAGATATCTTCACCTGGTACACAGAGACGATCTCCAAACCTAAGAGTTCCATCTTCATGAATCGTTAACTCTTTCCTGAGACCAGATTCACATTCCGTCCGAAGCTTCTGAACTTTCGGATCCTCTGGCTGAGCTGCCTTAATTCTCTTTATAATGGTAGATTATACCTGTAAACTAGCCAATACTCCTAAGTCTTGCGGAAGTACTATCTCGATCCTCATTTCTTGAAGATCTTCTAAGATGTGTCATTGCAATATCAATATAAATGTACTACCTCTCCTGCTAAGAGCATATGCTACCATATTTGTCTTGCCTAGATGGTACTAAAGTTCCACATCATAGTCCTTTATCAATTCTAGCCACCTTCTCTGCCTCAAGCTACCTCCTCTGCCTCATGTTCAAGTCCTTCTGAGTGAATACATACTTTAAGCTCTTGTGATCCGTAAATATTTTCATCCGATCACCATACAAGTAGTGCTTCCACAGCTTAAGTGCAATTACTACCGTCGCCAACTCTAAATCATGATTCGGATAAGTCTTCTCGTGATCTCGAAGCAACCGCAATGCATAAGCTATTACTCGTCCATGTGGCATCAACACACACCCAAGTTCTTTGCCTGACACGTCGTAATACACTATAAACCCTCCAGAACCTACTGGAAGCGTGAGAATCGGAGCTGAAATTAATCTCTTCTTCAATTTTTCAAATAATGTCTGGCACTCTGCTGACCAGTCAAACTTAGCCTCCTTGCATGTTAATCGAGTCAGCGGTGCTGAAATTCTTGCAAAGTCTGCTATAAACCTTCTGTAGTATCCTGTCAATCCCAAAAAACTACGCACTTTAGCTATTATCTTAGGAACTGGCCAACTCCCTATGGCCTCAACCTTCTTCAGATCTACTGCTACTCCTACTCCAGAGATGATATGACCCAAGAATGACACGTGATCCAGCCAAAACTCATACTTGCTGAGTTTTGTGTATAACTGGTATTCCCTCAAAATATGCAAGACCTTCCGAAGATGCTCTTCGTGCTCATCTTCGCTACTGGAATAAACTAGAATGTCATCTATGAAAACCACCATGAACTGATCTAGATACGGCATAAAAATACGGTTCATCAAATCCTTAAATATCGCTGGAGCATTAGTCAGTCCGAATGGCATAACTAAGAATTCGTAATGCCCATATAGTGACCTAAATGATGTCTTAGGTATGTCTTGCTCCCGAACTCTTACTTGATGATACCCTAATTGAAGATCGATCTTAGAGAAAATCTTGGCTTTATTTAGCCGATCAAACAAATCATCGATTCTTGGTAATGGATACTTGTTCTTCACTGTCACCGCGTTCAACTGTCTATAGTCGATACAAAATAGTGACGACCCATCCTTCTTCTTCACTAGAACCACTGGCGCTCCCCAAGGTGATCTACTGGCTCGAATAAACTTCTTTGACTTTAGTTCTTCTATATGATGGTACAGTATGTCTAGCTCTGATGGTGCCATTTGGTAAACTTTATAAGATATTGGTCCTGCTCCAGGAATCAACTCTATACAAAATATCTCTTATTGGGGATAACCCTAGTAGTTCTTCTGAGAAGACGTCTATGAACTCCTTAACTATCTTGGGAAGTTGTTCTTCTGCTAATACTGTCGCTGCATTCCTCTCTGCATGATGGTCTTCCACAGATCTGTCAAAAGTGAAACCTTCCGTGCCCAGGATACTAAATAATACACTACCTTATGGTAATCTATTGTAGCATGACTGTCTCTCAGCCAGTCTGTGCCTAAGATAACTTCAAAGCTACCCATAGGGACTCGATCAATCGTGCTAGTAGTGAACATCCGCACACTACGACCAGACACGCTATACATATCCTACTAACTCTTACGAGCCCACTACCAGTGAGTATATTGAACCTCTCTGGCAATGCTTCAAACTCCAATCCAATGCGTGTCGCGAATCGTGAAGATACAAATGAATAAGATGCACCTAAATCAAACAATACTACAGCAGGAAAGGATGCGACAGAAATGTTACCTGCTACCACGTCCCCTGATGCTAAAGCCTCCTCCAAAGACAAGGTGAATGCCTGCCCTTGGTCCTGTTGTGCTCCTCGCTGCTGTCTCCCTTGGTGACACTGTTATGGCCTCTGTTGGCCCTGCTGCTGATTCTGTTGCATCTGGTATATCTCAGCTTACATCAATAATGGATGCTGATCTAATGGTCGCACTGCTGTCGCTGGCCCTCTTTGTTACACTGCTCCTGGTGTTGGCAGTGCTGGAAATTGCTGAACTGGTCTACATGGCCTCTGCATCATTGTACAATTGATAATCTGATGATCTGGACTGCCATACCTCATACACAACCTATTGGCTTCCCTACATACATCTCTAGTGTGGCCTCCCTTGCCACAATAAGTATATCTCGTCGGCGCTCCCTAGCATCGTTGTTGTTGTTGTTGTTGCTGCTGTTGCCGTGGCTGCTGTCGAACCGGTACTGTCACCGTCGAAACTGTCGCCCTCCTTGGCTTTGAATCATGGATACGAACGCCAGGTGATAGTTCTGACATCCGAGGTACTCCTCCACCTCCTCCTCCACTCTGAACATGAGGCCTCTTCTAGCCTCCTATCCTTGTCGATAACCTCTGCATGGTAAGCTCGTGCCTCCGAGCTGCTAGCGGTACTTCTTCATAAGTCTGGTAGTTATGCCCCTCTACGAGTTATAGAATCTCCAGGTGAAGTCCTTGCTGGAACCTCATTGCTCTATCCGACTCTGTATCTACCATAGTCGGAGTGAATCTACTCAGCCTGCAAAACTCGGCTGCATATCCATCCACTGTTCTACCGGCCTACTTAAGACCGATAAATCTCTGTTGGAGCTAATACTGTGATACGACTCCAAAATATTTAGCCTTAAATCGAGCGCTAAAACTGTCCCAAGAGATAGGATGCCTCAAGCCAACCTCTATTGACGCCCACCAGTCACGGACAAGGTCCTAAAGCTGCAATCGGACCTGGTCAACTCGTTCATCAGCCGAAACCTTCGCCGCCGCCAGAATGACTTCGATGTCTTGGAGCCATGCATCAGACGTGATGGCATCCTCCGTGCCATCAAAGTACCTCGGGTTAAGTTGACAAAATATTACCGACGCCCCTGAATCAGTCATTTCTCCTCTTTACAGGGACGTCTGCAAACTCTGACTCAACAAGACATTCTGCACTTGTTGTTGAAACTGCAGATGTTGTTGCACTACCATTTAATGCTGCTGCATAGCCATCATTCTCCGGAGGATCTCCAGTAATACCGGGGTGTCAAGTACCACTGGTACTACTCGTACTACTGGGGGTACGGGAATCTCAGGGGCTGGTTGCTCAATATATCCAGCTTCTGGTTCCACCGTGCCAGCTGGTTCAACTACTGGCTCTACTCGAATTTGACTCTGAACATATGCTACCTCCTGTTGTTGCCCAGGGGGACCCTGTCCTGCCATACCTGCTGCTCCAGCAATTGAAGAAGCCCTAAAGAAAACGATAAGAAATATCAAGAACAGGACGGGAAGGATCAAGGAAACAATTGATTTGATAGTCAAGCAAGGCTTCGAGAAGAACAAATCCAGGATTTCAAAGGCACATGTTTGATTGAGACTCCTATGATCATAACACCCCACAAGTCTAAAAACACAAACCTGCATGGGCCACCCCTAAAACCTTGTCATGCCCCAGTACCAAAATACAGAGACGGATATGGCCAGCTCTCCCGTACAAGGTATAAAATGTCGTACGACAGTCACAGCTGTAACTAGATAAGGGGGTGCATGCTACAAGCAAGTCACTTAGGGTCACACAGCACATCTATTATCTCAATCACTCAAGCAAGAACAGTAAACATATAACATATATGACAAGAAAGTAAGGCGTCCCAAACGCCCTGCCATGATATTTTGGAAACCAGCTGTGCAAAATAAGAAAGTTGGCAGAGTATCAAAAGTACATGACCATGATCAGCTATAGTCTGATTAATTACAATCATTTAAAGAAAACTAAATGTCTAGATTTTACAGCTAACAAGTGACGGTAGTTAAACGTCCAAAAGATTAAAATATACAATAACAAGTAGTGATTAAGAAATCCACTCGTTTCCCTCAGTGGCCATCAGCCTGGTCCATGTAAAACCAGTGGGGTTAGACCCCAAATAGAAAGTACCACAAAGGAAGCTCGAATGAAGAAATAAAATCAGGTTATGAAAAATATATATATATATATATATATATATATATATATATATATATATATATATATATATATATATATATATAGTTCTGTCTCATAGTTTCGGTTCATAGCCTATTATGCCATAATAATCTAACCCTACAACCAAACAAGGACATGGGTTAGACTATCGCACCATGATAGTCCATGTCCCTAGACTATTTGACAGCAGATACAATACACAAACAAGCTCAGTTACATAATCAGCCAATCATTTATTCGGCTTACTAGATGGAGTCCGGGCTATCCCAGAGATATTATGCATATAGGAATCCTCAGATCGAACCAGGTACTAGCAGGGTTAGCCAAGCCATAAATCGTCGCATAGCGCGTAGTATTGCGCACCGGTCTCTCGTAAGGCCACCGTGCTAAGATAACACATAGTATAGTATAATAGTCGAATATTGCCATCCACTAATGAGGACTTAAACAATATCCATGGGGACTAGTCTGCACACCCTAATTCAGATGACTGAAGGTGGCTAGTTAGGCACGATCTCGAGATTCTATTTTCTTCCAATGCTCTACAAGTTTAATTGCCTAGTTAACCCTGTTGTTAACTGGAATCAAATGGCATGGTCACATGGTATTCCCCTTGTATGAAGTACCATAGTACGACCAAGCTAGATACGAATCAACTTTGTCACTTGATAATTCAATTTGGATTCACCCCAGCGTGATACATAGTTTAATTTGGATTCATCCCAGCATGATGCAATAATCAACAGATCCTAGCCACGCTTAGTCATTGACTAACCCTTATGTCCATGCTGGAGATTGAGTCATATCACATGTCACGTAGCGCATAGGTACACCGCAGTGTAAACATATAACATAAACTCGTAGGAACACTTAGCACATAGGAACACATAACACGTAGTAAGTGTATCAGCACGGATACAAGTGGTCGGGTCATGGCACATAGATGGGTCTAATACTCTTCTGGTCATCAAAGTCACATATACATCCTATAAAGTCCAAAGGAACATTCAAACAAAATCAGTCTAATAAAGCATGTGCAAGGGGCCGCATGCGCTCATAAGGATCAAGGCCGCATATGGACCAGTTGACGCATAAGAAATCGAGCCACATAGCCACATGGGTCGCATGGTCGCATGGTCGCTGACCGTAGAGGTCGCATGAGCTCAAGGCCGTATGACTACATGAGCTTAGACCGCATGGTCGCATGAGTTCAGGCCGCATGGCCGCATAGTCACAGACCGTATGGTCGCATAAGCTCAAGGCCGCATAGTCTACTTGTCGCATATGGGTCAAGGCCGCATATGAAGTCGTCTTCTCCAGGCAGCAAGTTCAGCCACGGCGAGGACTCCAAAAACCAAAAATTTATTTTCTTTATAAAAACTTTATTTTAACTCCGAATTGAGTGAACCAAAAGCTAAAATGCTCGAAATAAAGTGCTTCATCCATCCCAAAAACTATTTTTCGAAAATACTATTCTTTAGTAGATCAAAACCACCAAAAACTCAAGAAACCCATGAAACCCTAAGTTAGAAAAGTAGATCCACACAAATCCACCCATCAAAACCAAAAATTTCAAGTACTAAAAGTGTTTAGAATTATCATGAGCACATAATAGACTAATAAAATACAAGAAAAAAGTGAGAATAAAAAATCAAGAGATTTCTTCATGTGGTGCAAGGTGTACTTGCCTAAATAAAGGAAGAAGAGAAAATAGAGAAAATGAGGGAAGAGAGAGAAAGATGTTGGGTTTTATAGTTAGGATTTGAGGTTTAGACCATGGGCTCAACTCATAAATGAACCAACCCAACAATTAAACCATGGGTCTAATTGAACCAAAGAATGGGTCTAGTCTCCATGGATGCAACCTAATTATCATGTAAATAAGAAATACTCTAAGAAGGAAAGAAATACAAGCAAGAAATAAATATATCCCAAAATATATATTTCGAGAACGGGGAGTGACAGTTCAATGTGGCTAATGAGTTGAGGAGTGTCAGGTGAGGTATTAGTGTCAATTATAATGTGGTTGTGTGAGTAATCAAGTGTAAATAGGTATCAGGACAATAGATGCAGCTAACAGTAGGAGCACCATATGAAAAATAACAGCAGCAACAGAATGAAGGCAAGAGCAGCAGTAGTAGCATGTGAAGCCATAGTAGCAACAGTGCTAAGTTGGGGAGTCGGGTTTAGATTTGCAGATACGTGTTGTGAAGTGAATGATTAATGGGTAAGAGGAGTATCAGTGAAGAATGGTACAGGTAAGTGAATGCCCATGAAGGTGAAGTATCAAGTAAATAATGGGAGTGATACATAAGTGTATCAGACATAGGCATCCAAGGGTATCATTGATAAGTGGGGTACTAGATGTGCAAGTTTTTGGCAGTTCCTAGTAGGTATTTTGGTATGGGAGACTGTATTGGTGGATTAGCATAACAATTGAAGTATTGTGAGGTATTTTGGCAAGTTTTTGGCAGTTCCTAGTTACGGGCCGCAGGATGGTGAGCCATTAGAAGATATTCCCCTAGAGCAGGAGAGCCTAGTGCCAGTGACCGATGAGGCCTAGTTTTGTATTTTTGGACATTGTATTAGTCTCATTTATAGACTCATGGCATGTATATATTATTTTGGGAGTGGCTATGTCTAGATTTATGGATTTGGATTTGTGGATGTATTGTGACTTATTTTCTCTCTTTTATTCTATATCGTGCTTTCATCCTCCTTTAGTTTTATATTGTAATTGAGTATTGTTTACCATTATCATATACCATACTGTTCCTCCTTTTGGAGTTGAGGTAGCATGACAGGTACTTTTTATATATTATGTGAGATGTGTAGATTGTCATATTGACCTAGACAGCGTTCTACCACCGATGATACAGTGTAGGCTGGACGTTATTCACTACTCGTGCCCTTATTCCGGGTGCGGGTCGTGATACCCAATCTCACTAGCACCAAAGGGTCTTAGCGCTCGATACTCAACACAACTTAGCCGAAAGGCTGTGTGCATAGCTATCCCATTCGAACGATATTCTAGTCTCGTACACAAACCCGCTAGCATTAGGGTAAGGTCATTCTGATTTGCTCGTAACTTGTAAATTTCAAGCATGAGCCTATTCCCACAAAGTCCGACGCAATTTGGCACAAAGCCTTCGCATAACTACACGCTGAAGTAAATATATCATTCACATACACTTTTAAAATTATTTAGACTCATTGTATGGAATATCCCGTTGGGACATTGAGAGAGAGCATATGTACATAACCTACGAACGAGCTTTCAAAACTGAGAGATTTGATACAAAGTCCAAGGACGTAAAACCGTGCTCTGATACCAATATGTCAAGTCCCGATCTCCCGCAGGATCGACCGTCTCCGCTGAACGTGAATCACCATGCCAGCGCTCCCGCAAGATGATCATTCCCATCAGGACGTGATATCACGCGAGCACAAGATGCGCCCGCGCAAGGCCAGGGTTCGAACAGATGGTAAAATGACTAAGCCACAGAGTCGTATAGATAGTCTCCAATGTAGCAGAAATTTGAATGACACAAGTAAACGGCCGTTCGATAACTAGTTCATAGAGTTGAAAAAGCAAAAATATTGAATAAACACAAGTATGATACCATAACAAGATCTTTATTGATAATGAATGAGCTTACAAGCGGCGCTAGGCCGAGATTACAAGTCTCTCAAGCTCTCTTTTTTTCTTTCTCTCTTTCTCTTTTTACAAATAAAGGCGAGCCAAGCGGCTTACAACGTAGGATGATACATAGACGATGTTCCAATATGACTTGTATATGCGCTTCAGCTCCGGACGCAACACTCCAAGGCTCCAGAGCGAACTCCACGCCTTAGCGTGCATGAGGGATTACCCCGCACCGAACGAGGTTTTTTCACACCCTGCAAGCAATATGGTGGGTTATCAGTTCATGAATGCTCTGGTGGGTAGGCTTCTCGCCCGTTCGGTAAATCCAAACATGTTATATTAGTTTCGTGCACCATCTATTAAGTTATCTTTATAGTCTTTCCTTAGAATCAGTTTTATGGCATAAGATACAAAGCCTAACTCGTGTGACAGTGCGCCGTACGATATAAAAGAAATACGACGATACTTACTAACTTACCATTCGTCCTTCCCTACCCAAAGATAAAACCAAGTTAAACCAAGCACGAATATATATGATGAAATCAAAGATCGCATAAGCAAACACAAGCATTACAAGCGTGTTTCTGACTCAGGTGAACGATATACTCAGATTACTTGATTTGTGATACTCAGATTATTCAAGTGTGTTATACTTAGATTCAAGTTGGGTTCAAGTATATATTCAGACCTTTCAGATGTGTTGCTCAGATTATTCAGATTACTTGTTTCATTGCAATATAATAACTTGTACATGGATTGCCTCAATCGGGCCAAACTTAGATCGATATGAACATGAGGTTACTGGCTTAGCCATAAAGGACCCTACGGGTAGACTCAGGAAACCAAGCGTAGGTGTGAACTACCGAGCCCCATCTATCTGATATTGTGTTGCCCCCAGCGGACTATCTACACTTAGCCACACCTGGGAACGCAATATCCCAGTACGATCCCGGTGCCCCGACGATCGTTTGAGAAATCCATATACCTCATACATGAGTTATTCGTGACCATGCAAGTCGCTTGTTTATTACTCTTGTTCTGGTAACACGACGATGGTTGCATCACATGTAGGCCATTACCCGCTATACGCCTTCCCGCCTTACCCATGCTAGGCCATTAGCACAGCTATCTTTACTTGTTTAAATCTTATAACTTCTTGTTCATAAGCGGCGATGGTTGTAGACGCGGTAGGCCATTATCCGCTACAAGCCACCCCGAACGACTTTTTTTGTTCTTCTTTACTTAACATAATACAATTTTCTAGTTCGGTATTGCCTTGGTGACCCAAAGGTCCCAAAGTCGTTCCATATTTTTTGTTACTTGGCTCAAAATGATTATTTTGATTGTCTTCGTGCCTCAGGTGAGTGAACCATAATCATATGAAGTGCATCAATTCATGGCATGAAACTATGTGACAAGCTTTGAAATGAGACGAGCAAGTACTAGTTAGCACGTAAAGTAGACAAGCATTAAAACAGTAGAACATAAACCATTATACTAACACGAGTATAAAGGGTTACAGCAAGGATTAAAATTGTGCAGAGGCATGTAGAGCGGTACAATTGAAAATCTTTCACGAATCAAGGTACTTCTTTTCCATGTTCTAGATAAGCAACACAAGATGGGATTATTCCCTCAGCTAGGTGCATTGTATTCTTTATTAGCATGCAAGAGGTAATTTTTCTAGCGACTAGCATGTATCGTCCATGTTTTATGTGTGTAGGCTAAGCAAATAAAGGTTCATCGTAGCCACCCACCTTAGCGATGATTAGCCTCGGTCGAGCGATACTCCGAGCGCATCTTTGAAAGTCTAAGTCTGAACTCCTGAAGGGCCAAGTCTAAATTTCTTTATCTCAAGCGAGTCTTCTCGCCGAGTAAGGCAGGACGGGTTATCTCACTTATGCCGTTTGAATCGGTTCTCCGCTTGAGTGTAATGGATCGTTACAGGGGGTGGACTATCTAGAGTAAATTTTGGACTGTTCTAAGTAAAAATTAAAAAATGTGGGTTGTCCTGAAATAATGGGTTGTCCTTAATAAAATGTGAAGTGCCAATATAGTTTGCCAAAAAAATAGAAAGCAAAACCCGAAGTGGTGATAGCCAAACACGTTTTTGTCGATTTTTGAGTTTAAAACTCAAAACATTGAGAAATAAATGATAACCAAATAGTCCCTCGTGCATTTTCTTGTACCCTACCAAACGGTATTTGGTTGGACAAAAAGTAAAAAATTAAAAGAGTAGGAGATATATTATACAATAATAATAAATACTAACCTTCGCTCGATTTGCAGTCCTACAAAATGAGTGAGTCCGTAAGCCCTCGAGGCAAGGCAAAAAGGAAGAGATGCACGAAGACAAGCCTGCCATCAATCGATAAAGAACTTGTCAATCGAGAATGGTTTGAGTCACAGTACACGGAGCCATCACCCGACCGCGGAAAGCCGCAGAGGTCCTCGGTAGGTTCTGGGATCGTTGATGAAACCGCTGTAGTGAAAGGCTAGTTAGGTACCACTAACTAATAATCATAATTATCAAATTCTAATGATTCATATTAATAAAAACATTTTTATTACTAAAATATGTCTCTAGAAACTAATTAACTAAATATTAATAAATTATCTTATATATTAATTAATATACTTAAGTATTAATAAATTTATTATTAATTATTAATATTATAAATATTTTATTAATTACTTCTTAAATATTAATTATCTTAATTATGATAATACTTTATTATCTTAATTAACAAATAATAATTAAGTTATTCATCTTAATTAACTTAATCAATAAACACTAATTAACATAATACGACTTAGTTATCGTATACGGGTATGCGAGGCAAGTACTTGATTATGGGTATTGTGCCATAAGGACATTAATGGATTTGGTTATTGATGGATTTAATAGTTTTCAAGATTTTCTCGTTTCGCATGCATCGAAGATTGTACGATAAGTCTCGTGCGATACTCTAGTTTTCAAGAAAAAATAATATAGACTTATGCAACTTAATATATTTTTGAGTTTATTAATAATCGTGTCAACCAACAAACTTCCCGCACGTAGAACTTGAACCTTAAAAGTAGATTTTTTTTCTAATTTTTCCTGCGTAACAGTGTAGTGGCCCGCTCCGCGATGGCACTAGATAGTTCGAGATACAGTTTCCCGGATCAAGAGAAAGCCTTCACAAAGACCTCCCTTGTTGGGACAAAGATGATGGATCATGGTGAGTGGGCAGAACTTCACTTTCTGATTCTTTCACGCCTAATAAATAATCTATTAGATCAAATGCGTGCTTGTTGCTAAGAATAAAGTTCATAAAGAAGAATGATAGAACCTGATCTTGTATGCTTAACGTAGATAAACTTGCATGCTTGCCTAATAGAAAGAAGAACCCTTGCCATGCTAAGTCAAGATAAGAATATTGCATGCTTAACTTAGATAAACTTACTTGCTTGTCTAATAGAAAGAAGAACCCTTGCCATGCTAAGTCAAGATAAGAATATTGCATGCTAAAGTTGTATTGTCAGTGCTATTGAATGAACTGTTGCCTTGGTAATAAAGAAGAGTAATAAATGCCTGAATAAGTCCCTACATTGTATGTGCTATCACAGAGTAGAACTACATGATTAGTTTTATGAGATAGAAGAACTGTTATCATGCTTGCGTAAGTAAAGATTTATTACATGTTTCATTATCGTTTACTGCAAAGATAGAACTGATGAAATACTTGTACTATTTCAAGAGATGACAGCTTGTCCGTATAGAGAAAAGAGAAGATAAAAAGCTATTAACCCTATCGATCGATTGAAAAGAAGAGAATATGTGGATATGTTTGCATATTGTTCAACGGTTGCATTATAGAGTTTATCTGATAGAAGTTATATTCATGCATTGGTCTGGACAACTTTGTGCACAAGGGATAATCTCTCGACCGATCTTCGGGGCACCGGGATCGCTCGGCCTAGGAGGGAAAAGGCTTGTAGTCCTCGCGATTATGGGGTGTAAGTCCATTAGTATGACTAGGCTCGTAGTTCCAGCTGCTAATTTGTCATATTTGGTTTCAAAATTTTTGTTTTTAATTATTATTACTATTTATTTGGAAATACAAGTTTTACGAGAAAATAGATTTTCGAGAAAAATTATATTATTTTAATATAATTTTTTGGGTTCCCAAAATTTCTAATATAATATTATTATTTATCTTACATAATTTTTTTATTTTATTAGAGGTATTAATAGGAGTTATTGGCCGTGCACCATCGACGTACAATTCTGGAAACGAAATCTGGTACATTTTATACCTTATTTCGTATACCAGTTTTGACCTATTAAACGTTGTCAAAATTCGATTATGTCTGAATAGAAATCAAAGAGGATTCGATAAGCTTTCCAACGGTATAATTTGATGGTATTTGGATTCATATAATAGAAGTTATGCTCTGTATAAAGTAGGGCATACATACTAGAATTTTTTTGAAATTGGCTAACGATAATTCTAGGAATACCTAGAGGTTAACTATCTAAGTTCTGATTCGTACAGACATGGACTTGTAAACGCGTAAGTGATCTAATTATCAAATATTATTTTCTTGGTTCTGGAATACCCTCTTAACTGTATTCTCGTATTACATGAGATTAACATGTATAGAGAATTTATTTGATTTTATTCCAATAGTTGGAAGCATTCCTGCAAATGATACATGTATTCTAGAAATACAAATCAAGATGTATACTTGAGCCAAAAAATAAAGTTTTAACTATTAGAATGAACTTAGGATTGATTGTGATTGTAGAATAGAGCATTGGGCGGGAGAGAACAGTTTGGATCACAGCGTATAAAATCTGGGAAATATAATTAAACAAAACTGATTAGTACATGTAGCTCCTTCGCAGGGCCTTGCGTTGAGAGTGGGTTAATGCTTAGATCACTTACCTACATGTATCTCGTGTTATTTGTAAATATTTTTCCTAATTTGTTAAAAAGTCAAATTTGGTATTAAATAATATTATAATTTATTGATCTCGAAGAGGAGTGGCCGGACTACTAAGCACCGTGCCTACCTGCCACCATTTGATCCCTGGTAACGGGATTATTGCCTTGATAGTGCTTATGATATTGCGATTGTGAGATCCAAACATGTTCTCTAAACTTTGCATCATCATATAGAAAAAATTGACTTGTGACTGTGTTAGTGACTTTAGGACTTAAGAAACGATTTTGGATACAATTATTTCACCAGATTAAGATTACTTTAGAAGTTAGTTCAAAGTTACATTTAATTTTTGTACTTAGAGTTTATTTGGGTTAGATTTCCATTGCACTTGATCTTCAGTATCACATTATTTTATTTATTTCACTTTCCTTGAATCGAGGACTTGCATGTCTTTGATGACCTAATTTTTGTTCACTAGATGAAGGCCGGGACGAAGACGAGATTCTTCCCTTATATAATGTGAACAAATCTGAAGAGTAAGGGATGTCGCATGTAGAATAATTTTATTTTGTGTTCTTGTATAATTATATGTGTATTAATCTTATGGAAGATAGTTATGTGGTTGTATATTTTAGTAAGTAGCTTGTATACTTTCTTTTGAAGACAGAACTCAAACTTGTGAGTTGTAAATGTAAAAGTTTGATATTGTGAGTATACTTAGTTATTACTTGTTGATGGTTTAGCTTTACTCTATACTTTATCCTAGAACTTACAAGCAACAATCGTGGTTACGAATATAGGTTTATTCGTAAAGCACGTAGCATGGGGATGTTGGTTACGTACTCAACTCACCATTTATGGGGAATGGGCGTGACATAATTCATGGGAAGACGACCATGGACCATCATGTAGTTATGACGCATGCTAGGATATCCTTCTTGCAAGCCTAACATTTGATGTAGAGACGAACATAGAACTTATGAAATTATAAACTGTCTAATCCTTGTTTCTTGTATGGACGAACCGTTGGCTATGGGTAAGAATCACTAAATAAGTGATGCTCTATTGAATATATTCTCTATCATAAACTATTCCTAAGAATAATATAGTCTACATGAAATGCTGCTATCTTGTTGATCAGAAGAAAGAGTATAAATTGATAAGATGCTAGTAAGTCCCTTAAAGAAATGAATATGGCTCATGAAACACGATGCACACATCAAAATAAAAATAAATTCAATATCGTACATTTAAACTGTCCCTACTGTATGCTAGAATGAAATATGAAATATGGTTTCAAAGATGTTTTCTAAAAGAAATAATCTGACTCTTATTCAGTATATCGCATAAAATGAATGTAGGTAAAAAGATAGAAAGATCACTAATAATGCAATATTATCTCACATGATTACTTAGTGATTGTTTCAGAGGGTGTTGCTTTTGTTCCTAACCAGTACTTTTTCCAAGTGTTGACACCCACTAGTTTGTCCGCACGTGCTGGGTGTCCTGCTGAATTGTTCCAAAGCGATAGCAAATCCTCATCCTCATGAGCCAAAAATCAAAAGAAGCAGATGCATTGAGATGTTTTGAGATGCTTTGTATAAAGGGATGTAATGTATGAACGATATCATTGTAACCCTGTATAATAAAAGAGATGTAAACCAAATTGACATGTATCAGATGTACATTGAGATCCCTTGTAATCATATAAAAGTTATCAATAAAGAGACATTAATCCTTATATTACTGTGTTATTTTATTTTCTGCAATATTGATCGCTGCCTCTAACTATGAATAGTCTATTAGTTATTGTACAAGTCCTGGACTTGTGCAAGCGCAACTTAGGCTTGCAAGACATCATATCCAGTGGTGACTTTACGGTATTCCGGGATTGGAGCGTGACAAACAGTATACTGGCCAATATACTATTTTCCTACTATGAGTGGGAATAGTAGTTGTGCACGTTGATTTCAACAGTTGGATTTTTATCCAACGTGTGTGATTGATACTCTTTCTCTGTGCTCCTAATCGGCCGACCACATCATCCGCCACCTTCCTCACACCTTTTACCCTTTATTGGTAATTATACTCTTTCTCTGTGCCTCCTAATCAGCCGACCAACAAGCGACGTGGATGAACCTTGTCCCTTTTGTGACCTTCTCCGGCCATTCGTCGCTGTTGTTCGGCATACGATCTTGTCGAGTCCCAATTATGTTTAGCCAGTACGGTTTTCCCTCGGGTCGGCGAGCGATCGTTGTCCAATCGCCTGACTCTTTGCTCCCCATCGTTGTTGCGTTGAAAGTCATCCCATGATTCTTTACATTATGTGCGACAGCATCCCAGGTTTCATCTCGAAACCCTAGGTCTCCATTAGAGCCTGTCGTCGTTGCTATGTTACTGAGATATAATTCTTTAGAAATTTTAAGAAGTTGAAAGAAGTTAGAGGAAGGGTCCAACCATGCTTTGGGAATGAGGTGTAAAAAAAAATTGGTGACTAAAGAAAACACAAGGTGTCGCGACGAGAATAATCCTAAAATTCGAGGGGATGACTAATCCTTTCAAGTAGTTTGCAAGCACCTCAAACACCTTGATGACAAGTAAACTCCTATCCTATTATAATATAATATAATATAAACTTTACATGAAAATAAATATTATTATTATATTAAAATCTCAAAAGTAAAAAAAATAATAAAATAATAATAATTGTTTCCGTAAAATATTTTCTCATAAATGTTCCTCTCTAAACTTATTTATATTATAATGAGGTTTAGAAAAAAAAAAAGTTATGACACGATATGTGTTACTCAAGGAACAAATGTTCATATTTTGGCAGGATTTGTTCAAGCCTGAGGCGTATCCAATCGATTTATATTCGTCCAACCACATCGAACCATGTGCCCACACTATCAATTAAAAGGCACTATGAACCGAATGCGCTCACGGCTAGGGGCACGCCCTATCCTATTGCCGATCAACTAACAAGTACTCCCTCAATCGACCAGGCGCAGGTGATGACGTATGCCCCTAGCTGGACCGAACCCATGAAGGCCCATAGCCAACGTGCCCTTCAGACAGTAGTAAAGGGCCTTGGGACAACATGGTAATCTCACCCCATCTTCCATCTTCCATAATATAATGAGGGTTCAAAACTGCTCAAAAGTGAACCGTCTAAATCGTATGTATATCATCATTAATTAATTATTTTTTAAAATTAATATTATGTAAAAAATTGTTAAAAAGTTAAATTTGTTATAAACAACACTACTAGAATTCGACCTCAGGAAACCAAAGAGAATACCTCTAACCTTAACCACATGAGTTAGAAGAGATGTTTATTTATAAATAAATAATATTACGTAACAAACCGTTTCAAGACGCTTTATGAAAAGTATAAATATATTCATAACTAATTATAAATAAAATATAATCAAATATATAACAAATTCTAATTAAAATATAAATATAAATATATATAATAAATCTTAATTTAAATATATTTAAATAGTTAAACAATTTATATTAATTTTAGAAGGAAAAAAATTATTTTACGTCCGTTGCACGAGAATCTACTAGTGCTCATAAATACCCCCACTCCGAGTAGGAAACATAGCATGAGGAAACATAGCATGAACTCATTCATCTTCTTTCCTCTTTTAGCTTTTTGTATAGCTCGGTTGTTAATTTAGTCATCAGAAGGACATTCGACTCAGTATTTTGCTTGGTCATAGTGCCTTTGTGTAGGAACGAACAAGCCAAAGACTAAAGAGTTCCCTCCAGTACGTCGATTATCCCACGAACCGTACAAGATAGTTACCACCTATCATACGACTTTCTAACTCTACTTCTTTTTCTGGTCGTTCTGCTCTGTCGGATCGATGGTAGTATCAGAGATCCGTAACCCCCGACATTTTTGACAACATGGTTCCGCCTCTTGTCCGAACTCACCATTTAATTGAACGAGCCGAGCCAAGCATCAGCCCAAAAAGAATAAGCCCAAACTGGTTCAGGATAGCATCACATCTCATGTCATATGCTAGGTTGTCTATCATTGCCTTGCACAAGACTTGGGATCTGTTTGGTTTACTGCAATGTAATCGTAATCGCAATGGAATCGAATGGAAAAAAAAAATGATCGTAATGGAATCGAATGAAAAAAAATATTTTTTCATTCGATTCTATTACGATTTACGATTACATTACAGTGAACCAAATGGGCCCTTGATTCAAAGCAACCTTTCAAGTTTCCTCCATAAATTTCAATCCAAATAGGCGTACATGAAACATGAAACGGATTTTAGTTGATCGATATTTCATTCAATGTCCCAATTACAATTTACTTTACAACATCCTATATCATATTGACAGAAAATTTAGGGTAAATAACAACAATATCTCCTTGTTTCTTCTTCTCATGTAGAAGCCAAAAGTAACTAAGGTGGGTTCTCACTCTGGAATGGCTTCAGGATGAACCTAAAAGCACGAATTATATCCATGTCAACTAACAGAAATACATAAAACTGATGAATTTTATGATGATGCTTCACCAGTTAGTACAATCACAAAATAAAATGAAATTTTTAATGATCACTTCAGGAAAAAAGAAAGAATTAAGAGAAAATGTGAATGATAGAAAGCTTGAATTTTTTGTCTTCATTAAGTTTAGAAGTAAACTTAGCAAGGTTCAGAGGAATTATTAGTAGACACTAGCAATGAAACAGAATAATATGTAATGAATGTCAGATACAGCACAACAGTATGGTATGTAAGAAACGCTAGTCAAAAACATAGATATGAAAATTCAACAATTGAAAAAGGTACGTCTAAAAAGACAAAGAATGTCCCTTATTTTAAACTAGGATGGTAGTGCAACATGTTTTTATTTTTATTTTTTTCCTCTATGTTTCATATTGGAGAAATCAACCAAGGTTTCTTATAAGAGTGCCAGCAGACTTTTCAATTGCATAAAAGCAAAACCATAATACATTCATATTGCTGCTTCTGTACTTAGTTTTCTGCAAAAGCTTTTTCCCATTGTTAGTTATATCCTGCCTGGTCTGACTTTCACTATTTACCAAGAGATAGATGAAGTAATCTTACCTGAATGTCTTGAACAATCCTGTCTTCTTTAAAGCTCAGTGATCTCTTCTTGAATTCTCCTCTGCTGGTGGTAAGATCATCCAATATTTCAGCATCACATACACCATCCATATTGCTGTTGTCACCGTCCAAATTAGATATGTCCCTCTCCTGACCACAACAAAACCCATTCCATTTAAAATTTGCATAAGTTATCATAACTTCAAAATGTAAAAGTAATGAAAGAGGGCTATTAGTGATATTTGTTCATGTGCTCATAGGTGCACAACATGTCATGTTACTCTATCGCCATACCTTAAAGGATAGGCTATGGCAGCGCTGAGGAGCTCCAGCAATTTCCTCGTATTCAGCAGCATCCAGTTCCCATAAGTGACATGACTTAAAGAATTTAGGAAGGACATGCTGCCTGATGCTAATCAGGATGAAGAACGGGAGTGGGAACAAAATTCCGAATATAGGAATCCATGTAATCCCAAAACACAGAAGAAGATAGAAGAATTGGAAAATTGTGAAGGCAGCAATCTTTTTGAAGGGTACAGACTCCACAAAAGACGCATGGACACCTTCTAGAACCCTGCCAACAAAGTTATGTGATAGCTTATATTAAAAGTTTCCTACAGATGGCAGTGAAACAACCCAAAGTGCAGAGATATGATGAGATGGATAGAATACTTAATGAATCAATTAATATAGTCAAAAAATAAGAATATAACAAAAATTATGCAACTTAAACACATTTACAAGCAGCAATTTAACAATTAAAGTGAAAAATAGCCTTGTAAAATATACAAGGTCATGAATATGACAAAGTTATCCATTGGAATTAGATAAAACCAAGGTTCGGAGTATTTGTATGGGAATCAATATCAGACCATTCCTATGAGTTTTGGGATCGACGGTATCATCAGTATCGGCAGTTTCATATTGAAGTATCGGATTTTTTTGGTATAAGAAATCAAATAATTATTAATAAATTATTAACATTTATAAAATTATTTTATACATTAAGGAATAATTTTAAGTATTTCCAGTGTTATTTTTTAGTAGTTTTGAAATTGAATGAATAGTAGTCACCCTTGTCGATTGGTTTACATGCGATAGATAAGTTTACTTGTTTTACATTCTTTTACAACCTTATTATGCTTTTACACCCTTGTTGATTGGTTTTTTCGTTCAATTTTCTTTGACGAATTAACCGAAAAAGACCCCCAATGTCGGTATCGGTCAATATCGGGTATCGGTCGGTATCGGGACATGTCAAACTGTATCGGTATCGGCCGTATTGGATCGGTATTGGCCGATACTGCAAACTATGGATAAAATAAAAACACATTATACCTTAGATAATTGACAATAAGATCAGTGCAATTGTATAGTTTAAGTTCCTGATATGCAAAATCAGCTACAAATAAGTTTAGAATTAAATAAATATATATGTGAACCTTTCAAGTACAAATTGTAATATTACCACCAAGGGATGGTCCAGTGGAAGCATTGGTAAGGAAGGGGAGGAGTAGGCGTGGCTTCGAATCCCAGCCCGGGCAAAATAAAACTAGGAGGGGCTCACGGTGGTAATAGCTTATGATAGGGACGGTCATTAATGGTTGGCCTTATCTCAAAACTAAACACAAAAATATTGTCATATTAACATAAATCATAATACATTTAAGGATAAATGTAGTACACTTCCTCCTAAATTTGTTCACATCCATGTGGCATGGCACTTATCTCAGGAAGTTACATGAAAACTTTTTCCACTTCTTAGCAAAATAGACCATATAACCATATATGTAATCTCAATTTCTGAGTTTGTGATGACCTATGAATATGGGTATTAATACTGATAATGAAAACGATACATATAGGGGGAGACAAACATTTCCTGATAAGTACAATAAGTGATCACCTATGTTGCACGATATGGACACTTACAGGCATGATAAGAATATGGACATTTTCCCGTATCCTTGCAACATATGTGACAAATTTGGGTGTTTCTTTGTTTCCTAGCAAAATCTATATTATTTCATTTTAAGGATCACAAAAGTATAAAGCCTTACTTTCACCTAAATAATGATATAGTGATCTCTTCATTACCCAAGCAGAATCACTGAGAGATGGGAACTTACTTAAAACGCCGGCCTGGAGTTATGAACATTAATAATAGCCTTTCCCAGAACTGGTTCCCTTGAAGGCTATCAATAGCCATGTAAGCGAAGTATCCCCAGAGAACTGATGTTGGAATTTTCTTGATAATGGGCATAGCTCCAAGACTAGCAGCGACTAGGAGAGACTGCAGCAGATTGGTCACTCTCTGCTCGTTGACCCGAACAGGCAAATATGCATCTATATGCTTCTCAGGATCAAATGGGCCTTTCAACTCTCCTCCACTGGCTTCTTCTCTCATAACTGCATCCTTCAGGTCCTTCAGCTCTTTAGCTACTGAAGTAGTCTGCAGACAACAAATCGTGATTCATTGATAACGCATATAGATGGACAAACATAAATTTTAGTCAGAGATGTGAGGAAACAAATGTCATTCCTTTGGAAATAGAACAGAAGTGTGGAAAAAAGATTTAGTTCTTTTCATAGTCTAAGAGAAAAAGAATAGTTACAACAACAATTCTTGGTCCCTTACAACTATTGCAGATTACTTTTATGTCCATTTAATCAAAATTTTCTAGAAGTGTACAAATCCAACATAAAAAGTGAATTAGGAGCAAGCATAATGGAAAAGTCTAAAATTGCACAGGAATCCCACTAGTTTGGATTATCTTATGCAGATGCAAGGAACTTGAAGATAAGTGCGTGTATAACAAATGGAAAATATGTGAAACCACATTCAGGGAGTTCAAGCTGAAAGCACTATTGCTAAACAAGAAATATTCCTCGAATAGGTGGCATGTTATGGGCCTTATGGCTCATACATGGTTTCTTACTCGTAAAATGTCAAACTCATTTAGAATTGGCAAATAACAAATATAAGAGGATGCACAAATTCAGATTGATGGCTAAAAAACCTCTTGTATAGACAGCCGATAGCATAAGAAGTAAGAACACAAGATTTGTTTCGTATGTAGCCATACATTGGTGGAAATGGTGTCCTTTAGCAAAAGCCAAAATTTATCCTAATCCACAAGAAACTTTTCACTAAAGATAGCATAAGTCATTTGAAGGTGTGCAGTAGAGACAATGGGAGCACGAGGTTTATGTGATTTAGTGATTACTCTACATACAATAACTGGCATATTTCTGTCTTGACACTCGCAGAATAATGCCAACCACAAAACTTTGAAATTTAGGCTCTCTTGTTGCTGTTGTACACAACAGGACACAATTTCATTGTTAGACTTGAATGAAAGAGAGGCATACATAGTGGTGAAACTCAATGATAATATCAAAGATGACAATGGGCCTAGTTCGCTCCTGACATATAAGCCTGGATATGGATCAACTTAATATTGGTAAATACTGACCCAACTCTGCTAGTTAATAGCGTTAAATAATCTCTTCGTCATTAACTTGCCCTAGTGGTATGTCTGAGTAAGTTACTAGGTGCATTGATGACCATGCTGCAAATTCCGAAGGAGTTAAGAGGGCTTGGACGATGACGATAAAACCTACATAGTCCCTAACATGAAGGAATCAAGAACACGAAGTTTTAATTGAGAAATTGACAATTAAGGAAAAATGCAAGACCTTGGACCTTTATTACCATAGCTTCTCATTTTCTTTAGCCATATTTTGTGACATAAATATGGAAGTATGATTATGATGCTAGGTATCCTCAAAGACCTACTCCTTACCCAACACTTGAGTAGATTTAACTTTTGGATCATCTTATATGTTTAATTTTCAGAACATTATTATTGAAAGAATGTTAGACAAAGGTGACGGATTTTAGTGTCATCTTAACACTAATATTTCCTTATCTTATTCCAATTGCCAAGTATTTAGTCTTAAACAACAAATGGCACTAAAGCAACGTAACTTTCTGATATTTTAAGTCTAAAGACTTTCATATTGGCATATGAACTGACCGGCCGGTCTGGCTCGGCCTAGACACGGCCATTCCAATCAAAGCTGGCCCATAAGGAGCCGGTGCCTATGTGGGCTTGGGTGTGCCCATAGGGGTGCACCGATGGGTTGGTCTAGGTTCGTCGTACATGGCAATACTTATGCCTATATATAGAAGGTATTCTCAAGAGAAGCATCCTAATATGTGTACTTGTCTCTCTAGTTATTGCCTCTCTCCCTCTTCTCCTCTCCTATCCTCTCCTCTTCTACTTCCTATATAGAAGTTCCATTGCTGGATGGAGAACACGGAGTTACCCCTCGTAGGATTCTTCAACAACCGTTTCTAAACAAGTTGTAAGAGGAACCCAGTTCAATCATGCTTCTAAGTAATCTACTAACCTGCTTTCATTTGTACCTTCGATGCCTAGATTGTTCTATGATCTACATATGGTATTAGAACCAATGTGACTCCTTTAAATTTTAGATCTTAGAAATCCTAAAATGTTATTGTTTCATGTTTGTCATGATCTAATAATTCTTTACATGATAGAAACATAGAATTTTTGAAATTATTGCCATAAATCAATGTCGGTCTAAAGAGATTTTTGAAATTATTGCCCTCGATTCATGGTCGTGATAAAGAGATTTATTGTTGTGTTTGTGATCGTGTTGATTATTACCATATATATCTCTCTCGTTTGTGATGATCCATGGTGGTTGCCTAGCCCCAAAGAGGTTACAAGTCACTACTCAATGGATAAGTCTGGGAAAGTCTTACGCAAATGGTGAGTTTAACGGCTTTAAATATGTCTCATCTATGGACATTAGTCTGGAGTACCTCATCCTCAGTGGGGGGTTATGTTGTATGGGACCGGGCGCTAGGTGGGATAGTGGGGTCTAAAATTAGAGGGACAAGGCAGGGTTAAGGCACACTAATAGTACCCTCCCTAGTATATATTATGTAAATTGTGTCTCTCATGCCAAATACTTAAATTAATTAATAAAACTAAACCTTAGTATTTCATTTGACATAACTTTAACATACTCTAGAGTCTTTGACTTGGTGTTAAACTCGATGGCTTGTTATCTTGAAGATGAAGTGATGAACTTAATGAGGCATGGGATGAAGAAGTAGAGAATACTCTCTTGGTTGAGGAGATTGCGGAGAAGCCCAACAATTGGTTATTTGGGTTGTTAAATATTCTTTGGTCAAATCATTTTTGTTAGTTTGTAACTTGTAACTTGTAATTAAGTTTTAGATTTTAAACACAAATTTTTACTTGAGTCCATGGCTATTGGATTCTTAAAATTTTGAGTCTCGGGCATATTACATAATTATACTTAAGTCCCTGGCCAATCTCTTTTGTAATTCCTTAGTAACAACTTACAAGTCCAAGTATTTTTTTCTAAAATTTCAGTCAGTCATTGCCTAGGCCTGGGTAGATCTCCTAGGCGCCCAAAGTCACTAAAGACGTTTTGGGGTGTCAAAACACAGGAAGGGGTGCCCTATATAAAAATACCTGTCAGGGAACCGCTCGGACACTAAAAAGGATGTACCTTTAACAGCATAGGTATGGGGTCAAGATTTTCGAAGCGCATTTCCCATTGAGTATTGTGTTTTGGGGCCTAGAACTTGGCATCTGATGGTTCCTTTACTTTGTTGGCATTCTCATTTGTCTGGTTGATGGATACCATGTTGATGGAGATGTCCTTTAGATTGATCCTATATTGATATTAGACTCCCAATCGGATGAATCGGAAGAATGTGAAGGTACGGATTCTTTTGCCGATGGGGTTGGCATAGCTGGTGGGGTGACATTCCCAGCCCCCGGCCTATCTGATCAAAGTAATTGTTAGACTTTTCTTTTGGCACGAAGGGTTGTAGCGGGACACAGCCCCTCTTTCCAAAGTTTAAACCTTCATGGCACATGTTGTATCCTATCCTCTTAATTATGCATTGGGCGGAGTGCCCATAGTATAAGAATTATAGAGATTACAAGTCGTCATCAGAGTCCTTTATGGGTGTTGGGCATTGAGGCTGATTTATGTCGAATAGTATCGGGGCTTGATTCATCTTAGTTGCAGGAACTATGAAGGAAGTGTCGTCTAGTTCCTTGACGTCACGGTGGATTCCTGGAAGCACGCCACATGCAATGTCCGTGAATTGCATATAGTTGGTATTCGTGGTTTGGCATTCACCCTTCTACGTTCATCAAAACATGAAGGTAGTTGAAACATTCATCATCATTCAGTAGCCAATTATCTACATCAGCGGCGGTGTGATCATCACACCCGGTCAGATAACTTACAAGGGATTCCTAAACTTTGTCCTTGTTTCAAAGCTCATAGTCATATGCCTGATGCTTATTGTTCTTGGAGGAGTCATCTGTTGGCAAGATTTCTGCCTCATCAGAATCTTAGTAAAGGACGGAGTTTGCAAAATAGTTTTTTTACACTTTTGAGTTATTGTTTCTCAGTGAAAACTTTCCGGACCACCCCCAGTTTGTCGACATATTTGAAGCACTGGTGCAAGGTTGATAGGACGATCAAGTTGTTGTGAATCCAAGACTGCTCGAGTAGTAGGTTGTAAGATGTGTCAGCATCTATAACATAGCATGTCACTTTCGTGTTTAAATCCCTGATCTGGCATTTGAGGCGAATCTTATCCGGGGGCGACTGCTATCTGTGTTGAAACCATATAACATAATGTTGGTTGATGACAGTTTATGAACCGGGATTCCATGGAAGCTTAAAAGCCTCCTGGGGATGACACTCGGTAGATCCGGGATCGATCTGCATCCTTCCGATCTGGGTCAAACTATTGTACCCAGTGTAGTACAGAAGTCGATCATGTTGATTGCTCTTGAGTAGCATGTCCTCCAGAGTATAGGTTACGCTTAGGAATTTCTGCATCACAAGATTGCAGTGAGGACACTAGCGCTTCATTATCAATTCTTGGAGCCTGCGATACTCAGGATCGATTTGAATCAGCCAGGGCCCCACTTAATGCCTCTCTTTTATCCTTGGAAAGGCGGACATATAAGGTGATCCAAGCTAGGATACTAGTGAGTTGGGCTAATATGCCAAAATAATAAGAAGTGTCTAATGTCAGGGACGAGAAAGACATCGGAGCTGGCATATTTTTCTCCAAGGTCTTGTCAAACCTTATGTCTCGTTGCTTGCTTTTATGGGCTGTCAGAGGAAGAGCAGAAATCTGAACTAGTGGGGCATCCCATGCTGCGGTTGGTCGGGACATCTCGTTGGGCACTTGGTCATAGTGTCGTAAATACGTAACGATTCCTTAGTGGTTTCAAGGCGACATGTTCGATTTCTAGGTATCTTCTTCTCCTTCGGAGTCTTTAAGGGCATCAGTCGGAGAGGAATCACCTATATATGAAGAAGAGATGGCATTGCAAGCTTTGCCCTTCCTATTGCGCTGTTGAGGCCTAATGAGAGTTGTAGGCCTTTGATCGTGAGATGCACCCACATTATTTCTCCGTTTTTGATGGTCAATGGTATTAGGTCTTGTGCTTTTTGCTTTTCAGTAGCAAGATTAATTATCTCCATCGTCCCTTTTGGAATAAGGGTGACTCCGTCATGAACGGTCACTTTCGGGAGGTTCCCGAGGCAGTGACCTTTTTTTAGTCTGAATGCAACGTCAACACCAAGGTTCAAAGTATCGGTATCGGAATCGGTATCGGACCATTCCTATGAGTATCGGGATCGGCGGTATCGGTAGTATCGGCGGTTTCGGATCGGAGTATCGGATTTTTTGGTATCGGAAAGCAAACAACTATTAGTAAATTATTAACATTTTAGAGAATATATTTTATACATCTATGCATAATTTAAAGTATTTTCAGTATTGTTTCTTAGTATTTTTGATATTGAATGAAATAGTAGTCATCATTGTCGATTGATTTATATGTGATAGATAAGTTTTTCTCTTTTATATGTTTTTACAACCTTACTATGCTTTTACATCCTTTCTAATTGGTCTTTTTAATTCAATTTTTTTTGCCGAATTGACTGGAAAAGAGATCTCTAATGTCGGTATCGGTCAGTATCGGGTATCGGTCGGTATCGGATCGGGACATGCCAAACTGTATCGGTATCGGCCGTATCGGATCGGTATCGGCCGATACTTTAAACTATGGTCAACACATTTGCATCCACCAAGGCCTGGATTTTGTCTTTTGAGGACGAAGTACTTATAAGTCATATGATGAATCATCATGTAGTAAAGGCAATAGTTAGGATCATTGGTGTGTCCAAGTACCTCTGGGTACCTGACCTCAGGCAGCTACAGTTTGTTAATTTTGTTGAGCAAATTGAAAATTGTGATCTGTGTTGTGAGGCATTGTCGAACTTCTTCCCTTGTGATTTGGATGGGATAGTATCTGATAGTTGTATTGCTAGTGGCTCCTTTCCTAACGAACAGAAAGTTTGCCATATTGTCCATTTGTTGTTGCCATATTTATTGTTGGTGTCAAGGGAATCAAGATCCTCTATCGAATCTTCAGCCATCTCGGCCTGCTTCTCCACACTTTAACAAATCTTATAAGGGTTGATAGCTTCTAGAAGAGAATGTCTGCAAGTTTGCAGCAACATGGATGTTGGTACGCAAGCATGGCATTGGAGGGCAATGTTACAAAACTGATCTATGAAATCTTTGGCAGATTCCCCCTTCTGTTAACTTTCTGGCGATGGACTGGGATATTGAAATCTCTCTATTATCTTCACTGAATCAAAAGAGAAACAATGAGTCGAGTTTAAGCTATATCTTTATTGAATCGAGAGATAAACAATGAGTCAAGTTTAAGCCACAAAGTGATTGAGCCAGCATGGAGGTTCATGAAATGTTGGTATATTAGAATGTATTAGGGGGTTTTATGTAAGATGGAGGGTTGTAAGGCTATATATATATAGCCAAGAGATTATCAATAAGATGATAACTCCAAAATATTCTACATGGTATCAGAGCACAAACCCTAGCCGCCACAAACCCTAGCCGCCACCACTGCTGCCGCGCCACCGTCGCCACCACCGTGGCCGCGCCGCTCGCCCATTACCACCGTTGCCGCCGCCACCACACTTCCGCCACCACCGCGAAGCCGCGACTCCTGCGGAACCCGCAAGAGCCGAGGTTCCCGGCATCTCCCGCGGGTCGTTCTGGACTTTGACATCGAAGACCTATATCTGATGGGGGAGAGGCATGATCGGGTCTAGGAGAGGACGAAGAGAACGAACGTGAATCGTGGGACGGGTGTGAGGTGATCAGAGAAGAGGAGGATCGATGGAGGAGATCATCAAAATGTTGGACCCTGCGGAGGTCGCAACGTTGATGAAGCTGATGAAACTGTCGGCTGGTGAGAGCGCGACACGAACACCGACGAAGTTGGAGCTTTCCTCCATCGATCTAAAGCTTAATGGACTGGTCACCTACCTGAGTTGGTCACAACGGGTGAGGAGAACCCTCGCAGGAAAGAACCTGGAGGGTTTCTTGTCATGAGAGAAGACATAGCCGGATGAGGGCTCGGCAGGACGCGACGAGTTGAAGTCCACTCATATGGTGATATATATTTGGCTCCTCAATTCTTTAGTCCAGTCGATCGCCGCCACAGTGGATGACCTTGAGATGGTGAAGGACATATGGGAGAAATTGAGGAGGACCTACGATGGTGTGGGAAATAACTTGAGGGTTTTCCATATCAAGGGGGAGATCGACGATACCGTACAGGGAGAGAAGACGGTGCAGGAGTATGCCACGGAGTTGGTGTCTGTGGTTGGATACGATCACTCCTCAGATCGGACTAGCTGCGAGGACCCGAAGTGTAAGGAGAGACATGTATGTCTGCAGGAGAGGACGATAAAGTTTCTTAAGGGGCTGGCTGCAGTGTTTGCTCAGAGGACAGCACTACTTCTAGCCCAATAGAAGATCCCTACACTTGAGGAGGCTATCTCGGCCATGATCCAAGAGGAGACTCGCATCAAGCTGCAGGCAGGGACAGGTAGTCCTCCTGAAGTGAAGTCAGCACTGGTGGTTGCCAATTCAGGTGGCACAGGACCTAAGGAAGACCCCCGACAGTGCTACAACTGTGGGAAGGTGGGCCATCTGAGGTATGCTTGCACCAAACCACCCAAGGAGGGAGATTCAGGTGGTAGACGTAGACACTTTGGAGGACGTGGCCGTGGTCGTGGGGGTCGATGGGGTGGTCGAGGAAGTTATCGGACGAACCTGCTGGTAGCAAAAGGCGAGGAGGGAGCTGATGGTGGCTATACTGAGGAGGATCAGACACTGCTGGACATGCTGGAGGTACTCAGGAGAAAGCAGAGAGCGTCAAGCGATGGAGACAGGAAGAGTGGGACTGAGGAGGCGTCCACCTCAGTCTTCGCCAGAGGCAACGCTGCCATATATGCCCATCCATCGGAAGGTACTGACGACTCACTCGCCCTTGCATCTATGTCTTTCCTTAGATCGTCAGACTGGATTATCGATTCGGGTGCGTCTCGACACATGACAGGAAATGCTAGTGAGTTCTATTCCTACACTCACCTAGCATCGGCGGACAACATTCAAACAGCCGATGGTACTTTTCAGCCAGTAGTCGGTAAGGGTACTGTCGATTGTACAGGTTCAGTAAAATTATCCAATATTTTGCATGCTCCTTCTTTTTCGGTCAGTCTTTTGTCCATTAGTTCTATAATCCTCCAACTAAAATGCATTATCTTTTTTGATATTTCTAAGATGATCTTCCAGGAGAAGGAGACGGGACGAAGACTTAGGACTGACACTTGGCATAATGGACTGTGGTACCTGGATTGGGAAGGGCTGGATTCGGCATTGGTGTCTGCGGAAGAGAGGACAGGAATGGGAGGACCGAAAATGAGTGCCGAGGATACACTGATACTTCACCACAGGCTGTTAGGACTCCTCTTTTGGTATTTTGAATAGGTTGTATCCATCTATTTATGAGAAAGCAAATAAGGAGAAACTAGTATGTGATGCATGTGATTTAGGCAAACTTACTAGGAGCTCTATGTTAGTGCGGGCCATAGGAGCTCTTTTGTTTTTAATATTATATATTCTGATGTTTGGGGGCCGTGCGCCACAACTACTATGAATGGTTACAAGTATTTCGTTTCTTTTATTGATTGTTCCTCTCGTGTCACCTGGCTGTATTTGATGAAGAATAAGAGTGATGTATTTGCCTGTTTCTGGGACTTTCATAAACATGTCCAGACTCAGTACAGAGCAGTAGTGAAGGTACTGAGGTCTGACAATGGGACAAAGTATACCAATAAAGCACTTGAGGAATACTTGTCAGCCCAAGGGATACAACATCAGACCACATGTGCATACATACCAGCACAAAATGGAGTGGCAGAAAGGAAGAACAGACACCTTCTGGAGGTAGCAAGGAGTATGATGATCGCCATGAATATCCCACAGTCTGTGGGAGCATACAATTTTGACAACAGCTCAACTGATCAACATGATACCCTCGAAAGTACTGGGACGGAAGTCTCCATGTGAGATATTGCAAGAAAATAATAGTAGGATACTCCCGCTAAACGTGTTGGCTGTGTATGTTTTGTGAAGGACAACATACCGTCTGCTGGAAAACTTGACCCTAGAGCAGTCAAGTGTGTCTTTGTGGGCTATTTGGTTTGTGTGCTGGAGCCCAGTAGAGAAAAAAATGTTTGTGAGCATGGATGTTCACTTCAGGGAGCTTGAGCCATACTACCGTCAGGAGGGAACCTCATCCATGTGCAACTCACCTGATACTGAGAGTATGAGGCGAGAGAGGGAGATTGGTGAGAGTTTGGTGACCGATTTAGGAGTATGGCATGGAGGAACGGTTGAGGAGGAGCAGGAGATTGAAGAGGAACAGGGGGAGGAGATGAGAGGTGTTAGGCCCACAGCTCATGAGGAGTTACTTACCTACAGCAGGAAAGGAAAGCAAACTACAGGACCAATACCTATAGTGCCAGTGCCAAGTCCCTTGCCTGCGTCCGTCTCGACTCCTGAGACACCTATACTACCAGACTCCCCTTTAGGTGATATCATTCTTTCTACTCCTCCAACACCATTATCAGTACGGAGGACCACTTGCAGCAATACAAAAAACCCTCCTGATAGATATGGTTGGGACCCTCCTGATAGATATGGTTGGGACCCTCCTGATAGATATGGTTGGGAACTTGCTCAGTTTGTTTCATATGATAACATCTCTTCTTCTCATGGAGCATTCATTCCGTCTTTACATAGTATTATTGTACCTAACAATTGGCAGGTTGTCAAGAACGATCCAAAGTGGAAAGCGGCGATGCACGAGGAGTTAGGGGCTCTTGAGAAGAACCACACTTGGGAACTGGTAAAACTGCCAGAAGGAAGAGGGCAATCGGATGCAAATGGGTCTTTACTGTGAAGCAGAACCCAGAAGGACAGGTTGAGCGCTATAAGGCTCGACTGGTGGCAAAAGGATACAATCAGGCGTACGGTATTGACTACGACGAGACTTTTGCACCTGTGGCGAAGATAAGCACCGTCAGGACCCTGATTTCTTTGGCAGCGAATGGTGGATGAAAGCTACACCAACTGGATGTGAAGAATGTGTTTCTTCATGGGGATATAGTGGAGGAGGTGTACATGGAAATACTACGAGGATTCTGCACTGATAAGATAGTGGACAAGGTCTGCAAGTTGAAGAAGTTCCTCTATGGACTGAAGTAGTCTCTCCGAGCGTGGTTTGGCAGATTCAGGAGGACGATGACAGTGATGGGATATTGGCAGATCAATGCTGATCATACTGTGTTCTTCCGTCGGAGTGGAGGACACATCACCATGCTTGCGGTGTATGTGGACGATATGATTATCATAGGAGATGATGAGCAGGAGATTGTCTGACTCAAGGGGAAGCTTGGCAAGGAGTTCGAGGTGAAGGACCTTGGCCTTCTTCGGTACTTCCTTGGGATTGAGATTGCTCGAGAAGCAGAGAGGATTGTTCTTTCTAAGAGAAAGTATGTGCTGGACCTTCTCACAGGGACAGAGATGTTGGGATACAAACCTGCAGCGACGCCAATCAATCAGAGGTTCAAGCTGGATGCTGAGGCTGGAGAACCAGTTGACCAGGACAGATACCAGAGACTGGTGGACAAGTTGATCTATATGAACCACATACGTCCTGATATCTGCTTTGCAATGAGTGTGGTGAGCCGCTACATGCATGACCCAAGGAAGGGTCATATGGACGCAGTGTACTAGATTCTGAGATACTTGAAGGGTTCTCCCAAAAATGGGCTGATATTCAGGAAGAATGATCATTTGAGCATCGAGGGCTACTGTGACTCTGACTGGGCTAGCTGTGCTGATGACAAGAGGTCTACCTCGGGCTATTGTATATTTGTAGGAGGCAACTTGGTCTCTTGGAGGAGTAAGAAGCAGTCAACGGTGGCCAGGTCGACAGCTGAAGCGGAGTACAGAGCTATGGCCTTGGGAGTTACAAAGCTGTTATGGCTGAAGAGTATACCGGTGGAGCTGAAGCTAGATCAAGAAGCCAAGATGAAGCTGTGGTATGACAACCAGCCGTCCATCTGTATCGCCAACAATCCAGTGCAGCATGACAGGACCAACCACATCGAAATCGATAGGTTCTTCATCAAGGAGAAGTTGGACAGTCTGACAGTCTGACCAAGGGACTTAGCTCTGTAGATATGATTAGATGATGTGACAAGATGGACTTAGTGAATATATTTTGCCCATCTTGAAGAGGAGTGTTGGTATATTAGAATGTATTAGGAGGTTTTATGTAAGATAGAGTGTTGTAAGGCTATATATATATAGCCAAGAGATTATCAATAAGATGATAACTCCAAAATATTCTACATAAACCAATCAAAGGTCATTCCTTTTAAAGTGTCAACTAAGAGTCGGGTCATTATGGCGTTGTTGTCTGCCACATTTCCGATATGGTTGAACGATTTTTGCTTTTTTTGACTCATCCTAATGGGTGAGGGATGTGAGTCAGTCTTGAATAGTCTTAAGAACTTCCTTATCGCTCGAGGACACCTCTAGCGAGATTTTTTCGTGTTTGATCTTATATTGTACCCCCACCGCTCTGGCATCGAGTGTTTGTGAAGTGGGTCGTTGAGGCAAAAGTTCTCTCAACATTAGTTAGTAGTGTCAAAGGTAGCATGTTGATTCTCTATGGTATTGAGCCTTCATATACTCCTCCAAAAGTCTTAAGTGATCTGAATAACTGCTTTCAGCCATGTGGACGAGATTCATCTTCACTTGATCAGAGATTATGGTATCAGAGGAAGCGCATGTTGATTGCTCTTTCTCTTCATTTGTTGATCGAGCATGTTATTTTTTTTGTACATGCAGTATTATTTTGTCCGTTGGAGATGATTTTCCGTAGACGTAGGGTATCTCCACCCTAGACCGGGTATGCTAGAAAGGTCCTTCAATCCCGACAAGGCTTTGATATAGACCAAGATTAATGTTTGTATCTACGTTTGATGATTCATGATCATCAGAGCTTTTGACCTGTCATACTTCGTCGTGTCAAGACGGTCCTCGACTAGTCATATTAACCGACGCCGCAAGTCTAAATTTACGTGAGTCCTTACGAGAGAACATGATCTACCCCCATCTTCAAATGGTTGGGAGTTGACAAATAGTCGGTCGAATACCTATGCTCTGGATGATATGTCGTTGCAGGAGTAGTTGGCTGGTAGCGAGCTTGAGTTATTACAATGGACAAGATGTATTCTTATCTAGTGACAACATTCTAGCCCATAACCTGGTGGAAGAGGGTTTGTATATTTGTCACAACAATGTTTTTGTTCCATGTTTAAGTGATCCCTCGGATCCACTGATGAGCAGGGGTATCTAATATGATCGCCAACCGGGCATAGTCGTTCAAAAACAAAGTGCTATAACGGGCCGGAATGTTGATGTTTATCGAGTTTATGGTTTCCAATGAAGTCTTGACATTATCGCCGTAAACGAGGATTGTACTTCGTCGAAGGCAGGGCTTATTAATCTTGCAGCAAGCACTGTGCTTGGGAATTACAGCTTCAATGAAGGCTAGGCTAGCTATCCCGTCGCAACCATTATGCTTTAGAATAGTAGCCTTGTCGAAAACTTGGCTACTCCTTCCGTGTAGGCTTTGTTTGCTTATAACACCCATTTTTTGATATCAATATTTTATACGAATACGCGTATGTATTTCAATATTTCTATCATATTTTATATTTCGGTATCCTGGTCGAGAGTTAAAGAGTTTTTCGTGATACATGAATCATATCATGCCAATAGTATGTCATGATCCTCGTAAGGCGAGCTCTCGACCACTGGTACCGTAATTGGTTCATGTTTCATGATTCGACATTTCTTGAATATTTCTGAGTAACGTGCATCACTTATCGCAGGAGATAGCTCGTGTGATACTCGTAGGACTTGTAGGTCGATTCCGTGAGACACAAGCACAACATAATATTATGGATCGACTTGTCGCATCACACTTGCGGAAGCAAGTACATCTTGCTCGATACGGAGGCTTGGCCTCGAGTTTTTCATTAATTAGTTAAATTTAAATATATGATTTTTATCTCAGTTTTTCTTGAATTAGTTAAAAAGTAAATATATTGTTTTGATCGGAAAGATCAATTCGTGCTAACGTAGCTTTCAGATATAGTTTTGGACGAGAAACGACATATCAATATTTGTTTTCCTTCGTGTCGAGAATGTGACACAACATTAAATTGAAGCGATATACATGTTTATTGGCGTCTACATAAAGCACTAGTAATAAGGAGTGCAATGCACCTATCGGAAATCGAGAGTGTATGTATTGAGATACGACACGTTTCATGTGAAACGATAAAAGTTGGGACTGTTCTGGACCCGGTTCTATCCCAGAATCACACAGGTGGTATACCGTCGATAAGGAGACACAAATGGTCCATATCGTCAGAGGCGCAAGGAACACTTAAGGTGTGTGTCCAAGCAAAGCAAGACACAAAAATAAAAAAATAAAAATAATATTAATAGATAAGTAAATTAGTAATGTAAGAAAATAAAATCAAATAACATATTAAAACCAACAAAATATGCTAAAATATAACAAAATGAACTAGCAGAGCAACATTAGCAGTCAAAAGAACTAACATGGATTTGTATTCCATCTACAATGCTTTTAGTAAATTTTAATTTTTCCAGTTTAACTGTAGCTAACTTTTGCAATCGTAGAAAGGGATACATCCCTCCCACTTGTATGAGATAAGGGTCATCTCCCTGCCTCAAAGTTTTTGTAAAAAATAATATAAGTGTGCTTTTTCTTGGTTGTGCCATGCTGAAAGGTGCACCTTGGGTGCGTCCGAAGAAAGACATCTCACCTAATGAGGTGCGAGGTGCGCTCAAGGCGCGTTTTTGACTACCATGACCTTCGGTGTACTGTATTGCACAGACTGGACAAAAGTTATGTTATGTCAAATATTATTAAGCTGGCAGTATACCGCTCGTTTACCAACTGCTCTATAATGAGCAAGGACAACCCTTGGACTCATTCTGAATTGCGTAACCGCGTATCCTTATCTTGTACGATATGACTCTAGTATTTTTATGACTTATATAATATTGTTTTGCACATGTTGGTGTATTTTCATGGGATTTGGGAACCTTGATTGACCCGTATCGGTCTATATCCGTATCCGGATAAATATTGTATTTTTGAGCTTTAATTGATTTTATATTTCAAAACCCGATATATATGTTATATCAAAGTCATTGTATTTATTTTAAGCAAGTCTATCTTTCACTATCCTGCTTATCAAGTTATATCTTGTACGCATATCATCGAGAAGAGTCTGGGGATTCTTATTCTAGTACTCGTATATGTTTTAAGTATATGTCAATATAGTGAATAGTCCTAAGGGATTTAGTCTAGTGGGAATCATGTACTTGATCATGTAGTCGTTTATGTACCCATAATCGTACTAGTCAGCCAAAGGCTGTACACCATGGTCGACTGTGTTTATAGAATTAAAATGTTTGCGTCGACAATGTATCGACAAATGGATAGATCAGTGCCAATCTTTCCATTGAAGGTTTGACATAAGTTCGGGTATGGTCAAGACCAGCCTTCTTAAGTACGCCATATAGGGCCAACTTATGAGAGGCCATGGTTCGTAAGCCTTGAATAAAATGGCCTAGGTTAATTACAGATAACTAATTATAGATGCATTGGGAGGAGAGGAATTTGAGGTTTCACGCGACCTCATTAGCTAGGACTTCCAGGTCTGGTACCTCAATGGCATATAAACCATGACCTATTTTGGACACGGTGTCCTTCTAAGGAGTAGGTCGGTGATCCCCGTGTTATATGATCATGATGCTGATCATATGTATTATATGACCCAATTTACTTTTAGTCATTTATTTCTTGCACATGTCAAGTACAAGTCTAGTATATATTATCCTGGTCAGCCTTGGTTGCCTGCAGTAAGTATGCATTAAGATTCCTCAACCTCTATTTTTAGTAACCAAGATTGTGATAACCCTAGCTAGTTAAAATTGGCAACACGTAGTTTTGCTTGGCCATGTTTGATCTGTTGTATCTTATTTCCTGTCTAATTCAGTCTTGCATATGTCTTGTAAGTTTTGAGTTAGGCTGTCGATTAGTCAGTCGAGGAATATTTTTCAACCCTTTGTTGTTGTTCAATTGGAAGGGTTAGTTAATACTCTATTGAGATGCTATGAACCTTCGTTGAATCTCGGGCTATTTATTTTTCCTGCTCAAGTCAAGTCCTGTTATCGAGACGTGCATTGATATCGTACTGTCCTAACTCGGAATTGACTAGCAAGAGTCACTTGCTACCTGTACAAGTACATGATACCAGTTATCAGCCCATGACCTATACAAGTATTTAATTATTTCATATCCTGTCATTTACATTTCCTGTCAAAGTTAGGTATAGGGACGCGGACTGTAGAAGGTAACTTTCTAACTGTTGTCTGAGTAGAGTTAGTCTGCCGCACTATCGACAAGATTCGACCCTATACTCAGTATTATTTTCTTGTATTTTTATATTTTTGCTTTGTTTATTATCAGTTTTCGCTTCTCGTATAGTTTTCCTTGTGGTACTTAATATTTTAGGGTCTTCACCCCACTGGTTTTGCGTTGACGAGATCTCGTAACAGAGCCAAAGGATCTTTCGTATTTCGCTCTTGATGGTGACTACCTGGAGGGCAATCTACTAGGTTTATTTTTCCGGCTTTGTTCATTATGTCTATTCTTTTTAGCTTGGGTTCTGGAACATTGTTTCCACCTACGGGCAACCAGTTCATGTATATAGACTGAAGCTATGTTATAGAATCATACTTGTATACATTGTTAGCTTATTGTATTTTGTACTGCTGGCTTCTTGATCTTGTATGCTTTAGCGTTTGGGATGTCTTTCAGTTATACATGCATGTGATATATCTTTTTGTTTCTTGTTTGTTCTGGATTGAGAATAGGATCTATAGGAGACCGTTGGACCGTAGCTCTGTCTTTACAGTCGTAACCGTATCGTAGGGTACCATGTAGTACGTAGCTAGCCAAGTTATGTCCCCGCTCTTTGTATTTAGATCTTAGAGATGACAGTGCTTGGGGAACATAGCCTTGTTAAAGGCTTGGCCATCTGTCCTATTATTGGTGAGGGGTTCATCTTGGCAGGGGGCTCCCTACTTAGGATCGGGCTTAACTCATCTGGTGGAGTTAGCCTTGAAAAATCTTGAAACATAGCTTTGTCTTGGTTTGCTGTAGTAGTTTTCTTCTTTTCTTTTTAGCAAACTGCATGTTTAGCTCTACTAGAGCTTTTGTTGGCATTAGCTTTGTGGAAGGAGTTAGCTTTACCAAGCCCCTTGATGCATTAAGCCTTATCGTTAACGACCTTAAGAGGTAAGGTTGATTTGGCCTTGAGAGAGTAGTTGCTCGAATTTGTGTTGGTCGAACTAAATGACTAAATTTTGACATTGGATCCGAGCATCTTGTTGTCGAATTGCGACATTATCATCTCGTTGGTGGAGAAGGTTGTCCCAAGCAAAGGCGCCATCTTATTTGCACAGGAATCCGTCATTCTTGGTTTATTTTTCTAGTGTTGAAAATAGGAAAACTTTGCTTTTAACCTAAAAAGATTACAACAATTTCACTCTCAATGATAGTTTAAAATGGAATCTTCCTATGGAGTGTGTTCTGGGGAAGTATGCCAGTAGAAGTCTGGTCATCGTCTGCCACTTTATTCCGTTTACGGCTCGATGACAAGATGTTGGTTTACTTATATCTTATGCACTATGTGAGATATTAGCACGAGGATTCCTTCGGATTCTTTGGAATTCCTTTAGTCGATAGGATCCTTGAGAAAGACTCCTCAAGAGACAGATATGATGTACAAACCCTTTATGAGTCTACAAAGTAAGTTCTGGGAGAGACTTAATGTGTATTCTATGGGGGCTAACACATTAATGAGTAAGAGGAAACTTTGATCTCTTACTTGTTCTTATGCAAGAGGAGGAAGTTGCCTCTCTCTCTTTAATGCTCAAGGGAGGCTCAATCTTTAATTTTTTCCCTACCTCTCAGCTCGTGCTACTCTATTATTCTTTTCTTCCTTGTTTTAATTTGCTTAAATAATGGATATTTGTAGAAATGGCCTAAGAAAAAGGCTTCATGTGGTGAAGCTTGCCGGGCCCACAGTAGGAGGATGTCTAAGGAGGGGTTAGCGCATCGGGCTAAATAGCTCTTGTGTGAGGCCAATCCCGCGACGGAGCTAGCCTGTAGGGCTAATATTTTAAGACCAATGATGACAAACCTATAAGGATAAGGCCAAATGATGGTGTATCCTGCAAGGCTATCTAAGGAGCCATGGTAGGCTATCGATCTAGGGATCATGATGGATCCCTGAGACTCATGCTTGTGCCTACGGAGAGGCTAACATTCAACAACGCTGATCCAACTTTCTCGTAAGGTTGAGCCTGCGCTAAGGCTAGTTGTGAGGCTAAGATCAATGATAGCCTAACCCATGTGGCTAAAGGGAGACTTGATGGGCTATCAATCTAGGGATCGTGGTAGGCCCCTAAGACTCTACTTTATGCCACTTGGTGTAGCTAAGGCTGCGACAGAGACTAGGCCATGAGGCCAAATGATGGCCCGACTTGTGAGGCCAAGGCCAATGATGACCTGAACTACAAGTCTATTTAAGAAGCCTTGAAAGGCTATCACTCCATGGATCATAATGGCTCCCTGGGACTTTTGCTTATGTTGGCTGCGTGGCTATGCCTAAAGCGTACTCATGCCAACGACGTGACTAAGCCTTCGACATAGATGAAATTTTTTAGCCATCTGCAAGAAACTATTTTGGCGAGGCCAAGAACTCGTGACGACCTTCCTGAGGTCCATCTTTAGTTTGTTTGGATCCTTTTCAAGTTTGGATTGGCTTCTCTATGGACGGTTGGGGGGTTATCTCTTTTGGGTGTCAACAATTGTATATCAAAGATTTGTTATAACAAAAACAACTATATTATATGATAGGGATATCTTGAGACGTGTCTTATGATCAATCACTGACCAAACTTTAGATGCATCCATAGGATGGGTGAAATTGTAACTGAGTCACAACGTAACAATGGTATTTGGTTGCTATCACTCGAGGGATTGAATCAAATAAGACAATACGAATGATCTGGGGTACGTAAGTTTCCTCTCTTTTTTATTTTGTGATTCTTTAGAGGATTTGGTTTACAGTTCTCTACTTGTAGGTACTCACGTCACACAGCCCATGGATTTGTCATTCGAGATAGGAAAGTAGATGAGTGCACCTACTATGTGCAAGCGGTAGTGTTTTAGCATATGATCTTACTAGCCGGTCTGGCGCAGTCTAGACCGGGAGGTTAAGTCCAAGCAGGCCAAAAGGGGGTCGGTCCTGTGTGGGCTTAGGTGCGCCCTTAGAGGTGCACTCATGGGTTTGTCTAGGTTTGTCGTATCTAGTAATCGTTATATATAGAAGGAGATTCTCTTAAGGAGAACCATAATCCATATATTTGTCTCTCAAGTTAGTCTCTCTTCTACCTCTCATCTTCTCCTTACTACGTAGGAGTTCCGTTGCAGGGTGGAGATTAAGAATTTTTTCTCTTGTAGGATTTTACAATGACCGCGTCTCAACAAGCTTTTTGAGGAACTCGATTCAGTCACCCATCGAAGGTAAACCGCTCTAGTACCTTCGATATTTAGATTGTTCTATGATCTACACTTTCTATTCCCAAAACATTAAGGGCTAAGAAGCACAGATCTCCAAACATGTATGTCATGTCGGACACATGTATCGGATTCGCACAAACACACCAAAATACAGTAGGATATCCCAAAATAGGTGTTGAACCTGTATCGTCGTGTCTAAAACGTATCGTGTCAAATTCTTGTAACATAGATTGATGGTATAAATGATGATATTTTCATTACCAAATATATTTTATTTATAGTCGAGTATAAGACAAATTCATCATTTACTATAAATGATAAGAAATTAGAAAATTGGATGAGATTTCTAGAAAATGGATAGATACAAAGCTAAGTTCTCGAGTTATGGTTATAAATAAAATATAAACAATAGGTTAAGAAAAAAGGCAAGGAAATTTTACAATAATAAAATAGAATATCAAACTCTTCCATGGATTCTTAAAAAGAGGAAATGAGAACTTAATTTCAAACTTTATCAGAAATATACTTTCATTTAAAGAATTAAGAAATAAAACAATAATATAATGTTTCTTAAGTTTCTTCTTTAAATATATAAAATGATAAGTTTGAGGATAGGTTAGTGACTTTGGAAGGATAATGATAGTTTGAAGACTGTGAATGATGGATTTGTATCTCTTGTTCAGTTTGGGCAGGAAAATAAATATTTAGGTAATAAATCTCCATATGTTTGCAATTATAGGTAAAAGACACCATCGCATGCACATTCACATATTTATTCCCTATTATGTGCATACCATCAGAGATGCTTCTACCAAGCATATTAGGCCATATGAGATTTACAAGTCCTACAACCTCAATCAGTTGATCAAAAGATAATTCCGGGATGATTTCATTAGTCCTTAATGTGCCAACTTTCCTTCTTCTATGTCCTGTGAGTTTTATAGACAATATTCATGCCAATATGATGATGAGCTACGTATGGCTCCCCAACAAGCTTGTTAAAGGCCATGTCACTAGTTTAAGTGGCCGATTAGGCATTCTAGAAGGCAATAGGTACTTAGGGAGAAGTATTGATGTGGATGCCTATATCTAAAGATGAGCACCTAAGCATGCATCAACCCGGCTGATCCTGATGCAGCCACAATAGAACTTAAGTTATGGCATAGACCCAAACTTTGACTCCCTTGAATTTGTTCGTATGTAACTAGTTTGGCTTACCTTTCGTAACTCTAAAGTCGTCCTAGATCCTACCCAACAATTTGGCTCCTTATATTTGCTGCTCTACACTAGTCCAAAGAAGGTGGCATTCCAACAACTATGTTTCTTAGACAAGTCCGACCAATCACTCGGTTGTGTGTAGTCACGGACTCTGATAAGTATCAATTTGCTCCCTCGTTTATTCTGTTTTCCCTCTTGTTTGTGTCAATTGTTGCATTCATCAGATATGGTCATCTATATAGACTTTCCCTTGGCACAATTTGGGTGTGTTTGCTACTGTGGTGACACAATGTACCCTGCAAATGAAGTATTGTGTCTGATCTTTGTTGCACCTGCATCTTTCAGGTGGCTCTGACTCGAAACTAGAGTTATTTTCATTATCTATGTTGTAGCCTGCTCTGCCATAGACTGTAGACTGTTGATCTATCCTCAGGGAGAATCTTCAGTAGTCCTTCAAGCATCTTTGACTGTCTGAATTGTCATGCATTATATTTTCATGCTATCTTTGTTTTCAACCTTAATGTTTTGACCATTCTATGTTATTTAAAATTGTAAATTATGGTTAGTGTATGACGTTTTGCACTCTAAATTTAATGTTTCACATACTAGGTATCTATAACTTGAAACTTATATTGCTTTACTTTTATTTTTCTTTCTTTCTTTTTGATTATAACTTAGTCCGGAGACCTCCATCTCGCCCCCTTAAGGCCCCTGCATAGGCCTTTTCGACTTTGCCACCCTAATAAGCTTGGTCTATAAAGCTATCCAGGACGGATTCAACTTGTCTTAATTACCCACTTTTGTAGGTGGAATAATTCCCTCCATTACATAGCTATGAAGGATGGACAGGTGGCTGCAAGGTTTCAAAGGATCAAACATGGTTGCTATAGGTAAACTACTAACAGTCTCATTTATTTCCAAAGTTTTCATAGAACTTGCACAGTTTCTATCAATGAATAAGTCTTTGTTTTTGTAGAAAAAGGTTTATCATATCAGGTACATATTAGAGATGAAAAGAACTTGTTATATTGTATATCTGGTGTCCATATGATCCATTAGAACTTAAACTTACAGTTTTTGCTTTGTCAACTTCAATGAAAACTTCTTGCATCTTTCCGTAAATTTCCATATTGCTGGCTTGCTGCTTAATGCTCTCCTTGGCGCTCTGAACCATCTTCTTTAGAATCAACTGCAATGGAAAATTTCATTAGTAACAAAATACTCGGTCCACAAATCTTAGCTAGAGATAGTTCCACCCACCTGCCTCTTGAGAACAGCAAGGCTCTTGGTATGCATAGGGGACTGTGGTAGAACTCCGTTTGAAGGGGGGATTCCAAGCAATCCACAAATCAAAACCTGCCGTTTAATAGTACAGATCTTCATGCATCTTGGTTGTTTAGGTTAAGCATGCATTGGTTGGATGTAGAAAACAAAAGGATTGTCATTTACCATAAATCCAAGGACTAGGATATCGTAATGGTAAGCAGAAGGGTTTCTGAGATTAAATTCTTTTTGTTGTGCCAGTTGGGAAGCAACACTATGGTCAAAAAAGTAGAGGCCTGCAACCATCAAAGCAGGTATAATGGCAGCAAATATATATGAAGGGGGGACTGAAAATAGATCCTGCAGAATCACAAAATGAAAACAATTTCAGTTGCCCGCATAAGAACTTCAAAGCAATGATTTAACAACACACATTATACAATAAGATATCTCTAGCTATACACATTGTAAGGGAGTCTAATTTCACTGTATGGCCATTTAGAATAGATATTAAATTGCAAAGGATCTATTTGATATCATTTGATGTAGGTAATTAATTCTTCTTTTATAAAACACAAGTCAAAGAGTGATATGGAATAACATTCCCATGCATCCTTTGTAAAAGTAACTACTAACTCATTAATTCATGCAGGTAGGTCTTAAAAGAAAAGAGGGACATGGAATAGTTAGCGAATCACTTAAATTAAGACAATTCATCATCACAATGTGGTAAATTTGTCAGCATAAGTTCTGAACTTGAAAGCAAAGATTGAGGGGAGATATATTGTAATAAGATCTCTCTTGCATGTACACATTTTATGGGAGGTCAACTTAATTCTGAATGTCCATTTAGAATAAAAGATATCTTATTGAAAAGAGTATAGATAAAATGATAGGATGATATGATTTTCTGTAGGAAATTTAATTCATCATTCTAAAAGACAAGCCTGAGAGCGACATGGAATAATATTCACATGCTTCATTTTGTCAAAGAACTACTAAATAATGCAGATAGGTAAATTTACTCTTCTATGCCACATAGAACAAAGAATATGTTCACAAGTATGTTGAAGGATTTTTTAGTCCCACATGGAGTAGAGTAGTAGAGAGAGGAGTTAGCCTCTCCTATATATATGTAGCTCCACATTAATAAAGTATTCTACTAAATTTCTATTTGGTATCAGAGCCAACCCCCCCCCCCTTTTCTCAAACCCTAACCCTAACCCCCTCCACAGCAGCCCCCCCCCTCTTCTGCCACCAGCAGCCCCCCTCCCCGCCGGTACCTCCCAACCGCCGACTAGTAGCCCCTCTCCCCTTCCTCCACGCCGACCCCCACCCCCTCTCCATTGCCGACAGCGCAGTATTTCATCTTCTTCTTCTTTTTCTTCTCTTATACGAGTTGTAACTCGGTTCTGTCCGTATGCAACTACGATTGCAAGGAAGAACGAAAAGTTTAATTTTCTTATTATCGTTTTTTTTGTAGCAGCAAGTTGTAATTAAAATATTAATTATATAGTTCCTAGTTGGATCGAGGTATATCAGTGAGAAAACTTTTGTGTGAACTCCTGATCTCGACTACAAATGTCGGTTCTTTTCCCTCCTCGTCAAGCCATGTGGCCTCGGGTCGAAACCGTGCACGGGACATGAGCAGAGGCTCTCAGGGACATCGTTGTCGCTAAAGGAGGAACAGTAGACGTGGAGAGGACGGCGATCAAAGGTGGAGACGATCTAGATCTGCCACCGTCTTGCTGATGGAAGAGTACAAAAAGAAGACGATGGAGACGATCTACGGCAGGTTGACGGCCTAAGAGATGAAGGCTTTGGTGGACAATCTCTTCTCCAGGAGGCTGACCGAGACTAGCTCCCGTGTTGCACACGCAGATGTGGTTCCTTCACCATACAAAATGGAAAAGTTGGAGAAACTGGAGATAAAGTTGGAGGGTACTTCCAACTACTTGAAGTGGTTGCGTCATGCGATACGGACTCTGAAGGCAAGAGGCTTTGTGGGCTATGTGAATGGCCAAACCAAGGCACCTGAAGATCACTCCTCACGGGAGTTTGTTGTGTGGAAAATCGTCAACAATGTTGTTGCTGGATGGTTTACAGCCTCGTTGACCGACTAAGTGTCGGACAACGTGGAAGCAATGGAGGGTGTTGGTGACATTTGGATGACGTTGAGAGACGTACTCAGGGTCGGGCAACCCTATGAGGGTCTTCCAACTACAAGATGAACTTGATAAGGTGGTCTAAGAAGATCACACCATCTTTGAGTATGCGGCTCTGCTGAAGAAGTATTGGTCAGATCTCGGCCACTATGATCCAATTGGTGTGGATGATGAGCAAGTGGAACCAGCATTAGCGAAACATTATAAGAAGTTCATGGAGTATGTTTCGCGACAGAGGATGATGAAGTTCCTGAAGGGACTCACCCCAGCATTCGAGCAGAGGAGGAATGTCCTACTTGCACAACCCGGACTACTATCATTAGAGGAGGCCATAGCTGCTATGGCAGAAGAAGAGGCATGACTGAAGCTAATGCCTAGCACCACTAACTCTTCGAAGGAAAAATCAGCTCTAGCAGTGTTTAACCCAAACCCTTCCGGAGGGGGAGGGTGCTACAACTGTGGTGAACCTGGACATTTTATCAGATTCTGTACGAAATCTCTAAGAGGCCAGTCCAGGGCCGCAGATGTAACCGTGGAGGGCGTAGGGGTGCCAGAGAAGGCTATGGCAGAGGAAGAGATAATTATTCTGGAGGGCACAAGGCAAACATGACAGAAGGAGAAAATGAGAGTCAGTCATCCGATATAAACCCTAGTGGAAGGAAAATGCTAGAAATGTGGAGGAACATGAAGCTTGGAACCAGCGACAGTCAAGCCAACACCACTGGGGCATCGACTCCAACCACCTCAAGGAGTAACATCACCTACTATGCCCATACAAGCATAGGTATACCTGCTCATGCTCTTGCATCTACCCACAGATCAGGAAGTCTAAATTTGATAATTGATTCTGGGGCATCCCGCCATGTCACGGGTGCCCATGATGAGTTCCAAGATTACACTCATCTGACAACGCTTGAAAGCATTCAGACTGTTGATGGTACTGCTAGACCCATTGTAGGTAAAGGCACAGTTGAATGCACCCCTTCCATGACTCTTGTTGATGTCTTGTATGCTTCATCTTTTCTTGTTAATTTATTGTCCATTAGTGCCATTGTTCTTCAACTTAATTGTGTTGTTTCCTTTGACATTCCTAAGGTGATTTTTCAGGAGAAGGGAACGGGGAGACGGTTGGGGACTGGTACTTGGCATAAAGGGCTATGGTACTTGGACAGAGGTGATGCTGGATACAACACTGGCATCATTGGTAGATGAAACACAACAGGAGGAGCCGTGAAGGACTGTAGAAGCAGAATTATTACTCCAACATTAGCGTATGAGACACTCTTCATTCAGTCTACTGAGTTGGATGTATCCCTCTATGTATCAAAAGGCTAATAAACAAAAGTTGGTTTGTGATGTTTGTGAACTTGGAAAACATACCAGAAGCGCGTATGTGAGTTCTGGAAATAGAAGTTTAGCAGCTTTTGATCTGATACATTCTGATGTGTAGGGACCTTATCCTGCAACTACTGTTAATGGTTTTAAGTGGTTTGTCATCTTTATTGACTGCTACACTCGTGTCACCTGGGTATATCTAATGAAGAGTAAGTGATGTATTTGCATGCTTTCAAGATTTTTATCGCAGGGTTACAACAAAATACGATGCTAAGGTGAAGACTTTGAGGTCTGACAATGAGACAGAATACACCAACAAGGCTATTGAATAATACTTATCAGCCCATGTGATACAACATCAGACTTCATGTGCCTATACACCAGCTCAGAATAGCGTGGCCGAGTGGAAGAACAGGCACCTGTTAGAAGTGGCACGGTCAATGATGTTTGCTATGAGTGTTCCTAAACACTTGTGGGAGCATGCCATGTTGACGGGTACATATCTCATCAACATGATGTCCTCTCAGGTGTTAGGATGGAAGACACCGTTTGAGATGCTTACAGGTGAGAACAAGTACATTGTTCCCCCAAAGGTATTTGGATGTGTCTACTTTGTGAAGGATAATAGGTCTGCGGTAGAAAAGTTGGACCCTCGGGTAATGAAGTGCGTCTTTGTTGGCTACTCAGGAACTCAGAAGAAATACTCTTGTTGGAGTCCTGTGGAGCGAAGGCTCTTTGTGAGCATGGACGTTACATTCAGAGAGATAGAACCATAATACCACAATGGTTCAGGTGAAGGCTCCGCATTTGGTGACACACCTAACACAGGAGGTGTTAGGAGTGAGGGGGAGATGGGCCCAAGCATGATTGTCGGGTCAGTTCCATGCCCAATGATGAAAGTTGGCCCAAGGAAACAAGGGAGAGATAGCGAGGGGGAGAAAAGTAATGAGGAAGCTCACAATAAGGAGGAAGAAAGTGATGATGTAGTACAGGGGAGGAACAGACTACAGAAAATCTACAGAGCTCCAAGTTTACAAAAAAAAAAGCAGCAGTCCACTATTGTGCCTATTGCCCCTACTGTGCTATGTCCCCCACCTAACCCGGACCCAACTCCTGAAGATACACCTCCCGCGCCGGATCCCTCTGATTCGGATGTGGATCCCTCTGATTCGGATAGTATGATCTATCCTCCTTGTCCTTCTCATATTCCCTTAAGGGGATCTTCTCGCAGTAATGCGGAAAGATTTCCTAATCATTATGAATATGACATCGTCCATTTTTATCCTACTCTAATCTATCTCCTACTTATGGAACATTCATTGCATAGTTAGACACCAGCTCTTTGCCTAAGTGTTGCCAGAAAGCGAAGGAAGATCCGAGGTGGAAAGCTGTAATGTTGGAGGAACTTGGGGCACTTGAAAGAAATGGGACGTAGGAACTTGTTCCATTACCTAAAGAAAAGAGAGCAGTTGGATGCAAATGAGTCTTCACAGTAAATAAAACGCCAGAAGGAAAAGTGCAGCGATACAAGGCAAGATTGGTTGCAAAAGAATTCACTCAATCCTATGGCATCGACTATAATGAGATATTTGCTCCAGTAGCAAAGATGAGCACTGTAAGAACCATGGTTTCTCTTACAGCAAACCAAGGGTGACTACTTCATCAATTAAATATGAAGAATGCCTTTCTTCATGGAGATCTATAAGAGAAATTATACATGGAGACGCCTCCGAATTTTTGCACAAAGCAGTCAACAGGAAAGGTGTGCAAGCTGAAAAAATTACTGTATGGACTCAAGCAATCTCCTCGGACCTGGTTTAAAAGATTCAGGAAGGCCGTCACAGGCATGGGGTACAGCCAGACCAATGCGGATCACACGGTCTTCTTCCGACATGCGAGAGGCCATGTCACCATACTTGCAGTATATGTAGATAATATAGTGATCACAGGTGATGAGGAGGAGGAGATTACCCAGCTGAAGTCAAAACTTGCCAAAGAATTTGAAGTAAAGGACTTGGGAATGATGAGGTATTTTCTCGGGATCGAGGTGGCTCGAGAAAGAAATGGGATCATCCTCTCTCAGGGAAAGTATGTACTAGATCTGCTCACAGAAACTAGTATGCTGGGATGTCGATCGACAGTCACTACAATCGATCAGAAAGATAAGTTGGAGGCAGAGGCAAGAGAGCCGGTTGATCGTGAGATATATCAGAGACTTGTAGGCAGATTGATTTATCTAGGCCACACTCTTCCTGATATCTCATTTGTTGTGAGTGTAGTAAGTCGCTATATGCATGATCCAAGGAAGGGCCACATGGATGCAGTTTTCTATATTCTGAGATATCTGAAAGGGGCTCCTGGAAGAAGGCTATGGTTCAAGAACAATGGACACATGGGTGTTGAGGGGTACTGCGATGCAGATTGAGCAAGCTGCATGGACGACAGAAGGTTTACCTCAGGTTATTGTGTCTTTGTGGGGGGTAACCTAGTCTCATGGAGAAGCAAGAAACAATTTGTGGCAGCACGATCGACCGTTAAATCAGAATATAGAGCTATGGCTCGGGGAGTGTCAGAGTTGTTTTGGGTAAAAGTACTGCTGACAAAGTTGAAGCTGGACCAGGGAACACCATTGCGCCTTCTGAGTCACAGTCAAGCTGCACTAAGTATAACTAACAATCCAGTTCAGCATGACAGAATAAAGCACATCGAAATCGATCGGTTCTTCATCAAAGAGAAGCTAGAGAAAGGGATATTAAAGCTCGATTATGTTCGTTCATAAGAGCAAGTCGCAGGTTGTCTTACTAAGGGTCTTAATTCATTGAGTCTTTCTAAACTATGTGACAATATAGGGATGATTGATATCTATCGCCCATCTTGAGGGAGAGTGTTGAGAGTATTAAAGGATTTTTTTAGTCCCACATGGAGTAGAGTAGTAGAGAGAGGGGTTAGCCTCTCATATATATATGTAGTTCCACATCAATAATAAACAAGCCAAATATTCTACTAAATTTCTATTTATGCATCTATAATAAATCCAATTTTCTAATGGCAACCCATTATTGGAATAAATAATGAGGGTAGGAAGTGTTATTACCTTAGCAACTGACCAGTGGTGTAAAGATTTAGATTCCCAAGGAAGTGGGCTGACCAGCCTCCTTGGAACTCCAGAAGGAACTTGGCTAGGGACAGCATACGACATTGCTGTCCATGCCAGGACCATTAAAGGTACACCATAGTCGGCAACGAAGCTTCTAAACCACCCTGCATTCATCGGGTAGGCTTTCAGACTCAATTAACAGAGTTTTCTTATAAGAACATTTCGATAAAAGGGATATCCATGAACCTGTGCCATATCTCCACATCCTTGCTCTTCTACTCTTCAATGCAGTATACAGCACACCGATAGCAAATATGATCCCCAGCAATCCATTAGCATATAGCCACTGGAAGTGGTTTACGGGTTGATTTGGGTTCTCATCTTTAGGTACTTTAAATTCACTAACTACTCCCTGTATCAGTAAAGTTTCTGATAAGCTTTAATTCGATTTATTTTGTTGTCCATTATTGTTCCTTCCTAAAGGTGAATTACATATTTAACACACCTTAATAGCTTGTTGAATGAAGAGAACCGTGATTAACATCCCAAAAAGTTCTCCTGCAACCCTTGTGAATCTACTAATAATAGCAGAGGCGTTAAATGCTGCCAAAAGGAATAGCATGCAAGCAGTCCAAATGCAGACCCTGCAAAGATCATAACAAATCAAAATTAGTTGATCACTGATAAAGCAATTTTATGAAAGGGAACCACTCTTGATTTGATAATATATTACCATCCAGTCCAAGGCAAAAACAGACGTCCTCCCAATTCCTCTCGGTCCTTGGCAAAGTTATACAAGTACGTGTACATTATCACAGTGGGTTCTGCAACTCCTACAATCAACATGGGCTGCCCACCAAGTATTGAGTGTATGATTCCACAAATAGCAGTAGAAGCTAAAGTTTCCACTGTGCTCAGTGCCCCATCTTCAGGAAGCCATGACGCATATTGTTCAAATTAAAATCATTATAGACCACAGACCAAAACAAGGAAAGTAATTTCATCAACCAAATAAAGAACACACATACCAGTGTCTTTACTAAGCTGCGCACCAAAGGCAATAACTGGAAGAGCAGAAGCAAAAAAGATGTAGGTAGTTGGTGCCAGTATCCTGCCAAGGATGATTCACAATATTTAACAAAATTGCAGAAAGCAGATGGTAATTAGCAACATGGTGAGCCAATACTTGAGACATATCATACCTGAAGCCTGAACGAAACCCGACTGTCCAATCTTGTTTGTAGCACGATGCCCGTCCCTTGACATCCTTGATAACTCCATTGAATGGATCTTTGAAGCAATTCATCCCTGTAAAGTAAGATGGAAAGAATCTTATCTTGGTGATTGAATCTATATTAAGAAAAATGAACACAAATTCTTTTTATGAAACATTTGTCGAGCAAGGGGGAAGCATTGGCAATTTTAAACTTAAAAACAGTACTCAGTGTATCAGTTTCTACATCTAGAATATTAAAGAAGCTAAATTATCCTAATGGTCCCCAACTATAGTATTCGGGCTTCTTTGGCACCTTAACTTTCTACTACTCGATTTTGGCATCCCAAATTTATAGGCTGCTTTTTTGAAGAATCTTTCGTCAATTTTTAAGCACGTACAAGTATTTAAATTGCGCTTTTATATTGCAACATATGCTTTTGAAGTGGTTTCGATGTGTTTCAAAATTGATGAAAGGTGTTTCAAAAAAATAATTTATGAAGTTGGGATGCCAAAATAGAGTAGTGAAAAGTTTAGGTCCCAAAAAAGTCTGAACACTATAGTTGGGAAACACTATAGTTGGGGTGCCATTAGGATAATTTATCCTTTAATATTAAAGAAGAGAGCAAAATCAATGAGTTTGGGGGAGGAGACAAGGAAGAGAAGACACAGAAAGTCTAGAATTTCAGGAAATCATCATGAACAGAGGAAATCATCATGACAAGAGAAAGAAGTAGATATTTTAACCAGTTGTCATTCTCACAAATCCTAGTATTTAATTTCACAGGATCAAATCCTAGTACTTAATTTCACAGGATCAAATCCTAGTACTTAATTTCACAGGATCAAATCCTAGTACTTAATTTCACAGGATCAAAGTATATTTATTGCAGGTAGACTGGGACCATAAATGAAGCTCGGAGTTCAGAAGATTCAAGCAGCAAATATATATACTCTGGTTTTCATATAATAACTCAAAATAAGAACTTACAATAGTAATATGACACGTGGACTTATTTTTTCGTTTAGGCCCTTGTATTTTTCTGTTTAGGTCCTTAGAAAAAAATCAAGGGCTAAGATGCATGTTCATTGCCGAGATTCAAAAATTAAGAACTCATGAGTTCCTCTAGGATTTTTAAAAGGTTTTTTGAAAGGGGTATAGAATGGTACATATAAATGAGAATGAGGTCACTCCTTTTCTTAGAGTTGCCAAAGGCTTAAAGCATGATTATGGCAGCAAAACCAGTATGACTTCCTTCTCAACAGAGACATACAAAATATGGCTTTCACCATTTCTTTTCAAAATAGGGAAAATTACCTTGTTTCCTGAAAAATGAAATTTGACTAAGGCTATGTTTGATTGGGTTTTTTTTTTCCATGAAAAATATTTCCATCACAAATTTTCCACCAATTGTAGTGTTTGATAGCTTATATTTTTCATGGAATCATTTTCCAAAAACCTATCATTTTCATTTTTCTCTCCAAAATGGTGGGAAATGAAACTTGTCCAACCCATAGGAAAATAACATTTTTCATGAAAAATGATATTTTTCGTGAAAAATAATGGCAATCAGACACCAAATTAAGTTTTCCATAAAATTTTGAAATTTTTCATGGAATGTTTTTCCTAGGAAAATAATTCCTAAGAATTAATTTATTTTCCACATATTTTTTACCTTGCAATCAAACGAACCCTAAATAATCATTTAAAGCAACAATGAAAATAAAATGAGTTATTTGCATTTACCCCCCACTGATAATGCTATTTCCACAACCCCCATTTTATTTTTAATTAGTGTTACTCCCAATTCTCAAAAATTAGACAAAATTTTTGGGGTGTAACTACAATTTCCATTATCATTTTATGAAGGATTGGGATGTAACACTAATTTTATGAAGGATTGGGGGTGTAACACTAATTTAAAAAAAAAATGGGGATAGTGGAATTATCATTATGAATTGGAGGGTAAATACAGATAACTAAAATAAAATCTATGAACATGTTGTTTTTAACTGAAAACGAAAAATCGATGAACTAGCCTTGTAGTAGTGATTATTTTCATACCAGAAAACATTAGTATGTCGTGGTAAAATCAAATATTCTAGAGAGAGACCAAAGTTTTCGAAATCTGAAAATATAAGAATGCAACCTGAACAAAATCAAAGCAAATAAAAAAAATAACTCTAACGTGAGTATTATCTCAATTCCCAAGAGAGTGACAACTGTTTTTTTTGTTTATTCGAGAAATGAAAAATAATGGCACACATATTTCAGCATCTCAATTCACATGGTTGTTTTTTGTGTTGTGTCGTACACAAAATATTTAAATGTCAAACGTTTTAGAGAGAAGGAAACTCTTGGAATCTGAAATAAGATTGCAAACAGGACAAAATCCAACTCTACAAAATTTAAAAAAATAAAATCAGTAAGTAATAGCAATCTCGATAGAAATTTTTTTTTTTTTTTCTAAAACAGTATTGCTACCTATACATTATATAGTAAATAAATCTAAAAACTAGTTCAAGAAATCAAAGAAACAACTGTAGTAACAAATTATATTCCTAACTACGGAAAAGAATTAGTTGAACAAAGAAACAAAATTGGAACAAAGAGAAGAGGAAAATATTATTAAAAAAAATAAGAAAATTATTCAGAAGAAATAAATTTGCGAAGTAACATACTCGAACAACATATATCTCAATGGAAAACAAGTTAATAACAGGAGAGGGAAAAAAGAGTGTACAAAAATAGATAGAAAAAAAAAGTATTTCAAAAAGAAAGAAGTTTCTGCCAAAAAACAACATTTCAATGGAAAAAATAAAGCACAAAACTCAAAACCCAAAATAAAATAGAAGAAGAAAAATTATACCTAGATTTAATCAGGAGATGAGAAGAAAGAAACTCTCACAGCGAATGCTCGAGAGAGAGAGAGAGAGAGGAACAATCTTTCTTAACCCTAAAATAGGCAGAGGCTCAGTCCTCCGTCTTTCAAAAATGACCCGCGAGGGCTCCGTGGGCCCGGAACGCGTGGCGGTTTCTTATTGGCCGTGACAGTTTGCTATTAACTGGAGTGGTGGTATAGTAGACGACAGTAGTTGCATGAGTTTGCTGCTGGGCGGCTCCCTGCCGCGTGATTCTTTAGAATAAAATGTCTGTGTATTTTGGCATATATATACACGTGTTTTTATATACTCGTTTTATTTGTATTTTTGTTTTCTGTGAAGTTTTCCATTTTTTTTTGTTTTTTCCGCGTTGTTTCTGGCCAATGCCTACTGTCCATTGAATCCTTGCATATGTATTCAAAAGGTTCAGTTAACACGTTTCGGTGTCGGACATCTAAAAAAAAATTTTTAACACGTGTCCATTAGACACGTTTAATAAATACATGTTTTTAGGGATACAAATCTATTGATATTATTAAAAGTATATATATTTTTTAAAAACATTAACATTTTTAACAATATCAATATATTAGTATTGTAAAAAGTATATATTGATCAATCTTTAACATGTGTCTAATGGGCACATGTTGTCGGTCCCAATTTCAAATTTTTATATTTTCTGGTATTTTGATACGGTAAATTTTTTTATGTATCTCTCATGTATTTTTGTATTGATATTGTATCATATACCTTGTACAGAGAGTACATGTACATGATATTGGACTAGTATCCAGTTTATCTCATGATGATTTGGTTTTGGTTTTCTTGTGTTTCGAGAGTCATACGAACAAATAGCTCGTAGAGTAATCGACAGTTTAAAACTGATTAATTGACTTATGTAACTGGATTTAGATTTATGATTTCGGTAAGATAATCTATATGGAAGACTAACATAAACCCCTAGTTAGACCACGTACGCATAGCCATCCAGGCAATTGCAGTTGGGTAGGGAACTGCTTAACTAACCTTGCATAGACAATTTTTATAATAGATCTCGTACAGGCTTTTGATGCTCGATCATGCGTAGGTTCCTGCTTTTTAGGTTATTATTCTGATTTTTAGGTTAACTCCTAAATTTTGTCCAAAGAAACTGAATTTTATTAACTCGAGACTCATGACACGCAAATCGAGGCGATCTGTTGACCAAAAAAGTCAACCGATACAAACTCAACTTTGATGCATGGTTTCCTGTAGATTTTAGTATCACAAATATGCTAGAATTTACGGCTCTTCCGAATTCAATTTCGTTTGGAAATTATTGAACATACAAAATTGTATTGTGCAACGGTGGTTGATTGTTAACCTAGAAGTTCTACAGAATTAACAGTATAGAAATATTTCGTATTAAATTATAGGAAAAACATATGTTAATTATCTCGACATTATCTTTCTGAAACTTTAAACGGTTCCTGATTCTGATTCCCGGTTCTCCCGAAATCGCAAAAACACCGAGACACATCTATTTTTGGACATGCTGTGCTCTACGAATTTTCTAAAATTTAATATTCATAATTTCGTGAAACAATTTACATATTCAGAAAAATAATCTCAATACGGTTCTAATGCAAGAAACTAGGCTGTGTTTGGAGTCTGGAGCTATGAGTAATGGCTTCTGGAAGATGAAGGAAACCCTAGATGACAATTCTCCAAAATCGGCTAAAAGAAAATCCTAGAATTTATAAACCAAATACTATATATAGAGAGGAGAGAGAGAGCAGCCGCAGCTAAAGGACGTGCCACGTGGCATCCATCCGCTGCTATCCGCTTGGATCGAACGGCCAGCGTTGCTTGGCTCGGCTGAGTCCGAGTCGGATTAGGACTCGGCTCGGCTCGGCTTGGCTTGGACCGACTTCACCCGCACCCGCCCTCGCCCTCTCTCACTGACCACTGGGCCTCGCTGGCTGGGCCACGCTGGCTGACACGCGGGCCAGGCTGGCTGCTGACTGGGCGGGTTGGTTTTATTAGTTTTTCTTTTTCTAAAAATTAGTTTTTAATTCAGTTTTTCATAATTAACTCAAAATAAATGCTAAAAATAATCAAAATATTTTCAGAAAATTCTAGAAAATATATTTGATTATTTAGAACCTAAAATAAAAGTTTGAAATATTTTTAATTATGTTTGACACTAAAATAAATTCTTGCAAGTCCTAGAAAATTAGTGTTACTAGTTTTTAATTAACCAAAAATTATGAAAAAAACCCAATAGCCCCAAATTAACCTAATAACAACATTTAAGCTAGAATTTCAGGATACGGAGGTTACAAGTCTACCCTCCTAAAAAAAATTGTCCTCGAAATTTAGGGCAGAACAAATACAAGAAGAAAATTACCTCATGGTGCAAAAAGATAGGGGTAACGCTCTTGCATCTCCTCTTCCCGCTCCCAAGTGGATTTACCGGGAGAATGATGCCTCCAAGTGATGTGAACCAAAAGAATTACTTGGTTACGAAGCACCTTATCTCTACGGTCTAGGATCTCCACAGGCTGCTCCGAATAACGGAGGCTTGGTCCAACCTCAAGCTCCGAATGATCTAATACATGGCTAGGATCTGCCACGTATCATCTCAGCTGGGACACATAGAACACGTTGTGTACTCCTTCCAATGTAGGTGGTAAGGCTAGTCGATAAGCTACTGCACCGACCTTCTCCAGAATATTGAAAGGTCCGATGAATCTTGGACTAAGCTTTCCACCTCCATCAAAATGAATCATCCCACGTGTCGAAGAGATCCTCAAGAACACTAAGTCACCAACCTATGCCAAAACAGGAACTTAACGCATAATCTAAGAACGTAATAGATATTTAAATAAATGAATCGATACCTCAAACTCTAGCGGTCTCCTATGGCTATCAGCCCACTGCTTCTGTCTGTCCTGGGCCACCCGAAGTCTCTCTCTAATCTGCTTCACCTTCTCTGCCATATCAACTACCATCTCTGGTCCTAAAAGTACTCTCTCTCCTACGTCATCCCAAGATAATGGAGTTCGGCATCTCCTATCATACAAAGCCTCGAAAGGAGACATCTCGATACTGGCCTGATAGCTGTTGTTGTATGCAAACTCTACCAGGTGAAGATGATCCTCCCACGAGCCACCAAAATCTAGTATACATGTCCGAAGCATATCCTCAAGCATCTGAATAGTCCTCTCTGACTGTCCATCCGTCTGAGGGTGGTAAGCAGTGCTAAATTTGAGTTGGGTACCCAAGATAGCCTGCAAACTCCTCCAAAAGTGGAACATAAATCTACTATCTCGATCGGACACGATGCTTACTGGAACTCCATGCAGCCTGACTATCTGTCTCACATATAAATCGGCAAGCTTCTCCTTGGTCAATCCCACTTTGAAAGGCAAAAAGTGGGCAAATTTGGTCAGTCTGTCAACAATGACCCAAATCGCGTCCTTTCCTCCTGGAGTGTGTGGAAGTCCGAAGACAAAATCCATCGTGATATACTTCCATTTTTACTCAGAAATCGGTAGGGGCTGTAGCAATCCTCCTGGTCTCTGCCTCTCGGCTTGACCTGCTGGCAAACTAAACATCTGGAGACAAAACATGCTACTTCTCGCTTCATCCCATACCACCACACGTGTTTCCTTAGGTCCTTATACATCTTGTTAGCTCCCGGATGTATAAAATACTGGGAACGATGAGCCTCCTATATGATCTCTTCCCGCAGGTCCCCACTAGGTACACATAACCTAGTCCCGTGCCTTAATGAACCATCCTCAGCAATAGAGAAGTTATCCATCAATCTTGCCTGCACTTGAGCTCTGAGGTTTCGTAGACCCTCATCCTGGTACTGTGTCTCTCGGATCTTCTCCATCAATCCTGACTGAATCTGCATGCCCATCATCTGCGTCTCCACTCCTAGAATAATAACCTTGATGCCCAGGCTATCCAATTCTGCTAATAAGTGATAATTCGTTGTCAAGTACATCGCTACTGGATATCTGCTCAAGGCATCGACAACTACACTAGCCTTTCCTGGATGATACTGCAGTAAAATATCAAAATCATTCATCAGTTCTAGCCACCTGCGTTGCTGTTTTGGTGATAATATAAACGAGAAAAGATTTGATGAATGCGGAAAACGAGGTCTTGTACGAAGACCCGCCCTTCTTTTATGTTTACAAACAAGATTGTACAAATTTGATCCTACACGAGGATGTCTACGTACAATTTATTTAATCTGGGTAAATATTGCTATAGGTGTCTGATCTGCAGTCGATCTCTTTAGCCCTTGGACCACACGATGTTGAAGAAGTGCCATGGAAGACAGGTAGCAGCTTCGAGGGTTGCTGAAGAGGGTGGACGCCCGATGCCAAAGTCGTCGATCCCTTCCCTTTGCCTGAACTCCGGATTCTCCTCTCTCTCTCTCTCTCTCTCGCGGCCGTTGGATCTGGTACTGGATCTCTTGATCAATTTTCCAACCAATTTCTTCGACCTTGTCCTCTGTTGATAGAGGTCTCTATTTATAGAGTTTTAGTGACAGTGACCACTCAATCGGTGTAAAAATTGAGTAGTGGAAAGTATAACACCTTTTTACACAACGGTTAAAATAACCAATGCCTGCGTATAGATGATCCTTTGAATGAGCGTGTGACGCGGGTCCAACTAAGGGACAAAATGTGTATAATCGCTACGAAGATCACGGCATAGAAGCCACGCAGGTAGGTATCCATCGTGTAGAAGAGGTTGGCATAGAAGCCAATGTCTGTCACCATGGCATAGAAGCCAAATAGTTATCAAACCGACATAGAAGCCGAATAGGCGTAGAAGCCGAGTGGTCATAAAGGCCGAGTAGGTGTAGAAGCCGAGTGGTCATAGAGGCCGAGTAGGCGTAGAAGCCGAGTAGGCACCGAAGCTGAATGGGCGTAGAAGCCGAGCAGGCACCGAAGCTGAATAGGCGTAGAAGCCGCTGTGTAACGTGCTAGAGTAATGATGTGGACGTTTTAGCCAGAATTACAGCTTTTGGAGATAATTAGATCTCTTGCATTAAATGCAGAGATCTGCCCCCATCCTGTGCATTAAATGCAGATGCTTGTCTTTAAGATTTGCCATCATTCCGCGTATTAAATGCAGATACGCACCTTGAACCCTGTGCAAAGAGTAACCGCTGTTGTGGTAGTCTGTTCGTCTTCTGCGGAGCGTAAGGAGCTCATGTTTGCCTGTGTAAAACTAGGCAGCGTATTCCCTTGTATGTGTAGGAGCAGCTCTCGCAAAGGGGATGTCACTAAACCACGGTTCGGTGACATTTAATCAAATCTCCTGTATTAAATATGGAGATCCGCCATCATCCTGCGCATTAAATGCAGATGCGTGTTTTGAAGGTCTGCCACCCTTCTGTGCATCAAACGCAGAGACGTGCCTTAGGCATCTGTCAGTATTCGGCGCATTAATTGCAGAGACGTGCCTTGAGGGCCTGTCACCGCCCTGTGCATTAAATGCAGAGACGCGCCTCGAGTCTCGTACAGAGTGCAGCTTTTGGCGTGGCAGGCGATTTGTCTTCCGCGGAGCGTAAGGAGCTCTCATCTGCCTGTGTAAAACTAGGCAGCGTATTCCTCTGTATATGTAAAAGCGGTTTACGCAAGGGAAATGGCAGTAAATGACAGCCTGGGTTGCAGTGTCTCGCCATCATTATAGCCGTCGCCTGGGTAGTCGAGCAGTATCCCTTTGTCAGAAGTCGAGGCGTCAGGTTCATTGCAGGGAATACGAAGCGTCCCTCGTACACTTCAATGCTGCATTGAAAGAGGATGAGTATTACGCCATAAAGGCGATGAAGCACCCTGTTTACGCTGAAGCAGCCTGGACATACTGTCCTACGCGGATGGTCCTCGAGCCTATATTTCACGCTACGCTTGGCGGAGAAGCTCTGATTGCACGTTGAAGGCTCTGAAGTCCTCTTTTTATGCTGCTTTGCATCAGTATGCTGCGTAGAGCTATCCAGCGTATTTTTCATGCTTCTACAAGACCCCCTTCAAAGCTTTTAAATTCCTCGTAATTTGAAACGCTTTGAATGAAGCATGACCCGCTCCTCGTAACTCAAAACATTTTTGAATGGAGTTTTGAAACGGTCGAGGCTGACTTTATGGCGGATTTATTGAGGATCGGTGCTCTCTCTCGCCTATAAAAAGGCTGAGGAGTTCTCCTGTTCTTCCCACACTTCCTTTATCATTCAGAGATGATGGCCGAAGTTCGTCGGGTCGACTTGAGGAAGAAGGAGATCATCCTCTTCCAGCATGTAAGAAGTCGAAAAAGACGGCATCGTCGAGCAAATGTCCTCTGCAACGATGGATCATGGAAGGATATCATAGCCTCCTTTGCTCGGGATAATCAGTAACTTTGTATGGTGGTTCTTCGGGAGAGAAGAAGAATCGTATTTCATCACGCTGCTTGCAAGTGGCACCTTCTCCCGTTACCTCCGTGGCGCGGGATGTAAGAAAGCAAATTTACTCTACTTTTCTTCTGTTGGCGGTATGGGTCCATGCCCAGTTCTGTATCCGCCCGCCACTGATCATCTTTTTGTTCATCGACTGTGGATGTCGACGAACCGTCTTGGAAGAAGAGGAAGACCTTCACCAATGTGAGAACCTGTCAGAACAGCTTCTCGGTGCGATCTTCAGCCGACGATGAGGAACCCCTTTGTAGACGGGATTTCCCTTATATGTAGTCATGAAAAATGAAGAAAAACTCTTGTAGATTGGATTTTTCTCATATGTAATCATGACTTTAATCTTTAATAAAATCGTCTTTCTTCCGTGCATATGATCATCTTGCCATACTTTATTGTGAAGTCTGAATATGTATAGCTTCGACACGTCTGATTCTTTACGTCGACTCTATTTAGAAAGAGTGCTAGGTCATGTCCTGTCCTTTACGCATAACTAGGGATGCGTAGAAAGCCGCTTTAGCATTCGAGTGTTCGAACTGTCCTGCTGTTTGTAGGAGTGAGGAACCGCGTAGAATTATGAACTGTTACTTATGATAAACAGAATTTCTTTTGTTCAGATGTCATCTTCAAGAATGATTTCTCGAAAATCCCTTGGAACATGGCGAGAAATGGCTGTCAAACTAATTTGCCATCTGGGTAGATGAAATATTCAGACTGGAGTCTGGATGAACTTCGAATCGACCCATGAAAAAGAGTAATTTTTCAATGTTGAACTCTGTATGCTTCGGGTACTTGGGATATCTTGAGGTCAAGAAGGAGTATCTTCTGTGTGAACTCCTGCAATTGACCGCCTTGAGGATCGTTCAGATGTACGCATATTCTGGCCTGCATATCTTTCAGATGTGCGGGAAGTCATGGAGCGCGAAATCATAAGTTTGCAGCTTCTGAGCATAAACTAAACACCATCGAGCGTAAAATTATAGATTTGTAGTTCCTGAGCATGAAGTCGTAGGTTTGTAGCCTCTCGAGCATAAAAGCTACCGAGCACAAAGGCATCCGGGCGTAAAATCCGACTTGTAGCTGTCGAACGTAAAGTCGTAGATTCGTAGCTGTCGAGCGTAGAAAGCTCCTTAGCGTAGAACTGTAGATTTGTTGCTTCTGAAAAGAAAATTTTCCGAGCGTGAAGTCGTGGATCCGTCGCCTCCGAGCGTAAACTAAGCGCCACCGAGCGTGAGATCATCGATTTAGTATCTGCTGAGCGTGAAGTCGTAGGTCTGTAGCCTCTCGAGCATAAAAGCTACCGAGCACAAAGGCATCCGGGCGTAAAATCATAGACTTATAGCTTGCGAGCGTAAAATCGTAGATCTGTAGCTGTCGAGCGTAGAAACCTCCTTAGCATAGAAACCACGAAACTGCTTTGTGCGAAAAAACTTTTTCGAATTCGCCGACTGTCCGCCTTCTCTGAATAAATAGGCTGACGTGGGACCCAATCATAACCGAATATTAATTAGGAGATTTGGTTCGGGGTCCGAGGAGTCCATCTGAACTCTATATATATCCCAAGTTTATGAGGGGAAAAACTTTCCATCCGTCTTCTGCGAGAGAAAGCTTTCGACTGTTCGAGTTCTTCTCCTTTTCTTCTTCGAGTCTTCAAAGTTTCCAGTAATGGCTTCGAAACAAACTTCCTCCGCTAAGGGAAAGAAGGTTGATTCTTCTTCTCGTTCTTTGGCCCAAGCGAGAGCGTCTCTGGTTGGACAAGGCGAACTTCATTCCGAGCGGAGTATCCCGCCGACGAGTAGTGCACCCGGCCTGGAAGGTAGAGCTTTTGGAAAAGAGAGAATGACTGAAAATCCTTCGCACACGTTGAACGTGACCGTGCTAGGTCATCTTCTGTGCTGATAGCCTCTTTGAGAAAGATGATGCACGGAGACATTTTATCTTTTTACGCCCACATTCCTAATGTGTCAGCGTAAAAACTCTATTTTTTTCGCAGTCGAGCATAAAAGCTTTGACCGTCGAAAACTTGGTGTATACTATTAAAATTTGAGTTTTATGCTTGTGGATAAAAATCCTGGCATAATAACTCAATTTAATCAATCTGGCGTAAAGCACAAACCGTATACTGCCAATCTTTACGTTTTAAGGAAATGGATTCCAGCGTAAAGGCTCAAGTTTCACAGTCTCGGCATAGAGCACGGACTGTTGATTTTCCTTTTTGCGGATGCTGCAAGTCCCGAAATGTCTAGTTAGGAACTGACGTGTTTCTTCTGTACTTTTGCAGTCAACTTGCATGAGTCTCCGCTGGCTGAAGTGATGGGCTCTGCCGCCGGGATGCTGCACTCCAACTATTTGGAGGATCTGTCACACGTGACATTTCCTATCTCCGGGCCCAAGTATCCCGAAGGGAGGGCAATTCTGATATTGGCTCAGGGTGAGCGAATGCTGTTGAGCATGATCAACGGGGAGCCCCTAACGTACGTAGACGGGGAGCAATACCTGAAGCCGACTTTCCTCTTCGGGGACATGATTGACAGGCAGTCCCAGACAAAGCCCAAGAGAGAACTCTGGGTTTTTCCTGTCGAGGGTTTGGTCTTGTATCTGCCCAATATGCCGAGAGACTACCCCATCTCGACCTTCTTTCATGCTACGCATCCCAGGAAGATGTCATGGACGCTGACCCCCGATCTTCACGGCAAGCCAGGGAAGATCTTTCATCTGAGAGGAGCTGACCAGGGGTCGTTTGTCAGCCGCCCTTCTGGCTCTGTGACACTGTTCAGAGGGCTGTACCCGGGCAGTGTCCCGAGTGAAGATAGTTTGGTGATCCAGCCAGTCCAGTTACCGACTTTCTGTAATAATTTTATGGGGCGTGGGGGAGTATACCCTAAGGTGAACCCTCGGTGTGGCGGGTGGATCACCCCTTCAAACCTTCGATGGGCTCGCTTAGTTGATTGGGCCCTGAAGCATTTTCAGACCGAGTTGGAGAACATCGTTCTGTTTGTAGCTGTGAGTGCTACCAGTGTTGGGTTACCTCCTAACCCTAACCTGTTTCTGGCACTGATGGAGCGATATATTTCGCTTACTGGGACATTCGCCACTCCACTGGGGGAGTTGGGATTGGCCCTACATGAGATGGCAGAGATCTCAAGACTGCCGATGGGGGATACTCCATACGAAGAGTATGTTCCCACGAACCGGGAGCTGGGGGGTTCAGACCCTCGGGTAGTAGAAGTGTACCAGGAGTTGATGTGCCACTACCTCGCTTGCACCATTTTTTATGATGAGCCCTCAGATTTGGCTCATATCAGCAAATGGACGTCCTACCTCTTCTTTCACCGGTCTAGGACTGATAAGCCGGAGAAGGTATTGGAGGGCAAGGATCTGCCTGTGAATCCCCTGAGTGTGCTTAATGCTCAGGTAGTTGATGATCTCATTATGGATGCTGGTGCCCCGGACCGGTTCCTCGACGAAGGGACAGGAAAGTATCCTGAAGGCACTAAGGCCTATAGTTATTTGAGGCGCTGTCGCAGGCCTCTGTCCAGGGAGGCTCAACTGGCTGGCTTCCTTTCCATATGGCTGTGCCGAGTAGTAGTGCCTGGCGTCGCATCTGAGGACCGCATTCACCGTAATACGCTCTGGCCTGCAGTGCATCTGGTGTTCGGGGCAAGACTGGGCTTGGTCCCTGCCATGGTGTGCCGTATACAAGCTGGCCTGAGGGCTATGACTGACGGGCTGCTCGTCGATAAAATTTGGTGTGATAGCTTTCCCAGGATAGAATTACCATACCTGTATTTGATGGGGTGGTTAATTCTCCATAACCCCTGGGTGATGTCTCCCGGTTCCGGCAGTAGTTCGGGGGGTAGTTTCTTGTTGAACTACCGGAAGTCTTCCTGGAACGTGAACACGGTTATAGACTGTCGACGGGCGCTAGGCTTCAGTCATAGTTGGAAGATTTTCTGCACCGTCCCTCCTGTACATCACAATCAGTCGGGGATTAGGCTCGAGGATTCGGGTAGAGAGAAGACCATTCTTTCTCCCAAAGCTTTTAATTGGTTGGTCTGTATTAGACCATCCCATCTGCTGTACAGAAGCGAAGATCATTGCTTCTTGGAGCCCTACTTGCCCAGTCGGTTCGCCCGGCAGTTTGGGTATGACCAGTTGCACGTGGGCAATGTTGTCACCAGCTTCAGGTCCAGAGGTGGACTCATCGATGGAGCGCGGGGATGGCGATATTTTATCATGGGCTACACTGGGACAATTTTTATTGTGCCCGTCATTACACTCTCCACGGAGCTGCGTATCCTGTATTCGTATGCCCAGTTCTATGTGGCAACGAATACCTTCCATCGCGATTTTGATATGCATGAAAGCTTTAGGGTGCCCTCTTCCAAGCCTGGGGGAAGAGTTGAAGTCCCCTCGGTTTCTTCCGACGAGGGTGAGGAGTCCGTTACCCCGGATGAGCCTCTGATGTCGGTCCCTAGGGATGAAGTACCTCCGCCTGCAGGGGCTTTGGTAGTTTCTGGGAAGTGAAGGGCTCCTGCTCCCAAGGAAGCTTCCCCTCGTAAGAGGAAGAAGAAGAAGACGGTAAATCGTTCTCTCCGAATTCCTGGCATTGATGCTCCTGGAGGTGAGCTTGCATCTCCCCGTGCTGGGGATGATTCTTTGATTGGAGGTTCCTCACTTTTTAGAGAGGGATCTTCCACAGTTCCGGTTGGTGGTGCCGGAGAATCTCAGCTGGATGCGGCCGCCGCTGCTACCGCTTCAGGTAGTGGAACGAGGTCGCCTTCGGGGCTGAGTATAATAAAGTTCCATATACCTTTAGTCGGATCGACATCGGGAGGGACTTCTGCCGCGCCTGCGAGCGCACCTAGTGCGATTCCAGCCGATGAGCCTCGGTTGGATTTTGAGGAGGACCTGGAGGACTACTCGCCAGTGCCAGTTCGCAGATCCCTTTCTCCAGGTATGACAGCTCGCCTAGCATTATTAAGAAATGATTTAGCTGTTCAGGCTGCAGATGCGACGTATATATCGTCGGCCAGGGGTAAATGTCGTCTTTTATGCCTCTTCTTTGGGAAAATTAATATTGCGTTGATATTAACTTCCTTTTGTCTTCTTTTCAGGGGAAGACCTCTTCGGAGAGGGTGATGTAGACGCGCCCGTTGGCTCTGTGTCAGGTCCTAGTGGTGACACGGAGGTACCTGATTTTGACGAGGAGACCTCTTCGGGTGCTGGCTTGCCTGTCGAGGAGACTCTTGAGATATCTCAAGAGGAGGACAAGCCTGTCATTGCGACAGTGCCTCTTTTGAGCACGCCGGTCACTTCGTCCGGTGTTTCTTCCTTCGTCGTACCTCCTGTTGAGGCGACGGCCGTGACAACATCGTCTGTGGTGATTCCTGGGGGGGAAGTCGCCACTATCGCGGACACTCCCCGCGTTTATGCGGACCTAGTTGCGCTGATCGAGCAGTACATCGGGATCTTCTACACCACTTTGAGAACGCTAATGTCAATGGTGTTGGTGAAGAAGCTGGACTTTGCGTCGCTGAAGAGGTCCTCTCGGTTCTCGATAGAGGCGGTCAGGAAATTCGGTGATGCCGGGTAGCTGACGTGCTGGAGGCGATAATTAATGGCTTGGAGCACCCCATTAACGAATACCTACAGCTAGCTCGAGGCAATATTGAAGCTCTGGTCCAGGCCAGATACGACTCCTTAACTGCACATCTTGTTGAAAAGAAGGAAGGTCTGAATAAATTCATCGAGACCAATCAGCAGGAGATGGATAAAGGAAAAGTCGTCTTGGAGGAGACTCTCGCCCTTCAAACGAAGTGCCAAGCCGAGCATGACGACAATGTAGCGAGGGTCCTTAAACTGGAGACAAAGCTTGCTCAGGCAAAGGAATGGGCTTCTCAGTCGTCAGAAGGTCTAGATGTGGTGAATGGCCGACTGGTCGCAGCACAACAGAACTTGGCGAGTGCAGGAGTCGCCCGTGCCGGTCTCCTTCAGGCTAGAGCCGAACTGTCCCTCTTGATAGATGACGAGGCACGGTTGGAGTGGGTCCGCGCTGATGTCTTGGATTCCGGGGCTGAGAGGATGGCCGTACTGGCCCAGCAGCTTCACGACCTGACCGCTCCCCCTTCATGATGTACTTTTGCTTCTGCTTTTCAATATACTCTTGCTCTTTTTTTGGGAATAATAAAAAGGCTTTTTGTCTGACTTTGTGGACCCATTATTTCGGAATATAAATGACAGGTTTGGGTAAAAGTGATATCAGAGGTAGTATGGACGTGATATACTTTTGGTAAGTTTTAGCAGAGCAAATCTATTCAGAGGTCATATGGACATGACAGAATATGATCCAACTAGTTTTGTTTTGGAAGTAGTTTTGTCAGAATGAGATCACCTTATTCCACTTGAGCAGAGGAGGTTTAAGCATAGTACCTTTTCAGGAATTTGCTATTGATAGGAGCCATTAGCAGGTCTCCATTAGGCTGGACTAACCTGTAAGCGCCGTTTGAGAACGTTGTCTCGATCACGTAAGGGCCTTCCCATTTGGGCTGGAATTTGTCTTTACTCCTGTGAATAAGAATCATCGGCCTTCTTACAGCCAAAACTAGCTCACCGGCTTTGAACACTCTTTCCTTTACTTTTTGATTAAAAGTTCTGGAAATGCGTGCTTGGTAGAGCGCGATGTGCTGCTGAGCTTGAAGACGTTTCTCGTCTAATCCTTCTAGCTCTTGAAGCCTCAACAGGTCGTTCTTTTCTTGAGTTAACTCGTTAGCCATGGCTATCCTGAGTGACGGAATTTGAATTTCGATAGGAAGAACTGCTTCACTCCCGTAGACCAATGAGAATGGCGTGCAACCTGTCGGTGCTCGTACCATGGTGCGGTATGCCCAGAGACATTCTTTCAGCTTCTTATTCCAATCTCTCTTGTTTGAAGAGACAAACTTCTTCAAGAGTTTGATAATGGTTTTGTTGAAGGCTTCCGCCAACCCATTAGCAGCTGGATAATATGCCGTGGAGGCCCATTTGTATTCGATTTTTATCGCAGAATCGATAAAATGCATGGCTGATGAACTGAGGCCCGTTGTCATGGATTATCCTTCGGGGAACCCGAAGCGGTAAATGACGTGATGCTTGATGAAGCTGGTCACGTTAGATGTCTTTACCTTTGCAAGAGGGATCGCCTCTGCCCATTTGGAGAAGTAATCCGTGATGGCCAGTATGAACCGGTGACCTCTGGAAGAAGACGGGTGAATAGGGCCGATGATATCCATACCCTATGCTTCGAAAGGCCAGGATGCAACCGTGGGATATAGATGTTCGGACGGTTGATGTATGAAGTCTGCATGAACCTGACAGGCTCTGCATCGTCTAGCATACTGGATTGCGTCTGCGATCATAGTAGGCCAGTAATAGCCCATTCTCCTGATACGATCCTGTAGCTTAGGACCGGGTTAATGCGCCCCGTACACGCCATCGTGAGCCTCACGGATAATCCACTGTGCTTTATCGCCAAAGAGACATCGTAATAATAGCCCGTCATAAGATCGGCGATATAGGCATTGTGACGATACGTCGAGTAGAAGCGTAAGGATCATCTTTTGACAGATATTGCTCCTTTAGGATCTTCTAGCAAGATTCTGTATGTTACAAAATCTATAAAGGGACTTCTCCAGTCTCTCCTGCAAGGATCTGTGTCAACCGCGTAGCTGTATTCGATGTGAAAGTTGTTTTTCACACAGAATAGGTCTCTGTTAAGAAGGATTACCAAATTCTGCCTTCTTATAGGGGTAGCTAAATCTGCAGCTAGACTGGTTAGGGCATCAGCTTTCAGATTCTGAGACCGAGGTACATGCTCAAGGAAGAATCCTTCGAATGTCATAGCTATCTCGACCGTTGCTCGGTGATAGGGGATGAGGTCGGGATTCCGGACTTTATATATTCCTCTGACTTGATTGACGATCAGCAGAGAATCACCGAAGGCTTCCAGAGATTCGACCTCCAGCTCTTTAGCGACTTGGAGCCCGATTAGTAGAGCGTTGTATTCTGCCACATTGTTAGAACAGGGCTCGCTAAGAGAATATGCTCGGTAGATAACGAGTTTATCAGGAGTGACTAGGACGATCCCTACTCCTGAAACCATGTTTCCCCTGGGACCAGTCCTGGAGGCGCCATCGAAGAACAGTTGCCATGCATCACCTTCTATTACAGAATTATACTCTGCAACTTCGTCGGGAATGTCCTCGAATAGTTTAGAGGCCTCCGGGATGGGATGAGCAGCTAGAAAGTCAGCCAATGCTTGGCCTTTGATGGACTTCTGAGGGACGTACACCATGTCATATGGCGTTAATAACATCGCCCAAGTCGCGAGTCGGAAATTAAGGACACTTGGCTTGCTCATCAGTACCCGAAAAGGATTAATCCTGGAGATGATATGAATGGTTTGGCCCGTGACATAGTGTCGCATTTTCTGAATAACGAACATCAGAGCCAAGCATTCTTTCTTCACAGGGTTATACCAGTGTTCGGCTCCGACCATCATCCTGTTGAGGTAGTAAATAGCCTGCTCGTGGCCCATATCGTTCTTTTGTGCGAGAAGAGCTCCCAGAGAATGATCCATTGCTCGAACATATAGCACGAATGGTTTTCCTATGACGGGCGGTACCAGAACTGGCGGGCTAGTGAGGTAGCGCTTGATATCTCCGAACGCTTGCTGACAGGCTTCGTCCCATACGAAGGATACGTCTTTCTTTATGAGACGAGAAAAGGGCTGGCATCTCCCGGAGAGGTTGGATATGAATCTTCGGATATAAGCCAGACGACCTTGAAATCCCCTGAGTTCCCTCAGATTGCGGGACGGTCGCATTTCTAAGATGGCCTTGACTTTATCAGGGTCCACTTGAATGCCTTTGGTGGTGATGACAAATCCCAGAAATTTGCCGCTAGATACCCCCAGAAAGGACTTTGTAGGTTTCATTTTGAGTTGATGTTGGCGCATCAATTCAAATACTGTCTTTAAGTCTCGGATGTGATTATCCTTGAGGCGGCTTTTGACAGCTATATTATCCACGTAACACTCCACTGTCTTGCGTAAATGCTTATAGAATATGTCACTCATGGCTCATTGGTACGTAGCCCCGGCGTTCTTTAATCTGAAGGGCATGACCGTATAGCAATATACCCCCAGTGGTGTCCGAAAGGCGGTATGTTTCTCGTCTTCAGGATGCATCTTGATCTAATTGTATCCCGAGAATCCGTCCATGAAAGATATACGTTCAAAACCGTATGTATTGTCGATCATGACGTCTGTGATGGGAAGAGGGAACTCATCCTTGGGGCAGGCTGCGTTCAGATCTCGGTAATTGATGCAGATCCGTACTTTCCCATTCTTCTTCATGACCGGGACAACATTGGCGACCCAGTCGGGATATTGTTCCTCACGGATGAAGCCGCAGGCTATTAACTTCTTGACTTCAGCTTCAATGGCGTCCATCATATCCGGGCGGAACCGGCATTGGTGCTGTTTCACAGGCTTTGAATTGGGCTGTATGTTGAGTTTATAAGTAGCCACCTTTGGATCAAGACCTGGCATATCCTCATAATTCTACGCAAAGACGTCGATATATTCTTTTATCAGCTGGGTAATTTCTTCCCTTTCTTCTTCGGAAAGGTTGTTACTAATAAATATCGACTTTGGTAAAAGTTCATCCCCTACGTCAATCTGGATAACTTTATCTTTAGTGGGAGGTTCTCTCTGCTCGAAGCGGAACTCCCATTGGGTATCCATCTGCTGAGCCCAAGCGTCATTCTCGAATAGTTCGAATTCTTGTTCGTCTGATTCGAAGGAATTCGTCGCTACCATATTTGCTGATAATGTTTGCTCGAGAGAACGAGATGAGCCGGAGGGCGACGAGCCATTTTGAAAGGAGGGAAAGATATCCTCGTTCGACTTGGAAGTTGTAAGGGAGGTGGCATACCCTAACCCGGAACGAGTTTGTTGATAGTGGGGATTGCCGAGCAGCGGTGTTCGTCTGCCTTTCCCGTAGTTGAGACCTGGTTCCATCCTCAAGTTGTAACCTATATTTTGCATGATCTTCAAGGCTTGCGGGCTGTACCTATGAACTTGTATTTCACCAGAGTCGTCATCAAAGGAATCCTCTTGTATAGTCTGTTCGTTGCGCATGCGGCCGAAGACTATTGAACACTGATCGTTGCGGACAGGTAGAACAATGAAGATAGAATCCTCATGTGGTCCATACGTCGTGGTGACATTGGATGATGACGCCACTTCCCATATGTGCGGATGATAGGAATCTATAGCGGCCAAGAGTTTTTGTGCTATAGGCTCTATATCGTCATGGGGAGAGGATTCCTGATTTGGAATCCGGGCGTCAATATACTGGAAAAGAGGTCCTTTATTATTATCAGAAACCGCACTCCTGGTTGCATTTACATCACTCGGCTGCTTGTTGCGCCGAAGGTTGATGATTAAGGGCGGAGGCTGCTGTCTCAGAGTGATCACTAGAGGATCACCCCCTTTCCCTGACCTGGTCTTGTTCAGGTGGATAGCCATAGGCTCTGTGGCTTTTGGACGGGTAGTCCGTCCTTTCACCTTGATTGACAGAGGTTGCTTGGCAGAAGGTTCTTCAGGCTCCCGGTGGGATTCCTTCTCTGCTTGGGCTGACACCTCTTCCGTGTAGTCTTGAGAGTATAACACGGCGTCGGAGTAGTAGGATTCTACTCCTTTAAACGGGTTTAGGTCAACAACCTCCGTTTGTACTGTCCCTTGGGCGTCTACATATTTGAAGCATTGATGTAGAGTCGAAGGAACGATGTTGTGGTCGTGGATCCATGGTCTTCTCAGCAGGATATCGTAGGATACTTCTGAATCGATGACATAGCATATAGCCATCGATCTGAGGTTGTCAATCTGGATCCTCAGGCGAATTTTTCCCAACGGCTTACTTCTTCCGGCGTTGAAATCCACAATAGTAGTGGTGGTGTAAGCCAGTTCGCTGGTAGGAATCCTCAGCGGTCTAAGCAGACTATGAGGAATGATGCTGATTGAGGATCCCGGATCTATGTGAATCCGGTCGACCTCCATGGAACCGACGTACCCGGTGTGGTAGAGGGGTCTGTCATGCCTGTTATGTTTTAACAACATGTCGTCTTGAGTGAAAGTGATATTTGGGACCACCTCCATCACACTGTGGCATCGGGGACACGCTGCAGGTTCTTCGTCGGGGGACTTGAGTTGGGTCAAGTATGTATCCGCCTGCATCAATGCTTCACTCAGGGCTAGACGAGTGTCTTGGGAGAGCCTGAGTAGCTCGAAGAAGGACAACCTGGCTGGTGTATTAGCCAGTTGGGCCAGGATGTCGAAGTTGTACGGCTTCTCTAAACCTTTGTTTTGAATGTTCTTCACAGGTTATCGAAGCATACTTCTTTTTGCTTCCCCTTGTCCGCCGAAGTTGGTCTTGAAGGACCGGCCTCTGGTATGGCGGGCTCTGGTTCCGAAGGCTTGGCAGCTGAAGCGTCTGCAGGTGCATCTTCCTGACTTGCTCCGTAGTCCTTGAGGTAAGCCTTCCCTGAACGGGTTGCTATGGCCAAAATCTCGTCTTCGTCTGATGTCGAAGAAGTTGTAACCATATGGCATGGCTTGCATTTGGAGTTCTTCCTGGACTTAGCTTTAGTAGCATTAGTCTTTTTTTGAGCTCCGACACCAAGTCTGGGTGAACCCACATAATCTTACCTCTCTGGGTGGTTAGGGGTAACAGGTTGTGATTTTGACCCCTAGCCGGAGGGAGATTAACGATGTTCATCGTTGTCCGGGAAATAGGTGTAATACCGTCCGGTACTTCTTGGGGAGGCAGATTGCCAAATTACAGAGAGATCACGTTGGCCGTGATCGTCTTCTCGCTATTGTGCAGGGTGATGGCTTTAGCATCGATCAGCTCTTGGATCTTCCTTTTCAGTATGTAACATGCCTTTGTTGGGTGGTATACGTATCTGTGGAAGATACAGTACTTGGGATTATTGGCACTGCCGGCTTCACTGGGCCGCCTCTCCTCCGAAAGGGTGATCTTGCCACTCTTGACGAGACACTCGAATATACTCGAAATATCGTCGTCGTCGAAAGAGTATACCTCGACGGGCCTGGAAGTCCCAGGTTTTGTCTGCGTGGTTGCCGCAGTCTTCTGTCTGGACGTATTGATCGCCAGAGCTTCTTTTCCTTTGGAACTGCGAGGATGGTCGCCGTTGGGGGATGACCTCTTGCCTCTGTCAGAGGTAGAGATCATGATGCCATTGTCACGCGCCTTGCGACTGTTGTCCTCGGCGGCTACCGCTGAGATGATGAACGAGGGCCAATCATGGAACTGATATGGTCCTGTGAACACCGAGATCACGGGAAGGAGGTTTTTCCTGTAAATGTCCACCAACGCTGAGTCTAGAACTCCTGGAGGCATCTGTAAGGTGGCTTGACAAAAACGTTCGACGAAGGTGCGAACGTCCTCCTTTTCCCTCTGCTTGACTTCGATGAAAGAGGACATAGACATGTCCATTCCTCCCTCGTAGAATCGTGTAAAAAATAGAGCCTTGAAGTCTTCGAAGGAAGTAATGCAGTTGTCTGCCAGGCTGTGGTACCACTGGTAAGCTACTCCTGAGAGACAACCTTTGAACACCCGGGTGAGGAGGGCGTCATTCCCTTGTAGCAACACCGTCATCATATTGAAATAGTTCATGTACTGACTTGGTGATGTTTTTCCCTTGAACAGGGCCATAGTCTGAGGTTTGTACCTCGGAGGAAAAGGGACCTCTTCCCAGATAGCTGGGTATGGCTGGTTGATTCCCAATTTCTTGAGATGATCTTTGTGCTTCAAGGCGTCGAATTGGGCTTTCAACTCCCGCACTGCTTGCATCGGATTTTCAGCTGGTAGCGAGACCACGGAATGGTGCGGAGTTGGTTGTATCGTGACTCCCGCAGGAGGTAGTACATTCTCCCGGTGAGGAAGTGAAGGACCAGCTGACTCTTGATCTAGAGCAGGCTCTTGGATTGTGTTGGATGGTGGTAGGTCCACCCCCACATGTATCTGAGTAGGCGGGACCAACGTTTGAGCCATAGCAGCCGCCTGTTGAGTTAGCATCATTTGGTGCATGTTCTCCATCATGGATTGCATTTGCTTCAAAGATGTCTCTAGTGTAGTAATGCGTTGCTCAGCGTTCCCTGATGGCGAGGCTTCCTCGTGTTCATCTCCAATGGCATAAACTCCCATCTCCCTGGGCGTCATTGAAGGATGAGTATAGGTTGCTGCAGAAGTTGACTTTATACTCTCAGTATCTGATTCGGGAGACTGGCGACCCCCAGCATCGGAATCAGAAGAGCACGAAGTCAGTTGTCGTTACCTTGAACGAGTGTTCTGGAACACCCCAGCTTCGGTGTCCCTAAGGAGCATATTGAATTTTCTTCGGCTCGGAGTTCTAGAGGACGGACATCTTGAGTCTGAGCTTCCTCCAGGTATATGTGAAGCCATGTTCACAGATGCATGCGCGGGCGCTTCTTCAAGGAAAGATGGAGAGTAGCTCAGTTGGTCAAAAACCGGCCGTTTTGCTTTAGAACAGCAACAATTAATTACAATCCTGTGACTATTACAACAGTGCTCGCTAGGAGGCGTAATAGCCACGCTGGAAGATCCCCTCTCCTTGCATTTTCGGATTAGATATTTGCGCAGGTCAGGAGGAGTTGCAGAAGAAGAAGATGATGGCTTGTTCCTTCTGTTCCCATTGGTGGGCATGCGGATGATAGGGACCATAGTCTTCCTTGTGCCACCCTATACAACAGGTTGGCCATCTGGGTGGCGGATAATACCCGATGAGGGTGTCTTTCCGCAACTGGAGCCTTCTTTACGCTTAGGGACTTCGCCTGGCGTAATCTGGAGCTTTGCTCTGGCTGGCGTAAAGTTGAGAATGTCCTCAGTCGGCCATCCGCGTCTCGCGTGATTCGGAGGGCGTGCAGATTGTTCCCTTGCTGGCGTAGATGCCGAGAAGTTGAGTAGTCCGCCGCTCGCTTTCCCTTGCGGAGATCACAGGGATCATCTGGTTCTCCGTAGAGGTCAGATGTTGTTTTACGCGCGGAGCGTGTCTTGTACTTCTGATTTGGCGCTAAGGCTTTATCAGAAGTTTTGTCTATTCTGCCAGGGACGGGAGATCGAATTTTATGCGCAGAGCGCGGAGTATACTTCTGGGTTAGCGCTGAGGCATTGCCAGAAGTTTTGTCAGTTCTGTCAGAGACATGCGACTGAATTTTATACACAGGGCGCGGAGGGAGCAATGCTACAACCTCATTGGTCGGAGAGATTAGAGAGATCGGAGAGTCCAAAGAATGGTAGAGGATGTCTTGGGCATCCAGACCTTACGCAGCTTCCTGTTGCTTTGGACAGAGAGAGAGTGAGAGCTGCCCTTTGTTCGGAGCATATCTTTGTAGGCAGACTGGTCGAACTGGACGACCAGTGTCTTCTTCACGGATCCCACAGATACCGTATCATGTTGAGCAATAGCTTCCTCATCAGAAGAGAAAGATATCCCCAGCAGAGTCGCCATCTTGTTTTGGTGATAATATAAACGAGAAAAGATTTGATGAATGCGGAAAATGAGGTCTTGTACGAAGACCCGCCCTTCTTTTATGTTTACAAACAAGATTGTACAAATTTGATCCTACACGAGGATGTCTAAGTACAATTTATTTAATCTGGATGAATATTGCTATAGGTGTCTGATCTACAGTCGATCACTTTAGCCCTTGGACCACACGATGTTGAAGAAGTGCCGTGGAAGACAGGTAGCAGCTTCGAGGGTTGCTGAAGAGGGTAGACGTCCAATGCCAAAGTCGTCGATCCCTTCCCTTTGCCTGAACTCTGGATTCTCCTCTCTCTCTCTCTCTCTCTCTCGCGGCCGTTGGATCTGGTACTGGATCTCTTGATCAATTTTCCAACCAATTTCTTCGACCTTGTCCTCTGTTGATAGAGGTCTCTATTTATAGAGTTTTAGTGACAGTGATCACTCAATCGGTGTAAAAACTGAGTAGTGGAAAGTACAGCACTATTTTACACAACGGTTAAAATAACCAATGCCTGCGTATAGATGATCCTTTGAATGAGCGTGTGATACAGGTCCAACTAAGGGACAAAATGCGTATAATTGCTACGAAGATCACGGCGTAGAAGCCACGCAGGTAGGTATCCATCGTGTAGAAGAGGTTGGCATAGAAGCCAATGTCTGTCACCATGGCATAGAAGCCAAATAGTTATCAAACCGGCATAGAAGCCGAATAGGCGTAGAAGCCGAGTGGTCATAAAGGCCGAGTAGGCGTAGAAGCCGAGTGGTCATAGAGGCCGAGTAGGCATAGAAGCCGAGTAGGCACCGAAGCTGAATGGACGTAGAAGCCGAGCAGGCACCGAAGCTGAATAGGCGTAGAAGCCGCTGTGTAACGTGCCAGAGTGATGATGTGGACGTTTTAGCCGGAATTACGGCTTTTGGAGATAATCAGATCTCTTGCATTAAATGCAGAGATCTGCCCCCATCCTGTGCATTAAATGCAGATGCTTGTCTTTAAGATTTGCCATCATTTCGTGCATTAAATGCAGATACGCACCTTGAACCCTGTGCGAAGAGTAACCGCTGTCGTGGCAGTCTGTTCGTCTTCTGCGGAGCGTAAGGAGCTCATGTTTGCCTGTGTAAAACTAGGCAGCGTATTTCTTTGTATGCGTAGGAGCAGCTCTCGCAAAGGGGATGTCACTAAACGACGATTCGGTGACATTTAATCAAATCTCCTGCATTAAATGTGGAGATCCGCCATTATCCTGTGCATTAAATGCAGAGACGTATTTTGAAGGTCTGACACCCTTCTGTGTATCAAACGTAGAGACGTGCCTCAGGCATCTGTCAGTATTCGGCGCATTAATTGCAGAGACGTGCCTTGAGGGCCTGTCACCGCCCTGTGCATTAAATGCAGAGACGCGCCTTGAGTCCCGTACGGAGTACAGCTTTTGGTGTGGTAGGCGGTTTATCTTCCGCGGAGCATAATCAGCTCTCATCTGCCTGTGTAAAACTAGGCAGCGTATTCCTCTGTGTACGTAAAAGCGGTTTACGCAAGGGAAATGGCAGTAAATGACATCCTGGGTTGCAGTGCCTCGCCATCATTATAGCCGTCGCCTGGGTAGTCGAGCAGTATCCCTTTGTCAGAAGTTGAGGCGTCAGGTTCATTGCAGGATCTGACAGGTTCATTGCAGAAAATATGAAGCGTCCCTCGTACACTTCAATGCTGCATTGAAAGAGGATGAGTTTTACGCCATAAAGGCGATGAAGCACCCTGTTTACGCTGAAGCAGCCTGGACATACTGCCTTACGCGGATGGTCCTCGAGCCTATATTTCATGCTGCACTTGGCGGAGAATATCTGATTGCACGTTGAAGGCTCTGAAGTCCTCTTTTTATGCTGCTTTGCATCAGTATGCTGCGTAGAGCTATCCAGCATATTTTTTATGCTTCTACAGCTGCCTCATATTCAGCTCTTTCTGTATAAAGACGTACTTCAAGCTTTTGTGGTCAGTGTATATTCCACATGCTCTCCATAAAGATAATATCTCCACAGCTTTAGAGCAAAAATTATCGCTGCTAATTCCAAGTCGTGAGTGGGATAGTTTCTCTCATGTGGCCGCAACTGTCTAGAAGCATATGCCACCACCTTCTTGTTCTGATCTAGAACACATCCCAAGCCCTTCCCCGAAGCATCGCTATAAATGACAAATCTACCTGTCCCCGATGGCACCGTCAAAACAGGCGTTGTGGTCAAGCTCTTCTTTAGCTTATTAAATACAGCCTGACATTCTTTGGTCCATATGAACTGCACATCCTTCCGAGTGAGTCTAGTCAACGGCTCTGAGATCCAAGAAAAATCCTTTACAAATTTCCTGTAATACCCGGCCAATCCTAAGAGGCTTATAATCTCTGCAACAGAACTCGGGGTGGTCCAAGACTCTACAGCAGTAATCTTTTTTGGATCCACCGATATCCCATCTCCAGTCACCACATGCCCAAGGAACTTTACCTTATCCAGGAAGAACTCATATTTTGAGAGTTTTCCATAGAGCTTCTCCTTCCGAAGGGTCTCTAGCACAATCCTTAAATGCTTCTCATGCTCTTTTGGTGTCTTCGAATAGACAAGAATATCATCTATGAATACTACTATGAACTTGTCAAGGTATTGGTGGAACACCTTGTTCATCAAGTTCATGAAGACTGTCGGGACATTAGTCAACCCAAATAGTATCACCATAAACTCATATTGGCCATATCTTGTCCGAAATACAGTTTTCGGAATATCTTCCTTCTTCACCTTCAACTGATGATAGCCAGACCTCAAATCAATCTTCAAAAATACTCTTGTACCGCTCAACTGATCAAAAAGATCATCTATTCTTGGTAGCGGGTATTTGTTTTTTATGGTGAGGTTGTTCAGGGCCCTGTAATCAATACACATTCGTACCAACCCATCTTTCTTTGGTACAAATAAGATTGGGGCTCCCCAAGGCGAGAAACTCGATCTAATAAAATCTTGTGTCACTACCACATTTCTAGAATAGGGCTTTATTGTCTATTGCCATATTTATTTTATTGTGTTAATATATTGTATGATATATTTATTATAGAAATTATTTGGAGTTCTTTAATGCATGGGTTAATGGACTAGACCTAAGAATCCACTAGATAAACCCTTTTGACAAACCCCTATTTTAAATTAGCATTTAGTTAAACCCTTAATTTTATGACTAAGTCCCTTTAATTAATTAGTTCTTCATGACAAGTCATGAAGGGAAAAATAAACTCTTTGCATTAGAAACCCTAACCCTAACCGTAGCCCTATATAATTAGAGGGAGACTCCCTCAAGCCTCTCTTCATTCATGAAGAAAATCCAAAGAATAGCCTCCACTTAGAAATCATCTTCCCTTCCTCAAATTTCAGGATTTCTAGCCCTAGAAACCCTCATTTCTTCCCCATCAAGAGAGACCTAGGAGCTTGGACCAAGGAGGCTTGGAGAAGGAGAAGCTACATTAGGAATCTATCTCCCAATAGGTGAAAATCCGGAAAACCTTATTTAAATTCTGTTTTAAGTGTTTGTTTGGCCATTAGGAGCCCACCCTTTGGTTTAAGAATGACTCTTTTGGTTGCATGATGATTTTCCATGGAGTCATAGGTATATTTGGGTGTATTTGGGTTTGTGATCCAATGATGCATTTTTCTCTAATTTTTCGTAGCCCTAATTATAGATATATGTATTTATGCATATTTGCATCATATACGTAGAGATTTGATTTCGATTTGGGGTTTTAAGTATTGGATATTCATGAGTAATCATGTGAACCCTATTTTTAGCACCCTAGGTGTTTGTAGGAATGCTTAATAGGAGGAGTACATATTTATATGACTTAAATCTTATGCATTTTGATGTATAACCTATATGTATATATGCACGTATGTGTATTGATGGATTTGTGTCGATGTATTAGTGAGCTGAGGGGGATTACTACATGTGCAGTCGGGTTTTCCACTAACTGTGCAGTAGTGTATCAACTAGCAGTCGGGTTCTTGTGCATTCAGTGTAGCAGTGTGATGTGGTGTGTATAGCAGTTCAGTGTTGTGTGCAGTCGGGTGGCAATGGTGCAGACCTGTGCATTGTGTGCACAGGTGAAGGAAGTATCATGTTTCAATATATCAGTAGGTCAGTGTGCCTGTATTGGGGAGAGGAGTATCGAGTTGGGAGTGAGTAAACTGTGTCTCAGTGAGTGTATCAGTAAGTGTCTATGTGTGTGTAATTGAGTGATTAGTGAGTGTATTAGTGAGCATTGATACCCGGGGCAGTTACCTGTGTATTGGATTGGGTAGGTATACTAATATCTGATACCTGAGAAATTAATGCATTAGTTAAGTGTCAATTGTATTTATTATGTAGTGTGTATGAAAAAGGGGTAGAGTTCAGCTGGCCATGGTTGGTTGCACTGTGTTGTGTAGATTTAGAGGAGGGTTTTGCCTGGTACTGAGGGTTGTATTTGAGTGCTTGTGTGTATGTATCAGTGTGTTTGAGTATGATAGTTTAGTGCATCAGTGGAGTGTAGTATGAGAGGAGGAAGTGTCACTGTGTCTCAATATGCACACAGTGTCAATTCAGTCTTGTAGTGTTATTTGTCAGTGTGTGCTGGGGGATTTGGTTGTGCAATGTGCTAGACTGATATCTTAGTGTATCATTTGAGTGCTTGTGTGAGTATGGTGTCTCTGGTATGGTAGGAGGACTGATACTAGGGGTCAGTGGGGATAACATCAGTGGCTCGAGTGTTAGGCATCTAATAGCCACAGCAGACAGGTAAGTTACCGTGGGTGCTTGTGTTGAGTGTCAGTGGTAGTGTGAGTGAGGGAATTCAGTACAGTGGTGGTTTGTGTTAATAGTATAGCTGTGTGTCTCAGAGTATCAGACACCGTGGGTTGTTGTGCAATAGGGTATTAGTTAGAGTTGGGATTTTGGTGAGGGCATAAGAGTTGTGCAGTATCGGGTTCCTCACTATGAGTGAATGGTTGAGCTCAGTGTTTCAGTTTCAGTTATTGTCCAGTAAATGTGCCTTGGTAACAGTTAGGTTGGTGAATAAGTGTTTTTGACTGTGAGGTGACTGTGTATCAGTGTCAGCATTGGGTGAGGCAGTGTGTGTGTGAGAGTAGTGTAAGTATCAAACTGTAGCTGATACTTAAGAGACGGGTTGAATAAGAGAAGCTGACAGTTACTAAATTTTGTAGTGAGGAGTCACTGAGATGGACTGAGGGGATGTGGAGCTCGGGTGTTTTGAGCAGCAAATTTGCTGCGAGCATAGCAAGCTGGGAAGGAGGCTATGCAACTGCAGGTAAGGGAGTGTAGCAGAGCAGTGGGAATAGGAGTTTAGCTGCACAGTAGCAGTATCTATGTTCCAGTACCACTAGAGGATCACCGTGTAGTATCAGAAATAGCAGTTAGGAATCAGTCGAGGCAGGGTCTTAGGCAATTGAGTTGGATATTTGGTTAGTCTAGTTTATTACTAAATTAGCTAGTTGTAATATTAGTTAGTAGTATACTGGTTTATATATATATTTAGTTATACGTATAGATAGTTGGTATTACTAGCATGTAGAGTATAATGGGGGAGTCTCTGGATTTTGGTTCAGGCAGTGGGTAGCAAGTATCAACCACTAGAGGTGAACTACAGTCAGATGAGGGTACCTATTGGATTAAGTATTCACTATTATATGTGTTAAATTATCATGTGGACTATTAGAGTATCAGGTGATGTATAGGTATACATAGTGTTCACAGTATGTATCTGAGTGCACTAGACCAACTAAAACAGTTATAGTATATCAGTGGGCTTAAAGTATCAATTAAGAGTAGTATCATATACATGTATTATATGGGTAAATAAATATGTTAGTTAGCATAAAGATTTCTATATAAGTAATTGTATATATTATCAGTACTTAATATAGTTGATATTGACTAATATAGTTTGGTATGGCATAGTCAGTTTATCAAAGACCTAGAAATGACCCAATACCTAACATAGAATTAGGTATGCATGTTTATCTCTTCAAAACACTTTTTGATATGGATATTTGATATATAGGTCATTGTGATCCCACCTTGGACATCGATCCTCCTTACTTCCTCAGGACCACAGGTGAGTACATTATCTGACAGTTTTTATTATGTTGATTAATTCTATAATTCTAGTTGTATAGTATACTTGATCCTGACACTGTGGATACACGGGTTAGCATCATAGATACCTGTCATGAGGAGTCGTGATTGGAATCCATCGTGCTAGCTGGGGATAGAGAAATATTAGCAGATTATGTGATCATATCCCACCTTACATGCATCATAGCTCACCCCACACATCACGTTGGGTGTAGCCTGACCATTTACATGCTTCATAGCCTGTTATATACGATTAGCCTGACTATTGCTTGCATCATAGCTAACCAGATGGTTAGCCTGACCTCACATGTATCATAGCCAATCATATGTAACAAGCCTAATCTCGTCCCAAGCCGATCACATAATAAACTAATATTTTAAACATATAGCCAGATATTTTATTTCCTTACTTTAGTTCACTTGTTCTAGCATTCACTTATATTTCTGTTCATTGCTAAATGTACTATTGTTGATTACATATTCTCCAGTATTCCATACTTCTAGTATTTACTTTCATCTTGTATTTTCTTACACTATTTTTATAGTTTTGTCAATATAAATGAAACTGTTGTTTAGTGTTTGTGCTTCGCTCCAATCCTGACTGGATAACATTTTTCAGAGGACTTGGAGGACTTCTGTCCTACCCACTATGGCCCGGGCGTAGAGGGGGACTATGTACCAGAGATCCTAGAGGAGTCCCTCTCCCTAGATGAGATACCACCTGCGGGCATTTAGATCGTCCTATTTATGTATCATTGTTCTAAAAACTGAGACTTGGGTTGTATTTATTGTTGAGACTTTTTGTGGACAACTAGACTCTAGACTTGTGTTGTATTATGTGGTTGTGCTTGACTCATGTCAGTACTCTTTATCTTTATATCTCGTCGTGCCATTTATTTCCCATAGTCATTGTGATTGAGTATATATTAAATTGTTGATCAATGTATTATCCTTGTCCTCCCCTATGGAGTTGAGATCATTGACAGGTTATGAGTTATGTTTGGTAGTCTTGAGACCTAGACAGCGTTCTACCGTCGATGCTGCGGCGTAGGCTGGACGTACCCACGGCTCATGCCCAAATTTTGGGTGCGGGTCGTGACACCTTGTCTAGCAAATTATCAACCTGCTTCTTCAGTTCTGTCAGCTTGCTGTTGTTGATCCTGTAGACTTACTGTGACACTGGTTCTGCCCCAGGCACTAAGTCTATAGAAAATTCAAGATCTCTGTCCGGTAGCAATCCTGGTAGCTCCTCAGAAAATACGTCTAAAAATTCTACAATAAAAGGGTGTGGCAAGTCCTTCTCTACTACCATGGCTCCACAAATGATTCTATTACTCTGCTCAACTCCTCCCCTAACAAACTCAAATTTTGGCTCTCCTGGAGGGCGGAATAGTACAAATCCTTCACGATAGTCTATGCTAGCATGGTGCATACTCAACCAATACATTCCAAGGACAATGTCAAAACTTGGAAGTGGCATTACGAGTAAACTAGCATCCAAATTATGGCCTACTAAGGTAACACGACGTCCCTTGCAAGTATCATTGACTAGGATAGTGCCTCCACCAGTCGTGATGTTGCAACTCCTACTCAAAGGTTATGATACTAAACTGTGCTTAAGCACAAAGGATACAAATATAAAGCTATGCGATGCACCAGAATCAAATAAGGCAATAACGGGAATAGAATCGAGAAGAATAGAACCTGCTATCACGTCACTAGTCGGCTTAGCCTGCTCTACGGACATGGCAAAAGATCTACCCTGTAGAGGTACTCCCCTTTGCTGGTGCTGAGCAAATTGCTGCTGTTGCGTAGGAAGTGGGGGTCCTCTTGGCTGTGGGGCCATTGGTGGTCCAACTGGTCCTCTCTGTGTCACGACCCGCACCCGGTTTAGGGGCACGAGTGCGTGGGTACGTCCAGCCTACGCCGCAGCATCGGCGGTAGAACGCTGTCTAGGTCAAGTACTATCTAAATAATCTCACACTAGTATCCAACTCCATAAGGAGACACGGATAACACTATGAAGATGAACAACATACTCAATCACAATTACAGCACGATAAGAATTTGAAGAACAAAAGAGTACAACACAAGACTAATGATAAGACAATCATACCTGTAATCAGTAACAACCAATCTCCAAGTGTCAGAACAAGTCCACTAAGGTCACAGTCTGGAAAAATATTTTCCAGTCAGGAAGGAGCAAAGTACATCTCTAAATAGCAGTTCTATATAAATGACATAAACTATGTAGCAGTTCTAGATGGAAACATACCAGATGCATGTATAGGTACGAGAAATGTACAATGAGAAGTACTGGAAATACTGTAAGTAAATGCAGGAAAAGAAACAATATGTCCATGAGCAAGAAACCTATGACTAAGTGTGTGAGTACTAGCTTCAACATGTGATCGGCTTGGGAACTTGATCAGGCTGGTTACATGTGATTAGCTATGGTTCATATAAAGTCAGGCTAACCGTTGGTTAGCTATGGTGCATGTAGAGGTCAGGCTAATCACACGTAACAGCTATGGAGCATGTAAATGGTCAGGCCGCACCCGACGTGAGATGTGGGGTGAGCTATGGTACATATAAAGTTGGGTATGATCACATATCTACACTAAAGTACTCCCCAAAACCCCCGACTGGTATAGTAGATCCAATCATGGTACGCTATGGCACGGGATTCCCTAGGGAGGTAGCAAATCTCCCCGGGTCTCAGTGTCTGTACATGCACAAGATATCAAGGAAACAAATCTTGTACAAGCTACACCATGAATAAGGAATAACATCTCATGACGAGATCCGTGTATACCAATCCGTGTAACCAATGTGTCAAGAATATGGATATTTACACTAGATACAGTGAACATAGGAGATATCATAAATTAGAAACTAATCAGAGAATGTACTCGCCTTGGGTCCTTAGCTGGTAAAACCAATGTCCTGTTCCAGAGTATCCCCTGGGTAAACCAACAGTCCTATAAACATAACACAAGCAAACCACATTTGCATCAGATGCTACACTAACACAGTCAAAAATACTGGTCTCAGGGCCATGTCAGGCAGGGCACTAGTCAACTAGGGTCATCTAGTATATTCATCAATTTAACGTAGTATTATTAATGATCAAATATAATACATATATTGTTATTCCAAAGTATATACAAGATAGGTGTAACTGTATGTACATAAGTGAAAATATATTTTATTTATGTGAAAAATTATACATTACTCATACATATAAACTAGTATACATGTACCAAAATACATATTAACTTATATTATATAGCTATACATACATATCAAAATAATACTATACTATATACAGGTAATATACCAAAAATATGTTTTACAAGTACATATATATATCAATACAGTTTTTATATATATACTATATATATATACCAAAATACATTTATTTATATTTAAATACTGAAACATACATTAATACTTAGTATACCAATAAACGTATATAATATATATATATAAGTGTCTCTTAGTATTTGTACAAAATACATATTTGTGTATATATACTAATAGATGTTTATAAATATATATTTTTTTATACCAAAATACATATTTGTATATTTATATATCAATCAAAAATCCTTATACATAATACATAACTAAATTATAAACAATAAAACTGATATGCATATATATATATATTACCAAACTTATTATAGGAAATTACTAAACTAATTATATTTAATTAATAAACAAATTACATAATTTACTAAACTAATATATTTAATAAATTAATTAACTGATTAAGAATTTATTTACTGACAAATGACTAATTAACTGATTAATTATAACTAAAACTAATTTTATAAATTAATTCAACTAATTATAAATTAATTAAACTATTACAAATTAATTAAACTATTACAAATTAATTAAACTATTACATTTTAATTTAACTATTACATATATTAATTAAACTATTACATATATTAATTAAACTATTACATATATACATATATTAATTAAACGATTACAAATCCCTAATTACATATACAGAGCAGAAGAAAAAGGGGGAGGAGGAAAGAGGGCTTACGGTTGGGGTTTCCGGCGAGGTCGGGCCGGCAGGGCGTCGGCGTCGGCGTCGGCTCCAGCGGTGCTCGGTTCGAGAAGACGGCGGCGCTCTCGTCCCGAGGAGGCGGTCGGCTGAGTTCGACGACGCGGCGTCGACTGGCTCGAGGAGGGCTCGACGCGGTGGCGGCGTCGACTCGGCGGCGGCGGGTCTCGGGAGCAGCGGCGGCTTCCCGGATCTGCTGTGGCGGCGGATGTTCTCAGCGGTGGTCGACGGATCCCAGGCGGCGGTCTCCGAGCTCGACGCGGCAGCGGAGCTCAACGTCGGGGGAGACGCGGCGGCCAGCGGCGATAGGCGAGGCTGAATCTAGGGTTAGGGTTTTGGGTTCTGCGTGTGTCAGGGGTCGTGTCCGGGTCTGCCGGACACGGGGATGATGCTCTGTGGGCGTGTCCGGGTGTTGGACACGGGGTGGGTGTTTGCTGTGGTGTGGGGGTGATGTCCGGGTGTGTCGGACACGGAAATCTGGTTGTAATACTGTAATCTGGACACAGGAAATGAATGGATACGGTGGGACACCCGGGGTCGGACCCGAGGCCATCACGGCTGACACGGTGATGCTGGACACACAGACACGAGCACACAAGATGATGGTGGCTTTGGCTTTGTGGGGATTTGTGGAGGCTAGCTAATAACTTGGAGATTAGGGTTTCTAGGGAGTGGTGATGAGAGACTTAAATAGGGAGAGATGGTGTGGGATAAAGGGTTGCGGGTTGGCCCAATAATGAATGGCCCAGAATTAAATATAAAAAAAAAAGTTTCTCATGTGGGAAAAATGAGGGTGTGCTGGCTAGTTAATAGGAAATGGCAATTTGTAAAATTTAAAAAGAAAAGATTATAATTTCAGAAAATATTTTAGGAAAGCTACGTAATTTATTTATTTACTATTCCATTAATTATAAAAATTATTTTGAAGAAACAACTAGTCCTTTAATAAATAATTTTATGATTTCAAGCCAATAAACATTTGAAACTAGAGGAATATATATATTATTATTTATTTATTTATTTTGTAATACATCGTCATTTAGGAAAAAATGATTTTTATAAAGATTTTTAAATTACCTTCTAAAATCAAACATCGTTCAAAATCAAATAAAAATTTTCAAGGAGAAATATTTTATAAAACTTGATATTTTAAAATAAATTAAAATCTAATTATTTTGGAAATTGGAAATCGGAGGTTACAAGTCTATCCTCCTTAGAAAAATTTCGTCCTCGAAATTTTAGGGATGACTAGGATAGAAAAAAAAATTTGTTGTTCATAATGATGAATATATCATTGAAGAAAATATTTCTATAAGGAAAATATTTACCAAACAGAAGGAAACATAAAGAAAAAAAATATGGTTTAAGACAGGAATAACTTGAAGGAATCATGGCTCGGCCTTGAATCCTCTAGAAAGTTTAGGTTTGGGAAGTAGACACGATCACAAAAACAGATAATTTGAATAATGCACGTTACCTTTTCAAAGTAACTAAACCAAGGAAGACCCAGTATAATGAATGATATAGACATGAAAGTTATAGCTAATTCGAAAGATACGGTCGACAATTTGATTTAAGAAACTTAAATACATCCTTCAGAATGTAATCAAGAGACATCTAATCGCCTTTCTTGATTTCTAGGAAAAAGAGTAGTCTTTACTACCTTCTGAAAATAATCCTTCCTTTTTATCCTCGTTCATTTTACTTTTCTCAATCTTGTGATTCATCATTAACTAATATCTATAAAAGTTTCAAATTCCACAAACTTTATTAGATTAGATCCTAGAATTTCTGAATCAAAATTTATTACATGTCCAAAATCCTTATCATCAAATTCGAGTTTGTTTATCTTCACATCAACTATACCTCGATTATTTTCTTCGATTTCAAATGTTACTGTCATGGTCAAGATTTTAATTTAAATCACAACCTCAATATACCATGATCTTACCTTACGACCTTCAATTATATGATCCCATAATCAATTATATTATAATCTTCTTTACCATGAGCTTCATTTCATTCCATATTTCTTTATCCGTATGTATAATGTTTCCGAATTTGAACTAATATTTTTTTTCATCCTCTGAATTTATTATCCCAATGTAAAAATTTTTACTACTCAAATCCTCAATATTTTAATTGAATTCCAGTCGTATCATAATCTCCTCAAATTTTGAGTAAATAACTAAATACAAAATTTACTATCCAATCCCTTTTAATTGAAATCCAATCAATGCATATTTATAAAACTTAAAAAAAATCTGCATCCCAAAATTTAACTTTAAACACTCATCAATCATCTAACTCAATTTCAATCGATGCTTATTCCAATCTAACTCCTCATCCCAAGAGTTTAATTTGACACTATTCCATTTACGATTTTATTTCCTGCTTTTCTTTTTCCTCAAATACTCAACGATGCGATGCTTCCAGTATCTTCAATGCAACATTCCTACTATATAAAATTTCTATCTTGCAGTCAAATAGATAAAATGATAATCTCTCAAATTTCTCAAAATTTTAATAATCAATTCAATCATATCAAGACCTCCTTAAAATTAATAAATCCTCAAATTTTTTGGCTCTGTGAATTTCTTAATTCTCCCTTTAAGTAAACGTTTGTCCTCGAATTTCAATCAAACCTCGATTTTCGCAAAAACAATGATTCCATCAACTCTGTTATAACAATCTCCTAAATTCTTTATTTAAATTTATGCTCATCCATAATTTAATCATCGTGTCCCTTTTTGTCGGTCATACCCTTGTCATAGATCCTTGCTATGGTCCAAACCCAAATGATCATGGTTTAAGAAAATTCTACTTACATCCATGCAATTTAAGAAAATATATAGGTCATGAGTCTTGTCATGGTATTTCAGTCTCTGTTAAGGTGTACTACTAGCTAAGTTCTAACAAGAAAATCACGAATATAAACCACGTTACTAGGGAATCAATCAATCAAAAGACGAAAAAGAACATTAGGAAAGAAAAGAAAGAACCTGCTAACATATTACTTGCGGTATCTGCTATCAACCACTTAACTCTAGCACATTCACTAACAAATTCCTATTCATGTACACTGGTACCCATATCAACTAATCATATATTAATATTCATATCTCTCATCTACCAAAAATTAATCCTCAAAATAATCGTCAAGGTTTAACTTCCCGATCAACTTAAAATAAAATGCATATACCTCCTCAAAATCAGATACTTCACATCGAAATAAAATTTAATCACTTCTAAAATCTTTGTAGCCTTAACTATATTTATTGAATCAAATTTAAATCCTCAATATTTTAACAACATAAAATCTCAACTCCTTAAAAATTCTGAAAATTTAAAATTCATTTCCACCTTTTAATTTATAACTCCTCAATGTACATATCAGTGCTCACGGTCTCTGATACTCAAGGTGCACTCAATACCTATATTGTCTAGAACTGTGTACTAAATTTGTACTGCCCGAATCACTTGCACTATTACCTCCAATGATCAAAGTTATCATCAACGGTGTTTTCTTTCATGATTTCAATTTATGTCAATTGGTATATCATCTAATTATCATCACACCGAGTGCTTACTGTTACTAGCACCATTTTCAATAATCCTTGATATAGAATCATCGGCACTCTTGGTATTATATCACTAGCTGCATTAATGGATTATCTCATCAAGCTCATTAGACTCATGATCACCTGTATCCTCTATAACACTCATGTTTCTTTACTCTCATGGGTATGTGTATGGTTCCTCATCTCGATGGTTGTATATGTATTTCCTTCAATCCTTTAAAGCCTATTAAACTAATCCATGATACGCTTCATAACTTCCATTACTAATCCTGATATTTCTCTACTTATGACATCTCATTAAACCCTTTATACATATACATTTCTTTACCTTTAACATTTCCGATATCAATCATCCAATTGGACATCATGCTCCATAAATCCTTAACACAATTCCCGGATACTTAATCGTTTACATAGATCACTCAATTACATAATCATGATTATCCAGGACGGGTAATTGGCTCTGATACTAACTCTGAGAACTATCACTGATACTCTATACTCTCCTTAACTCTCAGTCTCTAATGACACTACTCCTAGAATCATTGGTACAAGGTACTATGCTAAGGGCTAACTCTAGATTAAAGCCTACTGCTCACATGCCCAACTAAGAAACACTTACAAATCACTAGCAACACAGTCAATACTAATACAAGACAAACAAAATTACAAGCCACTAATTATCATACTTAACAAGAAATCCTCAAGGAATAGGAGCTCAAAGACTGAATTGAGGACAGAAGGTATCTTTACTGCTAGTAAAGAAAGAAGCGGTGGAACAAAGTCCTGGAATAACAGAAATAGATAAGTCTTGAGATGATATTTTAAGAACCAATTTAGGATACAACCTGATAATCATACACGTCTGTCTGAAATCATGACACTCAGAATCCTCGCCACGCCAGTAAGCATAGATGCGATAAACGATAGGTTTCGTAACTAAGGTATGCACTCTATAATCATGTCGTCTAGAATCTTCGCCACGCCAACCGGTATGGCTGCGAAAGACTCTAAGCTTCATAACTATAGTATGTACATCCAAGTCAGGTTCCTACGTTCTCGTCACCCCAGCTAATATGGCTGCGATAAATTCTAGGTTCCATAACCAAAGTAGACGTTTTACCTTCCTCACTGTCCTCATCAATATATGTCATCAGATGATACCATAAATCCTAGTCCGTAAAAATTCATCTCAATTTGAAATCAACTCAACAACGATACCAGGAATTAAAGTTAACAACTGGTCAACAAGAATCAAACTCAACAATGATACCAAGATTTTAATTTAAAAACTGCTCAACAAGAATCAAGTTCAGTAACAACAAGCGTTGTGAGAGCTCGATTTGTAGCCAAATGTCTAGTATGTCAGCAGGTGAAGGCGGAGCATCAGAGAACAGCAGGGCTAATGCAACCACTTTCGATTTCTGAGTGGAAGTGGGAGCACATCACTATGGACTTTGTCACGGGTTTTCCAAAGAGTCCAAGTGGGAGAGATATTGTATGGGTAATAGTGGATCGACTCACCAAGTCCGCGCATTTCTTGCCTTTTAAAGTTGGCCACTCTATAGAAGCTTTGGCTGACTTATACATGAGGCAGATCGTGAGGTTGCACGGCATTCCGGTCAGCATTATGTCAGACATGGATTCGCGTTTCATATCTCACTTTTGGAGAAGCATACAGGAGAGTCTTGGAACTCGTCTTAAGTTCAGTACATCTTATCACCCGCAGACAGATGGGCAGTCCGAACGAACTATTCAGATACTGGAGAATATGTTGAGGGCTTGTATGTTGGACTTTGGAGGATCATGGGAGGAACACCTATATCTTGTGGAGTTTTCTTACAATAATAGCTATCAAGCGAGCATCCAGATGGCTCCGTTCGAAGCATTGTATGGAAGAAAGTGTAGGTCTCCCGTGTGTTGGAGTGACATGGGAGAACGTCAGATTCTGGGACCAGAGTTGGTAGTCAACACCGTAGAGACAGTGAAGAAGATACAAGGGCACTTGCGAGCAGCGCAAGACAGGCAGAAGCATTAGGCAGACCTTCATCGTCGTCCCTTGGAGTTTAAAGAGGGCGATCATGTCTTCTTGAGGATATCACCTACTAGAGGCACTATTCGATTCGGAGGGCGTGGCAAGTTGAGCCCAAGGTATATTAGACCATTTAACATGCTAGAGTGAGTGGAAGAAGTGGCGTATCGACTTGCACTACCACCTTCACTCGAGGGAGTACATGATGTATTCCACGTGTCACAACTTAGGCGATATGTGGCAGATGTTCTCGACCACTCTGAGATCACCATAGGGCTGAGCTTTTCATACCAAGAGCAACCCGTGGGGATCCTTGATCGTCGAGAGAAAGTGTTGAGGAATCAATCTATTCCCTTGCTCTGCGTGGCATGGAACCATTGCGCGCCAGGAGAATCCACTTGGGAGCGCGAGGATGACATGCGCAAATATTTTTCTCAGCTGTTCATAGATCAAGGTATAAATTTACTTGTTCATTTCTACCAGGCACCATCCTTGACTTTCTATCGTGGGTTAGTTTTAATTTCGAGGACGAAATTTTTATAAGTTGGGTAGAATATAAAACCCCCTAATTTTAAACATTATAATTATTTAATTATTCATTGAATTTAATTATATTATTTCTTAGTTAATTAGAAAATAAAATTTTAATTGAATTAATTACCTAGGTAACTACTCATCTAGAATTTATGGAACAAAACTATTATTATAACTTATTTTATTTTAGGAATCCAGGTAGAAGGGTAATGGATTTTTAGAATGTACTAATAATTTTCTGGAATTTTTATACCATATATATACATATATAAATAAATAGTAATAATAGAAAAAAAAATAAAGAGTAAAAGAAAAAAAACCTTAATTAAAAAAAAAAAACCTAAACAAATTCCTTAAAACCACTAATAGCCTTAAACCTAAGCCTATTCAAACGCCTAAACACTAATCCCAAGCCCGCTCACATCAGTAAGCCCAGGCACACCCCAACCCCGGAGCAGCACCTCCCGCGGCCCGGGTACGCTCGACCCCGAACAAACTAACCCTCACCCTCCGCCTATATATATATATATAAACCTTAACCCTAGCCTTCGACTCCCACAACTCCAGCGCCGACCCCGAATTTCTTCCATCGCGCAGCCACCGTAACCCAGCGCCGACCGACTCCGTCAACGCCGTCCGCGCGACCGGCAAACGTCCACAGCAGAAACGGCAACGACGATCCCTGTTTCACGCATTGTTTTCTGTCCTATCTCTCGATCGATTTCTGATCCGTCTTCACCGGTACGATAACAACCTATCCCCCTCTCAACTCCGTTAATTAGTTTCCATCGAGCAACGTTAAACACTAGGTAGAAATCGAGGTCAAGTTAAGGAAAAACCACATAATTTAAACTGTTATGAACTATTTCAACAACCTACGTTTAGAGACTGATATCTTCCACCATAGACCTCCAAATTAAAATATACTTTTTTCTATGTAAAGTCTATATAACCGAGATTATTCTCTATTAATTAGATTATTTTATTTTCTGTTAGAATCATAGATAAATTGGGTTGAAAATTATGAAAAACTTGTTTTTAAAATATTAGAATTTGCGATACGGAGCACGCCCCGCCAAACGGGACCGCCCCGTCACGTACTAATTGCACCAAAAGGTGCGTATGGTATACCCTGACGTGTGGGCTTTCGCAAAAACTGATTTGGATGCGTGTACGCGTCAGAATCACCCTGTATCCATAAAAAGTCCCCATATTATGACTTTTGCAAAATACCATACCATATCGTGTACGCTTGTCAGAATGTGACGAAACTTGAGCTATTGGATTCATGATATCACGCTGGTCCTGTGACCCAAGTTTCACGCGATTCCGAGATAGTTGACTAAGGCACCTATTTGCGGGCCCTACGGTTGACTTAAGGGCAAATTTGTGTTTGGCTCACCGGAATCCAAAATTTGACATACTATTGAGTTCGTATTGACGTTTAGAATTTGTTTGACCTATTATTCGTTCCATTTAGATGAGTGGACCCCGCTTTGACCCAAAATTACCGTTTTGCCCCTGTGTCCAAATTGGACGAAATGGTAGTAGTTTCTAGCTATGTCACTGATTCCGGGAACGCTGGTGATGTTTATTTCAATATTCAGAGACGTTTATTTAGAGGCCATAGTTTCTGATCCTGTGAACTTGACGTCTGGACGCTTACACTACACAGATTGCTTGCCAGACAAGTATACCTTGCCATTGTACTGTGATTTATATTCCATATGATGCATGTATTTTATTTCTGTTATTTAGTTTATATATTTTAACTGCTATATAAACTGTGCGTCCAAGAATAACTTGGGTGCAACGACGGTGGTGTCGTATTCTATTTTTATTATATATGTATGTTGACCTAGTTGATGAGACCACCCCATTATCATGAGGCATTCTTATGTTTCATTGGCAATGACACAGTTATTACACGAGTATAAGTTTTATGTAGGATACAAACTTGTGTATCCGGCTGGCCACTGGTACGTATAGGACGTACAACGGATAGGGATAACTGCTGATAGAAATTGCATGCTAGAAGACCTGGCAGTTATTTAGAGGTATCATCGTGTCATGGATGTGACATGCTTAGAGCATGGGGTGGGAAGAACAACAAGTAAGGCGTTTGGACTCCTTTGTACTTTCCTTGTGTAACCCGTACGCTCCACCGGAGATGCGCGGTCATGATGATCCTATATTATTATTATTATCAGGCGGCCTCTGACGTTCAAAAGATGTCATGCTTTGTAGGCTCCTGATTCTCCGAGAGAATCATGCCAATCCTATTTTGGCCAGATAGTCCACTTGTTGAAAAGTTGTTCTCAAAGTACATTCACATAGACGGTTAGGTGACCCATTAGATGTTTATTTTTAGTACTTTATTGGCATGCTTCTATGTATCTTATTACTATTGGCAGTGGATTTGTTTCCACCCGACTATCATTTTTTGATAATTCATATTTGAGATTCAGTTATTTATTCCTATTTCTTTATTTATGCTGTGGATGAGATATAGACTGCGTGTGACTTGTGTTGACAGTATATTACCACTTGTGGATTTGATATTCATGTACAGCGTACGTATGTGTTACGATCTTCCAACACATTGGAGTTTTCGTATACATACGGCTGGCGTGTTGTGTATTCCTAATCCTACGTATTTTGGGACTGAAACGTGATATCTATCCTCCGGGTCCCTCACTATGTACTTTGCGAATTGGCTCAGCCTGCCGAATTCTGCAGCATACTTGTCCACGGTCATCCCGTTTTGCTCCAAGTTCTAGAATTGCTTCTCCATAACCCCTTTGGCTACTGCATGAAAGAATTTTTTTTTAAAGAGGTCCTTGAACTGCTCCCAAGTCAGGCTTGGATCTGCAATCCTAGGCTCATTTCTGAACCAAGTACGAGCAATATCGTGAAGTTGCAAGCCAACGGCCTTAATCTTCAGGTCCTCGAAAAGCCGGGAAACTCTCATGATCCGCTCGATATCCTCTAGCCACTCATCAGCGTAGAGGATTCCCTCTATCCCCTTGAACGTTCGAGGCTCCATCTTCTTGAAGTCCTGGATGATACTCACATTCGGTTGAGCGGCCTGCTGTTGAGGTTGTTGGGCAACCCTCTCTATGGCTGCTAGGGCAACATGTTGGGCATTTTCTATTCCTTCCCTCAGCATTTCTGTCTGTTGCCTCTGAGCCTCTACCTGAGTCTTTTGAGCCTCCATCATGCTTCTGAAGAGTTCGTCTAATGGCTGAGGAGGAGGAGGAAGACTCCCCGATCCAGCTGATGAGGCCTCCTGCAATGCGGATGGTGTGGGGAAAGCACATTGGCTCTAGAACCGCGCGCTCTAGTCTTGGGTGACATTCTGAAAGGTTGAAAGCAACAAGAATAAAGTAGATATGGCCCAAGATAAGAAAGTATTCAAGAAGGACAATCAACTATGGAAGAGGTTCGATTGTACGAAAGAAAATAATAAGGGTTAGCAAGTTGAGTATATGGGATCCCTAGTTGTGATTGAGTATCTTTCTATCCCTAGTATGTATATCCTATAGCAGGCTCGCAGCCGTACATCTAACTTGAGTACCACTACGAGTTTGCAACCTTGTGCGAAACCTGACCTGTGTGGGCCACCACTAAAAATGTGTCACGACCTGCACCCTGGATTTGGGCATGAGTCATGAGTACGCCCAGCCTACGCCGCAGTATCAGTAGTAGAACGCTGTACAATAAGCTACAAGTATAATCTATAACTCACAACGTATATACATCTCCATACTATACTCAATCACGGGCACTAGTTTAATAAATATACCAAGATGATAATGAAATAATAGTCTTGATGCGGGTTCAAGAAATTTTTCCAAAAACTAAATATCCAAAGTACAATATTAAACTGCCAGAGAATAATCCGGTCCAAAATAACTAACAAAATCAACTACCACTAAACTACTCCATTGCAGACGGTATCTGAGCTGCTAACTCTCCCTGATCCTCCAGAAGGGCAAGATCATGCTCTATTATGTTGCTAGCATACGGTCCATAATGTGTAGGGATTGCATCCTTATTGTAGTCACCTAAAATTTTTATCCAGTCAGGAAAAGAATTGAGTACATCACAGTGAAAATAGTTCTAACACATGGTAGAAGCTATAAGACAATAAATAGTAAGGAATATATGATAGCAACAAACTGAACTCATAATAAAGCAACTAGAATAACCAATGCTGAAGTCCTGTCATGGCAAACATATAGTACAATATCTCCAAGCCACAAAAGAAATAACTGCAATATATGGAAGAACAGATAGTAACAACTACTCTATGTGATTTGAAATACCTTGTTGACACGTGAATGGCTAGGGGGTAATTGTAAAACCCCTATTTTTAAAAAATTGTATTTATTATATTTTTTTATTAATTAATAATTTAATTATGGTAATTATGTGCTAAATAGGAGAAATAGATTTTTTAATAATTTTTATGTTAGGTGTTCGGGCACTTAGAGAACTTATGCGACCATCAGGAATTTTTCGGAATTTATTCCATGTAGGAGACCCCTTGAGTTGTTGCTAGCCTAACGATGTGCATTACCCTAATATATAAATTTTTCTTATGAGTATATATATATATATATGTATATACAAATATATATATGTATATATATATTTATAAAGAGAAGAAAAATTAGAAAATAAGAATTTAAAATTTAACTAATATAATAAGATAATAATAATTACTATGCTTAATACCCACTCTTCTAGCAGGAACTTTAGCTTTTGCTAAAGTTGCTATTAAGCGGACTTTGGCTGTTGACCGTCCGCCACTTCAACCATTAGACCCGTCCAATATACATTAGTTGCTGCAGCAACTTCACACCCAAGGAAGCCTGCGGACTCAACCCATAACTCTCTCTCCCTCTCTCCTAATTATATATAATATATATATATATATATATTAGCTCTCCAAAACCCTAACCTAATAGTTCCAGACCTTCTCTTCCCATCTATAGCCGTCACCGCAGCCAGAGAAGCCCCAAGCCATCCAACCATCCCGTCGACTCTGACCTCGCGCGCTGCAGTTTCCCACTCGAGGCACCTTCGCTCCGGCGCGATTTTCCGTCGACTCGCTCGACCAAACGCTGTTCCGTTTTCATAGGTATGATCTCCCCTCAACCCTCTCCAATATTCGTTTTATAGTCAACCTCAGAAAACGTGTGCCCCTAGGTGTAAATCAGCGTCCAAAATGGACGGACAGACAGAATTCTGGAATCGCAGAATTCCAGAATGACCACCCGTATTGCCGAGTTCGTATCTCCCACCACAGAGATCCAAATTTGGTGATTCTTTTTGATACCTGTAGAATACCTGACCTAGTTTAATTTCTGTAAAATAACCCTAGGCTAATAGTTGCTGTGGACATAGTTATATTCGTCACAAAACTGCGCACACCCACTTTTTCCGGTTTTCCAAAAGTTGGAAAATGGAGCGCGCTCCGCCAAACGGGACCGCCCCGCCGTGTGCCAAGTGTACCCAATGGTGCACGCAGCATAATCGGACACGTAAAATTTTGTGGAGACTGATTCGGACGCGTGTACGCACCGGAATCAGGCCGTATCCGTGGACACATTTCGTGTCGCCACTTTTGTGGAACTCGCACGTATTTTGTGCACGCTTGTCAGATTGCGACAAAACTTGTGCCACTGGACTCGTGGTAACGCGCTGGTCCTGTGACCCAATTTTTACGCAATTCTGAGATGGTTGACCAAATCGCCAATTGGCGGGCCCCACAGTTGACTTTTTGGACAAATAGTGTTCGGCTCATCGGAATCCACATTTGGACATACCGTTGGGTTCGTATTGACATCTAGATTTGTTTGACCTATAGTTTGTCCCATTTAGAGACTGTTACCCTTGGTACGCTTTTCGGTACAAAGTGGGCCACAGGTGGACCCACTTTCACCCGAAATTACCATTTTGCCCCTGTGTCCAAATTGGACGAAAGGGAAGTGCTTTCTAGCTATTTTGCTTATTTTGGCAATGTTGGCGATATCTATTTCAGCATCTGGAGATATTTGTTCTGAGGCCATAGCTTCTGGTCCTGTATATTGGACATCTGGACATGACATTTTGCAGCTTCTTGCCAGGCAAGTATACCTTGCCATTGTACTGTTATTTATATTTCATATGTTGCATGCATCTTTATTTTCTGTCCTTAGTTCATATATTTTAATTGTTATATAAAATGCTCGCGACGGTGACGCCGCGATAGGTTTTTATTTATGTATTGCATTGACCTTGTTCATGAGACTACCCTATTATCATGTAGCACCATTAGGTTTCATTTGACTATGACACATATTTTTACACGAGTTGTGAGTCTCATATAGATCACGGACGCACGTATTGACTGATCATCGGTACGTGTGGGACGTGCATTAGGAATAACTGCTGTTAGAAACTTTGCATGCTAGTAGACTTGGCAGTTATTAGAGGTCCATGGATATAGCCTATTGTAGTACGGTGGTCCCATCCTTGTCCTTGTTTGGTTGCAGGATTGGGCTAGGGTACTAAGAATAGGCTATGGACCAAATCGTGTCATGGATGTGACATGCTTAGAGCATGGGGTGGGGAGAACAACAAGTACCGTATTTGAGCTCCTTTACACTTTTTCTCCTGTACGCCTGGATTCTCCGCTGGAGATACGGGTCATGATGACCACTATATATTATGTACTATCAGGCGGGCCACCGGCGTTCAAAAGACGACGTGCCTTTTAGGCCCCTGGATCTTCAAAAGAGAACCATGCCAAATTCTAGTTTTCAGCCAGATAGCTCACTTGTGGGAAAAGGTGTTCTTAACTGCATTCACTTAGACGGCTAGGTGACCCAATAGATGTTTATTTTCAGTACTTTATTGGCATGTGTTTAAGTATACTTGTTATATCCCTCTGAGGACCTGGTCCGCTGCCAGGTGTACCTGTTCTTGAGTATTTGCAGGAGCACAGATTTGGAAGGACATAGATGCTCCGTGGATGTCTTCTCTTCGAGCCGTGATTGGTAGCTGGTACTTATATTGTTTGAGTGAGTTGTACTTATATTGTATTTACTTTTCCATTCGAGTTGGTAGTGGATTTGTTTCCATCCAACTATTATCTTTAGATCCTTTTATTGAGATCTAGTTTCATAGTTACTGGTTATTTATTTCTATATAATTTTGGTGGATGAGATTTAGATTTTCCCCTGTGACTTGTATTACATTTTTACCACTTGTGGATTTGATATTCATAATACAGAGTACGTATGGATTTGGTTTCCATATATTGGAGTTGCCATATCCATGCGGCTGGCATGCTTACGTGTCCTAGTCCTACGTATTTTTGGGACTGGGGCGTGACATGTTTTTGTGGTGGCCCATGCAGGTCGAGTTAGCCGTTTCGGTTACATAACTGTACCGAGCGGGCCTGCACCTAGGATTAGAATTTTAGATCTCATCCACACTTGACTATAACTTACCTTCCTTCCAACATGTCCTACTTAAGTTCTTGCATCCTGCTTGATTCATGTACTCTTCTTAATCCTTCGTCCATCTCTTGCAGAGAGATGAATTTGAATGACGGGCATGCCGCCACCGGGGACGACACGTCTCCAGGGGACGACGACCAATTATTAGGAGTGACCTCAACGACACCTCTTCTTGCCGGACCGGATGGACTGACTAACAATCAAATTCCATCAACTAGATCCTTCCACGATACCTAATGGGACTTTTCCAGCTCCACTAGTACCGCAAGATGGCCAAGCACAGCTGTTCCAATTCTTCCAGATGATAATACAGGAACAAAGGCAGCAGGCAGCCGAGCAGAGGCAGCAAACAGTAGAGCAAAGGCTAAAATTTTTGGCAGCACTGGAGAGGATGGCTGCACTAGCTCCTGCACCAACCCAGGCACTAGTTTCAGTACCCCAAGCTCGGGTTGGTTCAGTCAAGGACTTTGTGCAGATGGGCCCTAAGCCATATAAGGGTAATGAGAGTCCAGAGGAGACCACGAACTGGATTGCCAATACCAAGAAGTTGTTAGAGGCATCACAATTACCTTCTGACCTATGGATGATAGGCGTGAGGACTCAGTTAGAAGGCAACGCGCATCACTGGTGGGAATCAATGGAGCGCCAGTTGGGTACGCGTCAGACTTGGGAACAATTCTTGGAATGCTTTGAGAGAAAGTACTTTTCGGATACTGTAAGGGACGCATTGTACGATCAGTTCCTCCATCTAGAGCAAGGGGACAAGACGGTTGATGAGTATGACGCAGAATTTAGCCGTCTCAGTAAGTATGGCACAGTCCTAATACCTAATGACTTAGAGAAGGCTAAGAGGTTTCACCGTGGGCTGACTCGGGAGCTCCAGCACTACACTAGCTCCCAGTCCCGGATCTCTTATGCCGAGCTATTGACAGAGGCCAGGATCCAGGAGGCCATCAGCAAGGGAAACAAAATTCAACAGAGAAGTCACCAAGGACCAGTAAGGATAAAACAAGGAGGACCCATTCGACACCCTTTGATACACCAGCAATCAGATAGTGCTGCACCATATCCAACCAAGGAGCTCCGTACTTGTCACTATTATGGAAGGATAGGTCATATTCTAAGAGACTGTCATTGTCGATTGGGGTTGTGCATGATATGTGGATTAAGTCACCATCAAGCCCGAGAATGTCCTAAACAGAACCAGAGACCTATGGCATTAGAATCAGGAACACCGCATACACCCTCAAGTATAGAAGACCAAAGGGACCCACTACTGCTTCTACAGTCTGCACAAATGGAGGGGACTAGGCCCCAGTTGAATAACCAAGGACAAGACCAAGCACTCATTATGACAAGTATGGGAGAGCAGACACAGGAAGCCGTAGATACAGGTACGACCTTTTAGTTATAATTGTCTTTGCATACTCATAACCCCATTGTGACACAATATCTTAGATGCACAAATAGATATAAAATTATATATATGGTAGTTTAGCAGTTATAAGGATATATTTCTATTCTATCCAGATGGCATACACGCGATGCCAATGAATGACGGGAGTAGCAGTAGTAGTATTCTTCCCCTATCCTTATCTCGCCCTCTTGGGTGACTCATCTTCTCCTTTTATATTCATTCCTTATCTCGTGCGTAACTCTTCCTATCATAGTTATATCTTTCGTGCCATTATGAATTGTTTGATATCAACCTCACCCATATTTTGTTAGTTAAACATAAATGTGTTAGTAATGCTTGATAACTAAGGATGAGTTCTTAATATATATATGCACTATAGCAATATCTGTATTCTTTAGTAGTTTAACCCTTAGGTAGCACCATGTAGCCTAGTAGAAATTGTTAGATCATTTGAGCTAGATCATACCCCTAATAGTTAGTCAAGACCTTAAGTGTTCCCTAAAACTTAGACATTGCCTAGGAAAGAGTTGAAGGCACTTGTTACGAACTGATGACTATGACAAATCGCTGGCAAGGTAGCGACAGTTGCCGCCAGACGATTATAGTAGAGTAGTCGAATTACTTGCAGCCATACTGGCCAGGTGGCGAGGCAGTATTAGACTATGATACTTGACGGTTATGGGAAAAAGTCATAGTTATGAGATTCTAGACAGGTATCCCAAGATTCTCGACCCAATAAATATAATTGCCTTACAATCTAGACAATAGCTTCAAAGAAGGTGACCACTAGTAGAATTCTTGTAAGTTGGGTAGTGTAGACGAGTTAGAGGATGATAAAGTAGTGGATGGACAATAGATGAGAAAGTGTTAGAATGGCAGACCATGAGTTTTAGGAGTCCTACTAGATACCAATGCAGTGTGATAGTTATAGTTATCATTATGAATATGGGTTAGTGTCAATTTCGAGAACGAAATTTTTGTAAGTTGGGTAGAATATAAAATCCCTATTTTTAAAAATTGTATTTATTATATTTTTTTTTTAATTAATAATTTAATTATGGTAATTATGTGCTAAATAGGAGAAATAGATTTTTTAATAATTTTTATGTTAGGTGTTCGGGCACTTAGAGGACTTATGCGACCATCAGGAATTTTTTGGAATTTATTCCATGTAGGAGACCCCTTGAGTTGTTGCTAGCCTAACGATGTGCATTACCCTAATATATAAATTTTTCTTATGAGTATATATATATATATATATGTATATACAAATATATATATGTATATATATATTTTATAAAGAGAAGAAAAATTAGAAAATAAGAATTTAAAATTTAACTAATATAATAAGATAATAATAATTACTATGCTTAATACCCACTCTTCCAGCAGGAACTTTAGCTTTTGCTAAAGTTGCTATTAAGCGGACTTTGGCTGTTGACCGTCTGCCACTTCAACCATTAGACCCGTCCAATATACATTAGTTGCTGCAGCAACTTCACACCCAAGGAAGCCTGCGGACTCAACCCATAACTCTCTCTCCCTCTCTCCTAATTATATATAATATATATATATATATTAGCTCTCCAAAACCCTAACCTAATAGTTCCAGACCTTCTCTTCCCATCTATAGCCGTCACCGCAGCCAGAGAAGCCCCAAGCCATCCAACCATCCCGTCGACTCTGACCTCGCGCGCTGCAGTTTCCCACTCGAGGCACCTTCGCTCCGGCGCGATTTTCCGTCGACTCGCTTGACCAAACGCTGTTCCGTTTTCATAGGTATGATCTCCCCTCAACCCTCTCCAATATTCGTTTTATAGCCAACCTCAGAAAACGTGTACCCCTAGGTGTAAATCAGCGTCCAAAATGGACGGACAGACAGAATTCTGGAATCGCAGAATTCCAGAATGACCACCCGTATTGCCGAGTTCGTATCTCCCACCACAGAGATCCGAATTCGGTGATTCTTTTTGATACCTGTAGAATACCTGACCTAGTTTAATTTCTGTAAAATAACCCTAGGCTAATAGTTGCTGTGGACATAGTTATATTCGTCACAAAACTACGCACACCCACTTTTTCCGGTTTTCTAAAAGTTAGAAAACGGAGCGCGCCCGGCCAAACGGGACCGCCCTGCCGTGTGCCAAGTGTACCCAATGGTGCACGCAGCATAATTGGACACGTAAAATTTCGTGGGGACTGTTCGGACGCGTGTACGCGCCAGAATCAGGCCGTATCCGTGGACACATTTCGTGTCGCCACTTTTATGGAACTCGTACGTATTTTGTGCACGCTTGTCAGATTGCGACAAAACTTGCGCCACTGGACTCGTGGTAATGCGCTGGTCCTGTGACCCAATTTTCACGCAATTCTGAGACGGTTGACCAAATCGCCAATTGGCGGGCCCCACAGTTGACTTTTTGGACAAATAGTGTTTGGCTCATCGGAATTCACATTTGGACATACCGTTGGGTTCGTATTGACATCTAGATTTGTTTGACCTATAGTTTGTCCCATTTAGAGACTGTTACCCTTGGCACGCTTTTCGGTGCAAAGTGGACCACAGGTGGACCCCACTTTCACTCGAAATTACCATTTTGCCCCTGTGTCCAAATTGGACGAAAGGGAAGTGCTTTCTAGCTATTTTGCTTATTTTGGCAATGTTGGCGATATCTATTTCAGCATCTGGAGACATTTGTTCTGAGGCCATAGCTTCTGATCCTGTATATTGGACATCTGGACATGATATTTTGCAGCTTCTTGCCAGGCAAGTATACCTTGCCATTGTACTGTTATTTATATTCCATATGTTGCATGCATCTTTATTTTCTGTTCTTAGTTCATATATTTTAATTGTTATATAAAATGCTCGCGACGGTGACGCCGCGATAGGTTTTTATTTATGTATTGCATTGACCTTGTTCATGAGACTACCCCATTATCATGTAGCACCATTAGGTTTCATTTGACTATGACACATATTTTTACACGAGTTGTGAGTCTCATATAGATCACGGACGCACGTATTGACTGATCATCGGTACGTGTGGGACGTGCGTTAGGAATAACTGCTGTTAGAAACTTTGCATGCTAGTAGACTTGGCAGTTATTAGAGGTCCATGGACATAGCCTATTGTAGTACGGTGGTCCCATCCTTGTCCTTGTTTGGTTGCAGGATTGGGCTAGGGTACTAAGAATAGGCTATGGACCAAATCGTGTCATGGATGTGACATGCTTAGAGCATGGGGTGGGGAGAACAACAAGTACCGCATTTGAGCTCCTTTACACTTTTTCTCCTGTACGCCCGGATTCTCCGCTGGAGATACGGGTCATGATGACCACTATATATTATGTACTATCAGGCGGGCCACCGGCGTTCAAAAGACGATGTACCTTTTAGGCCCCTGGATCTTCAAAAGAGAACCATGCCAAATCCCAGTTTTCAGCCAGATAGCTCACTTGTGGGGAAAGGTGTTCTTAACTGCATTCACTTAGACGACTAGGTGACCCAATGGATGTTTATTTTCAGTACTTTATTGGCATGTGTTTAAGTATACTTGTTATATCCCTCTGAGGACCTGGTCCGCTGCCAGGTGTACCTGTTCTTGAGTATTTGCAGGAGCACAAATTTGGAAGGACATAGATGCTCCGTGGATGTCTTCTCTTCGAGCCGTGATTGGTAGCTGGTACTTATATTGTTTGAGTGAGTTGTACTTATATTGTATTTACTTTTCCATTCGAGTTGGTAGTGGATTTGTTTCCATCCAACTATTATCTTTAGATCCTTTTATTGAGATCTAGTTTCATAGTTACTGGTTATTTATTTCTATATAATTTTGGTGGATGAGATTTAGATTTTTCCCTGTGACTTGTATTACATTTTTACCACTTGTGGATTTGATATTCATAATACAGCGTACATATGGATTTGGTTTCCATATATTGGAGTTGCCATATCCATGCGGCTGGCATGCTTACGTGTCCTAGTCCTACGTATTTTTGGGACTGGGGCGTGACAGTAATATCCGGCAAACCACACGTGTCGTGCATGGCTGCTATTATTCCAGAAAGACCATAGGATGGAAAGGGTAGTTCACACGTCCACTAAGTATTTCCCTTGCCCACAAGTAGATATGGATTCCAAACCAGTCACGAAGAAATAACAATAATCCATAACAGTCACGTATCTCATAATAAGAATTCATCATACTAATCCGTGTAACAAGTGTCAAGAATCAAATAATCAATACTAAGCATGCCTTATAGAGACTATCAAGCACTAAAAGTAATCACGGAAATGTACTCGCCTGTGGTCCTTAGCTGGTATGAATCAGAATCCAAGTCACAGTCCAAATAGCCTACGTATTACAAATTTACCATGTCAAAAGATAATTTATTTTAATTTATTTAATTCTGGAATAATTACTCTAAAATCCTATTTTAATCTTATTATTCTAATTTTTAGGTTAATTCCTAATTTTTGTCCAAAGAAACTGAATTTTATCAACTCGAGACTCATGGCACGTAAATCGAGGCGATCTGTTGACCAAAAAGTCAACCAATACAAACTCAACTTTGATGCATGGTTTCCTATAGATTTCAGAATCACAAATATACTAGAATTTATAGCTCGTCCGAATTCAATTATATTTGGAAATTATTGAACATACAAAATTGTATTATGCAGCGGTGGTTGATTGTTAACCTAGAAGTTCTACAGAATTAACAGCATAAAAATATTTTGTATTAAATCTTAGGGAAAAGATATGTCAATTATCTCGACATTATATTTTCAAAACTTCAAACGGTTCATGATTCTGATTTCTAGTTCTTCCAGAATCGCAAAAACACCGAGACGCATCTATTTTCGGACATGCTGTGCTCTACGAATTTTTCAGAATTTAATATTCATAATTTCATGAAATAATTTACATATTCAGAAAACTAATCTCAATACGGTTCTAATGTAAGAAATTGGGCCACGTTTGGAGTCCAGAGCTATGAGTAATGGCTTCTGGAATATAAAGGAAACCCTAGATGATAATTCTCCAAAATCGGCTAAAAGAAAACCCTAGAATTTATAAACCAAATACTATATATATAGAGGAGAGAGAGCGCAGCCACAGCTAAAGGACGTGCCATGTGGCATCTATCCGTTGCTGCCCGCTCGGATCGAACGACCAGCGTTCAAGTCGGCTTGGCTCGACTGAGTCCGAGTCCGATTAGGACTCGGCTCGGCTCAGCTCGGCTTGGCTTGGACCGAGTTCACCCGCCCTCGCCCTCTCTCACTGACCGCTGGGCCCCGCTGACTGGGCCGCGCTGGCTGACACGCGGGCCAGGTTGGATGCTGACTGGGCGGGTTGGTTTTATTAGTTTTTTTTCTTCTGAAAATTAGTTTTTAATTCAGTTTTTCATAATTAACTCAAAATAAATGCTAAAAATAATCAAAAAATTTCCAAAAAATTCTAGAAAATAAATTTGATTATTTAGAACCTAAAATAAAAGTTTAGAATATTTTTAATTATATTTGACACTAAAATAAATTCTTGCAAGTCCTATAAAATTAGTGTTACTAGTTTTTAATTAACCAATAATTATGAAAAAAAATCCAATAGCCCCAAATTAATCTAGTAACAACATTTAAGCTAGAATTTTAGGATACGGAGGTTACAACTTAGGCCTAACACGGGCTATATTTAAAAGGTGAGCTAGCATGATCATGCATGAGTGACATGATCTGCTAACTATAACGGGCTATACTAAATCACGGACTATAAGTTATGATCACATATCCACTAATACTTCCCCAACCACCAACTAGTACACGGATCCAAATCATGATACGTTATAACACGTATATCATACTGCACGGTCTATAATATCATGTACTATGATCATGATCTATATAATCACAAAGATATTACGGTAATCACTGAGTAATCACGAAACACGACACGACGATCACTGAGTAACCCCGACAATAATATCTCATGACCAAAATCTACATATACCAATCCGTGAAACCATTGTGTCAAGAGTCAAATATATCAATACTAAATATATGAAACATAGAGGCTATCAAATAAAAAAACTATCAGAGAATATACTCGCATATGGTCCTGAGCAAATGGTATATCTCGATATCTGAGCTGGTGTCACACTCACTTAAATATGAACATCATGTTACTTAGTGTAATAAAGTGAGAAATAAGATAAAATGCACTAAAGATGATTTTCTAGGTCCATACTAGGTCTCACTAGTCAAGCTATGTCAAGGTCGACTTTTGGGTCAAACTTGGTCAACTCTAGGTCTACCCTAATATATTAGACTCCTATGAGCTACTAACTAGCTAATACTAATTAATTTTAGCTATACTAGGTCATTACCTTAGTGTAAGTAAGAACTTAGATATTAGCTATACTAGCTAGTATTACCTGTCACGACCCGCACCCGGTGTAAGGGTACAAGTCGGGAACAACGCCCAGCCTATGCCGCAGAATCGACGGTAGAACGCTGTCTGGGTAATCTATCTAGCAATATAATGAACTACCAACAATAACAATATACTCAATCACAGATCTAAGATGGAACGAGAATGAATATAATAAAGAATAGAATAGTCATATACAACTCATGAGTCTAAAATAATATATCAATGAGTCTGAAAGAAGTACTAACAAATAAACTAGAGATAAATCCAGTACAAGAAATACTAAGAAGCTACTAAACTCAGTCATCTGTCTCAGTTGGGATAAGTCCCTCCTGAACCAGGGTCTCAGACTCTAAACCCACAACATCCTGAGGTCCATAATGTGTAGGGTACCAGTCCTCAGTGTCATCTGGGAAAAATATATCCAGTTAGGAAAGGAGCAGAATACATCTCTAACAGCAGTTCTAATCAATGATAAAAACTATGTAACAGTAAATAAATGTGAATATACATGATGCACAATAGATACAAGAGATACACAATAGGGAAATACTGAAATAAATATAAGAATGAACAATATGTCAATAGAAAAGAATACTAATGTCTAAGTGTGTGAGTACAAGCTTTAACATGTGATCGGCTTGGGAACTTGCACAAGAGTATAATGGCCTGGCTGATCATACGTGCGGTGCATGATCAACACTCACAAGGAATAAGACATGCACAAGGAGGGTATGATCACATATCTACACTAAAATACTCTCCACCCTGACTGGTATAATAGATCCAACTATGGTATGCTATGGCACGGGATTCTCTAGAAAGGTAGCAAATCTCCCCGAGAATTAGTGTCTGTATATGCACAAGATAATCAATAAAATAAGACTTGTACAAGATATACCATATACAAGGAATAACATCTCATGACGAGATCCGGATATACCAATCCGTGTAACCATCATGTCAAGAAACATGGATATTTATACTAGATACAATGAACATAGAGGATATCATAAACGAGAAACTATCAGAGAATGTACTCACATAAAATCCAATGAATGGTCTCACAGATGTCTGATACGGTGCCTCGAAGACCTAGATATGGAATACAACATCAATACAAGGTTCTGGAAAGCAAATAAGTTAAACTAGTCAATTTCTAGGTCAACAAGTCAACTCTAAGTCAAAAGTCAAACTATGGTAAACTATAAGGTCAACTATGGTCAAATATGGTCAACTGTCTAATTCTAGATTGCAAAAGTATAATACAAGGATATTGGGTTCAATTACTAAAGTCTATGTCACAAAACTCATATCTTAAATACTAGGATACCGTACCTCCAGATACGTAAATCCTAAAAGAAAAACATCACAAATAAATGCCAAAACAATATTATTAAGTAAAATCTTAAGGACAAACATTAATTAGGTACCTCGGTTTTGAACCAACTTGGTATCACAACATAAACCCATAATTTTGATACCCCAAACCCAATACCTTGGGTATCCCCAATACCTTGGTATTTACCTTGGTATCTCAAGGTAATACCCCAAACATTTGTTATATTAACTACCCGTAAGTATATATATATATACTACACTAATTATTATACATATACTATAAGTACTATTAGCAATTAGGAATGTATCTCTCTCTCTATATATATATATTAAATACCATATATATATGTATACCTATATATATAAATATCCAAAAACTGCCAAACTGTCACTAATGATCGCTGCTGACTGTCGCTGAAGCCACTAATATTCTGATACTCTGCTGTTTTAGCGACGGTTCTGCTGCCGTCGCTAAACTACTGTCGCTGCTGCTGTTGTGCTATTGCTGTTGCCGCTGCCTTGTTGCGACGATGCTGCTGTCGCCTTTGCTGCTGTCGCTGCTGCTATGCTTTTGCTGCTGCTACTGCGTTATCGCGACGCTGCTGCTGTCGCCTTTGTTGTTGTTGCTGCTACAGCGGCTGCTGCTGTGTTGTTGCGACGCGACTGTTGTCGCTATAACCAGTATATATATATATGTATATATCTATATATATATCTATATATATATGTATATATATACATACCAATATATAATATATACTTACATCTATAACTTTTAATACATGCAATTACTACATGTGAATACACCTACACTCATACTCCTCACATACATACATATATATATATATATATATATATATATATATATATATATATATATATGTAAGCCTCATGATTTTCAGTAATTATTAATTTGGACTTTTCACAATTTTTTGGAATTTTTCGAGATTTTTCTGTAATTCAAACCTAGGCTCTTGGTAATTAAATAAATTTTATTTGTTGTTAATTACTATTAAAATATTATGAAAATAATATTTTATGGTATAAAATGGAAAACCGGACATAGGATAATTTTCTGTGAATTTATTGGACTCCGGAAGCATTTATAAAGCCCTAAAAACTATTAAATAAATAAACCGAATCAAACCCCTAAATAAACCCGGTTCAATTGAACCAAACCAACTCAAACCAAACCCAAAACCGTATCGGGTCGGGTCGGATCTAGACCCGAACCCGAAACCCGACAACCCGTACCCGCACCTAAACACTAAGCGGGTCGGGCCGGATTCATGTGAACCCGACCCGCGGACCCATGCCCGAACCCTAATCCCAAGTCTCATCGGGATTACTGTTCATCCCCCTTAAATACCCTCGTTAAGCGTGCCAGCCACCCGGAACCCTAACGCGCCGCCGTCGTCTTTCTCTCCCTCAGCTCCGGCGAGAACCCTAGCCGCCTACTACCTCCTCCTCCAGTCTTCCTCCCAACAACTCCCCCGTCCTCCGCCTAGCCGACGAAGACGACCACGAGAAAACGGCCACCGTCCCGCAGAACCACCCCCACCAGCGTCCCAGGTGCACCTCCGCCCTAGCCTCCATAATCACCTCCTTCTCCCCTCGACCTCCAACTCCCGCTCCACCATCGACACCCCGCAGTGCCGACGCTTGCCTGAACCCTAGCTCCGTCGAACTCCCCTCCGCGCTGTCCGCCGACTCGAGCCCGCCGCAGCCGACCTAGCCCCGACTCCCAGAACGCCATCCGCCATCACCCGCCTTCCTCCACGCCCGCCGCGCCTCCAGTGCTGCCTTAGCCCGCGGCCCTGACCCCACCTTCCCTCCTCTTCCTCCTTCCCTTCTTCTTCCCTGACGCCAGGCCGTCCTCTCCGGTCATCTCCCCCGGCGAGCCATTCTTCCCTGCTGCAACCCAACTCATCTCCGTCGCCTCCTCCTCCCTGTCGTCACCCTCCACAGTCTCCACTACCACGTCGACCCCCACCGGAGCTGCAACCTCCGGCCACCCCCTTCCGTCCATCTCTGACTTCCTGTTCAAACCGGCTCCCCGACCCGCTGACCTAGGCCTGGACACGGTAGTGCAGGACACAGCGGACATGAGCACCTAACCCTAGGGCAGACATAGCGGACACAGCCTGGACACAGGACTCGGTTGACCCAGGACACGTCCAGGACACGAAGGAGACTCGGACACAGGAAATCAGTCTTCACGGAGCCCTATTCAGGTAACGTTTCCTCTCACCTCGTGATTCTGTTTTCGATTCTGTCAGTTGCATCGCGTAGACTGTATGACCCTCTCGGTGCCCGTGCAACCCGCTCGGTGCGTCGCGTCCTGTGGTGATCACGAACCGCGATCCAAAAACAAGAAAAACAACGCCCTGTTTTATCCCGGAACTGAGTACGCCCCGCCAAACGGGACGACTTGGTCATACGCGATCTTTACCGAAATGTGCGCGATGTTGATACGGACGTGTGGAATTTTGCAGAAGTCGATTCGGATGTGCGTGCACCCCAGAATCAACGCGTATCCGCCGACAACGCCCTGTATCCGTCCATTCTGGAATATGCTGTAACTTTGTGTACATACGTCGGATCGAGACGAAACTTGTGCCATCGGACTCGTAGCAATGCGCTGGTCCTGTGACCCAAGTTTGGTTCGATTCTGAGAACGTTGACAAAATCGCGTATCGTGGGCCCCACAAGCTCCACTTGACGTGCGATTTTGTGATCGGCTCATCGGAATCCAATTTTGGAAGTTCTGTTGGGTTCGTATCATTATTCCTGACTTGTTGACACTAAGTTTGGCGAATTTGGAGACCTTTGATCCTGACACGCTTTTCGGTGCAAAGTGGCCCACATGTGGATCCCGCTTTGACCCGAAAATGTCATTTTTGCCCTTGTGTCCAAATTGGACTTAAGGACAGGCGTTTCTAGCTATTTGATATTTTCTGAATCTAATGGTGATGTTTATTTTAGCAACCGAAGTAGTACCTGCAGATCACACTGAGACCAGAGCTACAGTTGGAGCCAGAACCCCAAGCAAGTGTACCTCACCAAAACTTGCAGTTCTTGCTACTTATTTCCTTGGCTTATATATATATATTGTGGTTCATGCTTGACCTAGGACCGTGCGACTTTACTTAGCGTCCGATTCATAGTCGGGTGCCAACACCGTACGCGGCGTTGTGTATTGTCATCTAGACATGGATACCGAGACCCCATCTTTCTCGTACTTGTCCTATCAAGTACATTATAACCCAGGACACTTGACACTGTTCATGAGACAAAATCTTCCTGAGATATTCATGGTGATTCTGTATAGGATACAGGTTTTATAACATAGACATTATATTCCTAGACATTATATGACTTGCTGTATTAGATATGATCTTACGTGACATGGACATGGGGCCACATGGACATGAGACGTATGATTACATTGGGTGGGGAGAGACACGCAGGCTACAGGTTGATTTTATATTATGCCAGCGTCTCAGTCTTTCGCTGAGCTAGACGACCACATGATATCACTGCTACCGGCTCCCCGACACAGAGCTTGTAGTGGTTTCAGCCTGAGTTCTAGTGCTGCTCTCATCTTGCATTTTACTTAGCTGGTTATATAGTGTTTCCATCTTGTTTCATTTATTGTTGGAGAGACACACAGGCTACATGTTGATTTTATATTATGCCTGTGTCTCAGTCTCTCGCTGAGCTAGACAACTACATGATATCACTGCTACCGGCTCCCCTACACAGAGCTTGTAGTTGTTTCAGCCTGAGTACTGGTGATGTTCTCACCTGCATTTCACATAGATGGTTACATATTTACCCTGTTTATTTCATTGACTATTTCACTGCATTATTATGGCTTGTATTTTCTGTACCTTGTTATGTCCCCTGAGGACCTGGATCCGGATTATGTCCCCAGGATTAGCAGAGGAGATCCACCCAGAGTTATACAGTACAGGAGCATCAGCAGAAGCAGGAACAGGAGCAGTTACTGGAGTAGTACCAGATTCAGAAGACGAATGATCACCGAGGTTATCTTCTGAGTATATATTGTTCCATACTCAGTATTGGTTGTAGTTATCTTTATTCTTGTATCTTGACAGATGTATCAGACTCATTGTCGGGTTATTTTCCTAGTTTATATTTTATTGAGATATGATCTTGCTTTATGATTCTGATATTGTGGTATTTATTCTGTGGATGAGATTAGTATATTTAGACCATTATTGTTATACTACAGCTTAAGCAAGCCCTGATGGATCCATTAAATTGGGTTTGTCCATCGGTGTGTGCTGCTGGCCGTTGCCACGCGTCTAGTCCCTCGATATTTTGGGACTGGGGCGTGACATGTTTTTTGTGGTAGCCCATGCAGGTCAACGACTAAATTGTTCAGTTTTAACTTAGGGACCGAGCAAGCCTGCAATAAGATAGAATAAGTTTCTAGGATCTCATCCACTTGCTTGAAACGTTCTTGATATCTATATCGGATACGAATTAAATTCTTAAATTGCATCCTGCCTTGATTCCTGAGCGCCTCTTATTGTTTATTTTGGTTGCAGAGTTATGGATTCACGATCAAACAACGAGACTCCTGCAAGATCACCATGAGATGCTGTGGTAACCAACGAAGATGAAGTAACACCAGTTGATGAAGGTCAAGCAGCTCAACCACGCAATCAAGCAAGTCAGCACGCCTCAAGAATTCAGCAAGATGATCTCCCACCTCCGCCGTAGTTTACTCCACCAATGCCCGTATTTCCACAAGGGCAGGCCATGGACAGACAACAGATGTTTCAAATGATCTATGCAATAATGCAAGCTCAACAAGAGGCTTTGAGTCGCAGCCTAGTAACCGCACTAGAGCAGGCGACGGGCTCTATTTTTGATTTTTGCCAGCTGAAGCCCCGTACCTTCTCAGGCAAAGAGGAGCCCACAGAAGTTCATGAGTGGCTCACCAACACTCAACATCAATTAGAAGCAGCCGAGCTTCCAAGAGAACATTGGATGACTGCCGTCAGAATACAGTTGACGGACAATGCACATCACTGGTGGCTATCTAAGGAGACACAGCTCGGACCAGACCAAGTCACTTGGAAAGAGTTTTCCAGACTCTTTCAGGAGATGTACATACCAGCCATCGCTCGATCAGAACTTTGCGACAAGTTTAATTACCTCACTCAAGACAGTATGACAGTAGAAGAGTACAACGCATAATTCATTCGTCTAAGTCGCTTTGCCCTAACCCTGATCCCGACAGAAGAAGAGAAGGCTGAAAAGTTCTTCGACGGATTAAACATTGAGCTACAGAAACTAATTAGATCCGTTGCACCTATATCTTACCCGGACATCCTTGCTGCAGCCCGACGCCTGGAGCGCGTCATCAGGAGAGAAGCCAGTCTGAAGCGGTCATCCATATCAGCACCAGCCGGAGCACCACAGAAAGAAGCTACAAAGAGACCTCACATGCACCAGCCATCAGAAACATTTCCACAAGCACTACCTATCTGTCAATATTGTCGCAAGCGAGGCCATGTTGAGGACGAGTGCAGACGAAAAAGGAAAGTATGTTTAGCTTACGGATCCAGTCAGCATTTATTGAGGGAATGCCCTGAGCATCGAGAAATAGCACCAATGGTTCACCAACAAGCGTTACCAGTACCGAGGCCAACCAATCCAGTATTAGGAGCACCACAAACGAAAGTTGAAGAAGTCCTACCACCAGCTCCAGGAGGGTATCAACCGAGGCCACCTTTGATACCACAAGCAACACTCTTCCAGCAGGCTCAACAGCAGCAGAGGAATCAACTGCAAGAACGTGAATAAGCTCCAGCGATGACTTTGGAAGACGCACAGACCCATGGAGTAGCTAATGCGCATAATTTTTCGTAGTTATCTGTTTATAAATTTATTTTATCTCGTGCCTATTGGTTCATAACCTCAGCCTTAACCTATGTAGTTTTGAACTGCTAATAATTTATAACCTAGAATATTTTTATAATTAATAACTGTAGAGATTATAGAGTCTTTTGTTATTGTGCTTATTTTGTGTTATTTTATGAACTTGAATTAAGTTGTACCTCCTTCCATCCTCATCTAGCGTGCTTATAATTGTTGTACTACCTTGACTTATGCTGCTAATATAGCCTAGTTTTGTAAGCTTATCCTTTTATCGAGCTTGTTCATGACATATGTATTATTGGGTCGACACACTAATACAATTGTCTATTCAGAATCAGTGTATTACGGTCTGATCAACCTTAGTGTATTTTGGTTCGCTCTTCACACGACTACTTCACGTGGATTGAGATATATAGTTGACTAGTATACATGCCCTCTAGATATGTCTGCGCATATCGTATCAGTTACATAACCGTACTAATACGAGCATGCGAACAAAGGATTACCAGAATAGGATTTCAATCCACAATTGTCTTGACAAATCCCATTAGAATTCGTTAAACGCCTTGATCATGATACTTCTATTCTATTACCTCACCCTTGAAATCTTTATTATTGATCTTCGTCTTCCCTTATTTCAGAAAGATGAAACCTCATGCTTGGTATAAGTTTGATATATAGACAATACTAGATATACGCCACAGGCCGGTCGTATTGTTGATGACCCTTTTATACATGATTAAGGGAATACCATAGGTGATGTGTTTGGTGTTAAAGACTTGAGGATTCAATACCATGATTAAATAAGTTGGGACATAGTTTTATTAGATGTATAGCCTTAGATGATAGATGGGTAAATTCTAAGTTGGGTAGAGACCGCAATGTTCACTTGAGAGGAATCCTTTAGACTGTAAACAAGTAAGATTGGATAGAGAGAACCCTACCATATTTTAATTTCGAGGACAAAATTTTTATAAGTTGGGTAGATTGTAAGCCCCCTGATTTTTAGTAATTATTAATTTGGACTTTTTCCAATTTTCTGGAATTTTCTGGGATTTTTCTGTAATTCAAACATAGGCTCTTGGTAATTAAATAATTTTTATTTGCTGTTAATTACTATTAAAATATTATGGAAATAATATTTTATAGTGTAAAATGGAAAACCGGACATAGGGTAATTTTCTTTGAATTTATTGGACTCCGGAAGCATTTATAAAGCCCTAAAAACTATTAAATAAATAAACCAAATCAAACCCCTAAATAAACCCGGTTCAATTGAACCAAACCAACTCAAACCAAACCCAAAACCGTATCGGGTCGGGTCGGATCTAGACCCGAACCCAAAACCCAACAACCCGTACCCGCACCTAAACACTAAGCGGGTCGGGCCGGATTCATGCGAACCCGACCCGCGGACCCATGCCCGAACCCTAATCCCAAGTCTCATCGGGATTACTGTTCATCCCCCTTAAATACCCTCGTGAAGCGTGCCAGCCGCCTGGAACCCTAACGCGCCGCCGTCGCCTTTCTCTCCCTCAGCTCCGGCGAGAACCCTAGCCGCCTACTACCTCCTCCTCCAGTCTTTCTCCCAACAACTCCCCCGTCCTCCGCCTGGCCGACGAAGACGACCACGAGCAGACGACCACCGTCCCGCAGAACCACCCCCACCAGCGTCCCAGGTGCACCTCCGCCCTAGCCTCCCTAATCACCTCCTTCTCCCCTCGACCTCCAACTTCCGCTCCACCATCGACACCCCGCAGTGCCGACGCTTGCCTGAACCCTAGCTCCGTCGAACTCCTCTTCGCGTTGTCCGCCGACTCGAGCCCGCCGCAGCCGACCTAGCCCCGACTCCCAGAACGCCATCCGCCATCACCCGCCTTCCTCCACGCCCGCCGTGCCTCCAGTGCTGCCCTAGCCCGCGGCCCCGACCCCACCTTCCCTCCTCTTCCTCCTTCCCTTCTCCTTCCCCGACGCCAGGCCGTCCTCTCCGGTCATCTCCCCCGGTGAGCCATTCTTCCCTGCTGCAACCCGACTCATCTCCGTTGCCTCCTCCTCCCCGTCGTCACCCTCCACAGTCTCCACTACCACGTCGACCCCCACCGGAGCTGCAACCTCCGGCCACCCCCTTCCGTCCATCTTCGACTTCCTGTTCAAACCGGCTCTCCGACCCACTGACCTAGGCCTGGACACGGCAGTGCAGGACACAGCGGACACAAGCACCTAACCCTAGGGCAGACACAGCGGACACAGCCTGGACACAGGACTCGGTTGACCCAGGACACATCCAGGACACGAAGGAGACACTCGGACACAGGAAATCAGTCTTCACGGAGCCCTGTTCAGGTAACGTTTCCTCTCACCTTGTGATTCTATTTTCGATTCTGTCAGTTGCGTCGCGTAGACTGTATGACCCTCTCGGTGCCCGTGTAACCCGTTCGGTGCGTCGCGTCCTGTGGTGATCGTGAACCGCGATCCAAAAACAAGAAAAATAATGCCCTGTTTCACCCCGGAACTGAGTACGCCCCGCCAAACGGGATGACTTGGTCGCACGCGGTCTTTATCGAAATGTGCGCGACGTTGATACGGACGTGTGGGATTTCGCAGAAGTCGATTCGGATGTGCGTGCACCCCAGAATCAACGCGTATCCGCCGACAACGCCCGTATCCGTCTATTCTGGAACATGTTGTAACTTTGTGTACACACGTCGGATCGAGACAAAACTTATGCCATCAGACTCATAGCAATACGCTGGTCCTGTGACCCAAGTTTGGTTCGATTCTGAGAACGTTGACGAAATCGCGTATCGTGGGCCCTACAGGCTCCACTTGACGGACGATTTTGTGGTCGACTCATCGGAATTCAATTCTGGAAGTTTCGTTGGGTTCGTATCATCATTCCTGACTTGTTGATACTAAGTTTGGCGAATTTGGAGACCTTTGACCCTGACACGCTTTTCGGTGCAAAGTGGCCTACATGTGGACCCCGTTTTGACCCGGAAATGTCATTTTTGCCTTTGTGTCCAAATTGGACTTAAGGACAGGCGTTTCTAGCTATTTGATATTTTTTGAATCTAATGGTGATATTTATTTCAGCAACCGGAGTAGTACCTGCAGATCACACTGAGACCAGAGCTACAGTTGGAGCCAGAACCCCAGGCAAGTGTACCTCGCCAAAACTTGCAGTTCTTGCTACTTATTTCCTTGGCTTATATATATATATTGTGGTTCATGCTTGACCTAGGACCGTGCGACTTTACTTAGCGTCCGATTCATAGTCGGGTGCCAACACCGTACGCGGCGTTGTGTATTATCATCTAGACATGGATACCGAGACCCCATCTTTCTCGTACTTGTCCTATCAAGTACATTATAACCCAGGACACTTGACACTGTTCATGAGACAAAATCTTTTTGAGATATTCATGGTGATTCTGTATAGGATACAGGTTTTATGACATAGACATTATATTCCTAGACATTATATGACTTGCTGCATTAGATATGATCTTACGTGACATGGACATGGGGCCACATGGACATGAGACGTATGATTATATTGGGTGGGGAGAGACACGCAGGTTACAGGTTGATTTTATATTATGCCGGCGTCTCAGTCTTTCGCTGAGCTAGACGACCACATGATATCACTGCTACCGGCTCCCCGACACAGAGCTTGTAGTGGTTTCAGCCTGAGTTCTAGTGCTGCTCTCATCTTGCATTTCACTTAGCTGGTTATATAGTGTTTCCATCTTGTTTCATTTATTGCTGGAGAGACACATAGGTTACATGTTAATTTTATATTATGTCGGCGTCTCAGTCTCTCGCTGAGCTAGACAACTACATGATATCACTGCTACCGGCTCCCCTACACAGAGCTTGTAGTTGTTTCAGCCTAAGTACTGGTGATGTTCTCACCTGCATTTCACATAGATGGTTACATATTTACCCTGTTTATTTCATTGACTATTTCACTGCATTATTATGGCTTGTATTTTCTGTACCTTGTTATGTCCCCTGAGGACCTGGATCCGGATTATGTCCCCAGGATTAGCAGAGGAGATCCACCCAGAGTTATACAGTACAGGAGCATCAGCAGAAGCAGGAACATGAGCAGTTACTGGAGTAGTACCAGATTCAGCAGACGAGTGATCACCAAGGTTATCTTCTGAGTATATACTATTCCATACTCAGTATTGGTTATAGTTATCTTTATTCTTGTATCTTGACAGATGTATCAGACTCATTGTCGGGTTATTTCCCTAGTTTATATTTTATTGAGATATGATCTTGCTTTATGATTCTGATATTGTGGTATTTATTCTGTGGATGAGATTAGTATATTTAGACCATTATTGTTGTACTACAGCTTAAGCATGCCCTGATGGATCCATTAAATTGGGTTTGTCCATCGGTGTGTGCTGCTGGCCGTTGCCACGCGTCTAGTCCCTCGATATTTTGGGACTGGAGCGTGATAATATATATATATATATATATATATATATATATATATATATATATATATATATATATATGTGTGTGTGTGTGTGTGTGTGTGTGTGTGTGTGTGTAGTAACATATGTATATGCATAACACCATATCTAATTACATATATATATATATATATATATATATATATATATATATATATATATATATATATAGATACATATGTACACAATATTACATATTACAATATAGTATCATATATATATATATATATATATATATATATATATATATATATATATATATATATATATATATAGCTACCACCATATAGAATTTGTATATACATAACTATACATATGTGCTTACATATATATAACCACCATATAGAATATGTAAATACATGGTAACATACACACATACACAGTAATATGTATATACATAACTATACATATGTGCTTGCATATATATAACCATACAATAATATGTAACACACATTATATAAATATAACAACATATAATTATCTATTGAACATATACATATCTATACATACTAATATATATAATTATGCTTACATGTAGAAGAATAGCCATATAACAATATATACACGTATAGTATATACATAGATACATAGATCTAAGACACAATATTACATAAATATAATTACACAACAATATATATATATATATATATATATATATATATATATATATATATATATAAATTTTATCACAATGACAAGAGAAATAGATCCATAATTTAAATTACACAAACACATGGATCGTACCACCCCGTATCCCACTAGATCTAGGATACGCATATGACACGAGTCCATTACACATCCAAACGTACCCCGAAGGACACGAACAAGTCATATATATTATTTATGAACAATACAAAGAGTCAAATGCAATTCTACGTGTCCGTGTCAAAATGTGACATGCTCAAAGTCCCATGGCGGAGGAAAACCCCCCAAATCAACACGTACCACCAAATTGCTGGGATACGACCTACACTGTCACGACCCGCACCCGGTATAGGGGCACGAGTGCGTGGGTACGTCCAGCCAACGCCGCAGCATCGGCGGTAGAACGCTGTCTAGGTCTTGATGCTATCTAAACAATCTCACACGAGCATCCGACTCCATGAGGAGACACGGATACCACAATATAATATAAACAACATACTCAATCACAACTACAGCACAATGAGATCTCGAAGAAAATAAGTAAGATGCAACACAAGTCTAAAATGGAAATAGTCTACTCAACAATAATCCAAGTCTCAAATAAGATTGCCGGAGACAAATTCGGTACCAAAATAGACAACTAAGAAACTAACTAGATAACTAGTGATTCTGGCTAAACCTCCCAGAATCACAACTGAACTACCAAGTCCAAGACTGCAGCTACTCACCCTGTGGTCCATAAATGTCGGACACCAGTCCTCTATGCATAGTCTGGAAAATATTTTCCAGTCAGAAAGGAGCAAAGTACATCTCAAATAATATTTCCATTTAATTGATAAGGGCTATAAAACAATAAACAGATAATGCTATATACTGAGAGAAGACAGTGAATAAATGCAATAGCAAAATAAAGAGATAGACAATGTAAAGAGACAGGCAATATAGACAATATGAACAGTCAATGCATATATGAAATGAAGAGAAAGAGGTACAATATCATATACGGGTGATGTAGTATATGATCTAAAATATGAAACTGTAACTATTCTAAGTGTTTGGAATATCAGTCTATCATGTGATCGGCTTGGGACAGAATCAGGCTGGCTATATATGTTTAGCTATGATTTATGTAAGGTCAGGCTAACCATTTGGTTAGCTATGATGCATGTAGAGGTCAGGCTAATCATATATAACAGCTATGAGGCATGTAATGGTCAGGCCACACCCGACGTGAGATATGGGGTGAGCTATGATGCATGTAGAGTTGGGTATGATCACATAATCTACTAATATTTTCTTCGCCCCCAACTAGTACAGTGGATCCAATCACGATATGTCACGATATACGAGCAATATCCAATATATCATCAATGTAACATCTCATAATTTCAGGTCCAATCTATATACTAGTCTGTGTAGCACAGTATCGAGAATCAGATGTAACATTTCTAGATACTGGAATTATAGATATTATCAAATAATTGGAAATTATCAGAGAATGTACTCGCCTTGGGTCCTTAGCTGGTAACACCAATGTCTTGTTCCAGAGTATCGCCTGGATGAACCAACAGTCCTATAGACATATCACAAAATAATACAACATTTGCATTAGATGCTACACTAACACACAATCTAAATACACTGAATTCGGGACTACGCTAGGCATGATACTGGTCAATTAGGGTCATTTAGTAGATAGACACATAAAACATATCATACCTATTATTAACTAGCATTAATACTTACAATATATACATGCACCAAATTTAAATACATATATAATATATATATACCAATTAATTACATGTATAATATATATATTAGTTGAACAATATATATACACACATCATATTGAATAATGTACACATACTAAATATATGTACATACTTACCATACTAATTGAACAATACCCATATACCAATATACATATATATACATCATATGTATGCCAAAAATACATTATATATATATATATATATATATATATATATATATATATATATATATTAGTACATATGCCAGGTAAATACATATACTATATATATATGTATATATATATCAACATTAATATTAAAATATACTAATACTAATACACCAATTGAGTTTGTACTATATATATGTATACATATACATACCAATTATATATATTAAAAATATACTAAGTGTATATACAAAATATATATATATATATATACATATACCAATGAATAAATACATACATATACTAAATATATATATATATATATATATATATATATATATATATATATATATACATATATACCAATTAAATACTCATACCATATACGTATATATATGTATACATATATATACACTAACATATATTATTTAATACGTAAATATACTAATATATTTGAATACATGTACATAAATAGAGAAATACACTAATACATTTATATGCGTATTCGTATATGAATTATACTAATACAACATATATATATACACACATACGTATTTATATACATACATATATACACTAATGAAGGAGGGAAAGAGGGATGTTCACAGGTGGTTGGCTCGACGGTGGTTGGCCGGAGTCGGGGTGGCACTGCTCGGAGAAGAGGAGAGGGAGCTGGTGGTGTTAGGGTGGTGGTAGTGGTGATAGTTGATGATGATGGTGGTGGTGGTAGTAGCTCGGTTGGCCGCCGGGGGAGGAGTTGGCCAGTGGAGGAGCTCGGAGGAGGAGCAGCGGGGTTGCAGTGGTGGTGATGGTGGAGTATGATCGGAGTGGCAGCTCGCCGGAGTTGTGAAGAGGGAAGGAACATCGGTCGGGGTGAAAGCAGGGAGTCGGAGCTCGGGACTCGGCCGGGGTCGGGGTTTGGCCGAGATGCAGTGGCGGCGGTGCAGCCTCGAACTGTTGTCCGGAGGAGGGAATGTGAGTGGTGGTGCTAGGTCGGAGAATATGGAGGGAGGCCGGGGAGTTGCAGGAAGCGGGAGGAGCTTCGGGTCTGGGCCAGAGTCGGGGTGCAGGCTCGAGGGGGTGATGGCACTGATGGTGGTGGTGGTGGTTCGACTCGAGTGGAGGTATGAGGAGTCGACCGGAGTTGACGTGGACCAGGGTCGGGAAGAAGGGAGGAGCAGCCAGGGGTTGAACAGCTCGGGGTTGAGGAGGAGGCTGAGCGGGTCGAATGGGCGCTCGGCGGGCTGGCCGGAGCTCGGCCGGGTGATCGGGTGGTAAGGGTGAAGTGGTTTAATATTTCCCTCTCTTTCAAAATTTAAAAAGAGGAGAAGAAGAAGAAGAAAGGAAGAAGAAGAAGAAGAAAGGAAAAATGAAGAAATGGAGGGTGGCTACGGTTGAGGCTTGTAAGGAGGGAGGATGATGGGGGCTTCCCTAGGTTTGGGGATTAGGGTTTTCTTGGGAAAGAGGGAGGTGATGTGACATTATATAGGAAGGGTGATGGGAAGGTGTGTGGTGATGATAAGCCCTATTTTGAATGGGTGGCCAGGATTCGTCATGGAGAAAAGGAGGGGGTTGGTTGACTAGTCAAATATTGGGCTTCTCCATTTGGTTGAACCAATGGGGTGTTGACACCAAATGCAATATTTGTAAATTAGCCCCCTTAAATTTGGGTATTTACATAGACGCATAAAATGATGAAAAATTGGTGGGCGATTTGGTGTTTGGTGTTTTGCAGGGTGAGGGGGTGTTGTGTGTTTGGTATGGGATTAATTAGTGGGGTATTTGGATTAAGTCGGGATTAAACGGGATCAGTCAAAATGGTATCCCCAATTTAATTAGAAATAAATGCAAGCTGTGTTCTAAATTTAATTAGGAGTACATGGGGCCAAAATTAGGTCGGGTCACAAATATCATTAGTGAAGAAGACTCAGAACAGAATATTACTCTAATTTGGGTTGCACGAAAAATGGGTCAAGATTGCCTCCAATTTCGATTGGAACGCACAACAATACAAAGTTGGAATTTATTTAGAAATTAAATAACGTCCGCAATAAATTTTGTGCGGCTAAAATGAAGCACAAGAGAGCATAATTATGAGTTACAAAAAGGTCTGAATGGAAGGCGGGCATGTCTAGGGCAAGGTTGTGAAATTTGCTGGAAGGCAAAAGCTAGGGTAGCGCTCCAAATATCGAAGCAACGGTAAGGCACAACAATTAAATAAAATTACGGTAATAATTACAACCTCAATTAATTAAATTCTAATTAATACAATTTAATACACAACCCTATAATTCGGTCAGGTGTTCACCTAGTGGGCTTCTAGGTCAAGTCTACCAGCTCAACAATAATGAACACTGTATACATAATATTATAAATACACATCTCATGCAATTATTTAAATTAAATACACGCGATATTTATTATATATAAAAAAATCAAAAAACCTTTGTTTTTGGAACGTGGTAGTGACATACACGTACCCAATTACGGACATGACACTAGCCCCAAACACACAAGCACATGTCAAATTGATCTATAAGACCAATTGACACACACAACAAATATCAATCTCGGAATTCTCCCAAAATTGACACAAAAAGTACCATAACTTTCACAATAGGCCTCCTATGAACACAAAACCAAATCGTATGGGTAGTCTATGCATATGGGTTAATTTCTCATGGTTAAATCTCAGATTTAGAACCTAATTTAAGGGAGAAAACTGAATTGTACCTATTGAGAGATGGATTCCTATTGCAACCTCCAAATATGATAAAATTGGCCTCCAACTTGTAGATCCTTACTCCTCTTTGTAGATCCTTGCTTCCTCCTTCTAGATCCTTGCTCCACTAGCCTCCAATGGTGATTTGGAAAGGAATTGGGATAAAATTTGGTAGAAAAATTAAATAGAAATGAAGGAATTTGGTTGAGGAAAATTCTAGATCTAGTTTCCAAATAAAAGAAGGAGAGAGAAATTAATTCCCTCTCTCTATATAGGCCGTCCCCTCTTTTCCCTCCCTCAAGCTACTATGAATTGTCCAATATATCCCTTGGGGCCTCTCATGAAGAAATAATTAAGGAGGAAAGCTTCTAGTCTAATGGTTCAATTAATTTAATCTATCTCCTTAACAATGAGCTTTCTAAATGGGCTAAATTCTATCAACTAATACATGTTGGTCCATGAGTCTAAACTAAACTAGTTAGGTCCACTAACACAAGTCCAAAATAAATAACTAACATCTAGCAATAATTAAATAGTATAACAAATAATTATTATTATGCACAATATTTAATTAAATATGAACTTACTAAAATACCCTTTCCTAGAAAATGTGGTAGTGACAAGTCTACCCTCCTTAAAATAATTTTGTCCTCGAAATTCAAAGACGAAAACTACCCCTAAAAAATAACAGATATAACAAAAGAACAGAACTAAGAATAGAATTAACTATAAAAGAACATAACATAATAAGGAAAGAACATACCTCAAGGCACAAACAAATATGGATAACGCTCTCGCATTTTATCCTCCCTCTCCCAGGTAGACTCTCCCAGAGAGTGATGCCTCCATGCGACACACACCAAAGGAATAGTCTGGTTCCTCAGCACCTTCTCTCTTCAATCCAGAATCTCAACTGGCTGCTCTGGATAGCTAAGAGTAGGGCCCACCTCTATCTCCGAGTGATCCAATACATGAGTAGGATCTGCCACGTACTGTCTCAACTGCGACACGTGAAACACGTTGTGTACTCCCTCCAATGCAGATGGTAAGTCTAGTCTATAAGCAACTGCACCGACCCTCTCTAGAATAGTGAAAGGTCCGATGAATCGCGGACTAAGCTTTCTGCCTCCACCGAAGTGAATCGTGCCTCGTGTCGGAGAAATCCTTAGAAATACTAAAACCACCCACCTAGAACAAAACACCACCTTAAGAACTTAATCTATAACAAACAACCAATAACAAGCACAAAATAAAATCTAAAACTATACCTCGAACTCCAAAGGTCTTCGGTGGCTATCGGCCCAATGCCGCTGTCTGTCCTGCGCCATACGAAGTCTGTCTCTGATCAACTGACCCTTCTTCGCTGCATCCACAACCATCTCTGGTCCAAGCAAAACTCTCTCTCCAACATCGTCCCATCATAAGGGAGTACGATACCTCCGACCGTACAGAGCTTCAAAAGGTGACATCTCTATACTAGCCTGGTAACTGTTGTTATAAGCAAACTCTACCAAATGGAGATGGTCCTCCCAAGAACCCCCAAAATCTAGTACACAAGTGCGCAACATATCCTCGAGGGTCTGAATAGTCCTCTCTGACTGTCCATCTGTTTGGGGACGATATATAGTACTGAACTTGAGCTGAGTGCCCAAACTCTCCTACAAACTCCTCCAGAAATAAAAAGTAAAACGACTATCCCGATCTGAGACTATGTTGACGGAAACTCCATGTATCCTGACGATCTGCCTCACATACATCTCTGTCAGCTTCTCCATAGACAAACCCACCTTGAAAGGCAGAAAGTAGGCTGACTTGGTCAACCTATCAACGATGACCCAAATTGCGTCTTTCCCTCCTGGAGATCGTGGAAGTCCGGACACAAAATCCATAGTAATGTGTTCCCACTTCTACTATGGAATAGGTTATGGCTGAAGTAAACCTCCTGGCCTCTGCCTCTCGGCTTTCACCTGCTGGCACACTAAGCATCTGGATACAAACTGTGCCACTTCCCTCTTCATGCCATAACACCACACACTCTCTCGCATATCCCGATACATCTTGTTGGCACCTGGATGCATAGAATACTGAGAGCGATGCGCTTCCTGCAACACCTCCTCACGCAACTCCTCACTAGGAACACACAATCTAACTTCATCCCTCAAAGATCCATCATCAACAATGGTGAAATCATCCTCCAATCCTGCTCTCACCTGAGCTCAGATACTTCTCAGAGATACATCCTCATACTGTGCTGCCTTGATCCTGTCCATCAAATCTGAATATATCTGCAATCCCCACATTTGCGTAGCACAACCAGGAACTATCACTTCAATGCCCAATCTCTCTAAGTCCTCCAACAAATATCGATCCTGCGTTAAGAATATAGCTACTGGATACCTACTCAAAGCATCGACAACTACGTTAGCTTTCCTAGGATGATACTGCAAAGATATATCAAAATCCTTTATCAGTTCTAACTAACGACGCTGCCTCATGTTCAACTTCTTCTGCGTGAAAACGTACTTCAAGCTCTTGTGGTCTGTGAAGATCTCCACACGCTCTCCGTACAAATAATGTTTCCACAACTTCAGAGCGAAGATGACTCCTGCCAACTCCAAATCATGGGTAGGATAGTTTTTTTTCATGAGAACGCAATTGCCTGGATGCATACGCAATCACTTTCCCATTCTGCTGAAGAACACAACCCAAACATTTCCCCAATTGTAAACCCCCTCACCCAAAATAGGTATTTTGTGTGTATTTTATATTATTATATTTATTATAGATTATTTTAAATATTGAATTTTTTTAGAGTATTCTCTTAGTTAATTAGAAAATAAATTTTTTTGATATATTTACTTATATAAATATTTATTTAGAATTATTTTTTAGGCTATTTTAGATTTTTGGAGATTTTTCTAAATTTTTTGGGTAATTAAAACATAGAAACGTAAATTTTTAGGACTTTCATGATTTACTATGAGACCATATTTAGATATTATTCCTACAAAATATTTATTTTAGGTTAAAATATTTAATTCTATTTTTTTGTAATTTATTTAAAATTTTAAGAAATTTATTTATATTTTTGAAATTATTTAGAATTTATTTGGATATATATAGTCTTAATATTAGATATATGCTAATTTAGTGTTAATAGATATTAAGAAGATTATATATAAATTATTTCTATTATCTTCAATTCTATTTAAGATTATAAATTATTGAGATGAACTCAAACTCTATTTTAAATTAATTCAAATCCTGAGCCTAGTAGGAAAACAATTTCATGCATATCCTATCCTTATTTAAACTCATCCTAATCCTATCCAAATTAGCCAATCCTAGTCGTATTCAATTAATTAGTGTCCACCATTATAAATACCTCATCCTTCATATTTTTTTCCCCAAATTCCCCTCATTTTCGTCCAAAAACAGTCAAAATTCGTTATAAATTCAGCCTCATTTTCTAGTAGTTATGACGACTTAAATAGACGATATCTCCTAGCTCTGGACTCCAAACTCGCTCCAGTTTTTTTGCTAGAACTATATCAAGGTTATTTTTCTGAATATATAAATTATTTTAATAATTTATGAACCTATTTTTTCATAATATTTTGAAAGTGCCAGTTGTCCGAAATTAGACGCATTTCCGTATTTTTGAGATTTCGGGAGATCTCAAATTCAGAATTATGAACCGTTTGAAGTTTCAGAAAGTTGACATGATTAACTTAAATAAAATAATATTTTTAGAATTTAACATGTAAGTTTAATTTACTGTAAAATTTGTGCAACGTAGAGTTAAATAGGAAACTACCGAAAATTGTCATATGTGCGCCCTTGTGGCCATAACTCTTTACCGACTTCTGATTTTATGAAACCGTCGATTCTAAAATTCATGTAGCGCTAAAATCTATAGGATTCTATACACAAATCTAGGATTTTAGTTGGTTGACTTTTTGGTCAACGGATTGCCTCGATTAGCGTGCTACGGATCATAAATTCGTAAAGTTGACTTTCTTTGGACCAAAATTAGGGTTTAACAATAAAATCAGATTATAATAAGATTAAAATACTATTTTAGACTATTTTATTCAGAGTTAAAATAGATTAAAATGGCAGAAACTATTTACCCATTTTTGTAACCTAACTTGTTTAATTTATGTGACGGGTAGATCGGACGACGCCTGAGTTAGGATTTTATCCTTTTTAGACCAGGCAAGATACCTTGCCAAATTGCTTACAGTACTTTGCATGCTTATTATATTTTTTATATATTTATTGCATGTGTATTTTTTTTCAGTAATAATTATATACTATATATATGTTGACACACACTTAACACATAGTATTATGGGAGGGGAGGACAATTATTAGGCGTATGGGCTATAACCACTCTGGTAAACCATAGTATCTAGCATGCACTACGGTAGTGTGCCGCGCTGGTCGCTACCCCCGGGGTATGTTGATTTCTGGTGTCGCGCTGGTCGCTACCCCCGAGGTATGTCGATTTCTGATGTCCCTGCCGTGTGTGTGAGTTGTGAGATTTAGATCGAGTAGCCTACCCATCCCCATACGTCAAAAATTTGTCCTCAAAATGCATTCATATAGATTGTCTTGTACAGCGTACTTATATATTTTTCTACCTATTATGCATGTTTACTGTATTCAAATTGGCATGCTTCTATGTATCTTGTTACGTCCCTCTGAGGACCTGGTCCCTTTCCAGGTGTAGACGATCTTGACTATTCACAGGAGCACGGATCATGACTTACTACTTATCTCTTCCGAGGAGGTCTTACCTTCTGAGCATCATTGGCTATCTCTAGCGATGGATCTTCTTAGCTGATACACTTCTATCATCATCTTATTTTATATTGGAGATTTACCCTTCTCTCTTATTTTAGTTTTGGATATAGTCTTTGGTAGTGGATTTGTCTCCACCCGACTATTATTTTTGGATTACTCTGACTCATTATTCTAGTTTAATTATTTCTTTACTGATAATTTATATGGATGAGATTAGTATTTCTGTGACTTGTGACTATATATATATACCACATGTGAGTTAATATTCATATTATAGCTTACGTATGTATTATGGTATCCATATATTAGAGTTGCCATATGCATACGGCTGGCATGCTTACGTATTCCTAATCCTATGTATTTTGGGACTGGGGCGTGACATGTTTTTGTGGTGGCCCATGCAGGTCGAGAGCATATTGTCTCGGTTACGTTACTGTACCGAGCAAGCCTGCACCTAGGATTAGAGTATAGAATCTTATCCACATTTGACTCTGACTTACCTTCCTTCATATCCGTTCTATTTAAATAATTGTATCCTGCTTGATTCATGTACTTCCCTAATAGTTCCTTGTGTATAGCCTTCTACTAGAATATATGAATCCTTGTTGTTAGGATGATAATTAGGGTAACACACCTACTAAGAATACAACTAGAATATTGGTACATCACTAAGTTTAGAATACCTAATGAACCCTAGCATCCCTTACCTGTAGATTGGTTTACCATTATCCCTTGATATATTTATGAAGGACTTGAGAGTAGTATAGACACTACTAGGGTTAGTAAAAAATTTGACCATATTGTTTGACCCTAGTATTGAGGAACCAATAGAAATCCAAGATTGAACATTAGGACTAAACCTAACTTTCATAGTGAGATAATATTAGAACAATAAATTTAGATCATTGTCTGTATATTAGCAGAACAGTACCTTAGGAAGCCAAGAGGAAAGAATATCACATTTTTCTTGATCATACCTCGAACACAGAGATTAGCATACCATATTTCCCTAAAAAATTATGATATTATCAAGAGTATCTCTATTTAATTTTATATCTTGTTCCTCCAAAACCTTAACGCTCGCTATTGGTGCGTCGACTAAAATTTTCTTTCATCTTTCAATTCGTGCCACCTAACCCTTCTGATTGTAGGCCAAATGATTTTCTTTTATGTTATGATTCATAATTTGGTAGGATTGTAGTTTGTTAATATTAAATTATGTGCTTAGTAGTTAGAACTTGATAGTTGAGTTATTCATTTAGATTATGATTTTATGATTATCCTTTTGTTTCAAATCACGTAATTTGTACTTTCACTCATCATAATCCAGCGTACATATATTTTTTATACTATCTCGACTTATGCTGCTATTATAGCCTAGTTTTGCAAGCTTATTCTTTTATCGAGCTTGTTCATGATATATGTATTATTGGGGCCCCACACTAATACATTGTCTAAATCAGAATCAGTGTATTATGGTCTGATCAACCTTAGTGCGCTTGGTTCGCTCTTCGCATGACTACTTTACGTGGATTGAGATATAGTTGACTTAACTTGTTAGACGAATATACTTGCCCTCTAGACTGGTTAGAGCATATCATGTCAGGTATATAACCGTTCTGATGTGAGCATGCGATTAGGAATTTACCAAAATAAGATTTTAATTCATAACTGCCTTGACAACTCTCTTTTGAATTCTTAAAATTGCTTTGAACCCTGTACTTGTATTCTATCACCTCCTTTTTGAATTCTTTATTATTGTTCTTCGTCTTCCCCTATTTCGAAAAGACGAACGCTCGTGCTTGGTATAAGTTTGATACACGTAGAGTACTAGATATACCCCATAGGCCAATCACATTACTTGGTGACTATTTTCGTAATTAAGGGTATATCATAAGGGATATGTTTGGTGTTAAATTTTTTTCAGGATATATTGAACAATACGACTGAATAATTTGAGGACATTTTTCTTAAATGTATAGCCTATGTGATAGATCGATAAATTCTAAGTTGGGTAGAAGTTGCATTGTCAACTTGAGGTAATTTTTTTTAGATTGTGATCAAGTGAGATAAGATTGAGAGATTTAAGTCATTTTAATTTTAAGAATTTTTAGAAGAATAATTTAGATTATGGTGATTTAACTTTAAAGATAAGAATGTCTTATAGAATAAATTTTAAAATTTTGATATTGCTGACCCAATATTTATAATTTGAGCACATAATTTAAATTTTGAATATTGGAAATTCAAATTAATAATTTAAATCTTGAGAAAAAAATAGAACTCTAAACATGAACATTGATGGATTGAATTCAAAATTTTATAATTTGATGATTTGAATTAAAAGTTGAATTTTGATTGTTGGATCACCTATTTGAAATGTTGATAATAGAAATTAAAATTAAAATTTGGAGAGTCCAAAATTCTTAAGTTGAAATATAGGAATAAGATTTGATTAGAATTATTTCAAATCTGTATGAGATTATGATAGTTGAAAATCGTGATGTAAAATTTGATGTGGATTATTTAAATCTTCAAGATGTCATATAGATTTGAATTAAATTTGATGTTAATTATTTAAAAATCTAAAAAAGATTATGATAGGTTAAATTTTGATTTAAACAGTGGTTATTTTAATTTTGAAGAGATTGTGACGGACTTGAATAGAATTTGTCATTTAAATTTTTTGAGAAGATTGTGGTTGACTTGTCTTAGATACGAATGTAAAAGATTTAACAAATCATTGCTTATTTTTAATTTCGAGGACAAAATTTTTGTAAGTTGGGTAGATTGTAAACTCCCTCACCCAAAATAGGTGTTTTGTGTGTATTTTATATTATTACATTTATTATAAATTATTTTAAATATTGAATTTTTTAGAGTATTCCTTTAGTTAATTAGAAAATAATTTTTTTTGATATATTTACTTATATAAATATTTATTTAGAATTATTTTTAGGCTATTTTAGATTTTTGGAGATTTTTCTAGAATTTTTAGGTAATTAAAACATAGAAAACGTAAATTTTTAGGACTTTCATGATTTACTATGAGACCATATTTGCATATTATTCCTACCAAATATTTATTTTAGGTTAAAATATTTAATTATATTTTTCTATAATTTATTTAGAATTTTAAGAAATTTATTTATATTTTTAAAATTATTTAAGATTTATTTGGATATATGTAGTCTTAATATTAGATATATGCTAATTTAGTGTTAATAGATATTAATAAGATTATATATAAATTATTTCTATTATATTTAATTATACTTAAGATTATAAATTATTGAGATGAACTCAAACTCTATTTTAAATTAATTCAAATCCCGAGCCTAGTAGGAAAGCAACTTCATGCATATCCTATCCTTATTTAAACTCATCCTAATCCTATCCAAATTAGCCAATCCTAGTCGTATTCAATTAATTAGTGTCCACTATTATAAATACCTCCTCCTTCATATTTTTTTCCCAAATTTCCCTCATTTTCATCCAAAAACAGTCAAAATTCGTCATAAATTCAGTCTCATTTTCTAGTACTTATGACGACTTAAATAGACGATATCTCCTAGCTCTAGACTCCAAACGTGCACTAGTTTTTTTTGTTAGAACTATATCAAGATTATGTTTCTGAATATAAAAATTATTTTAATAATTTATGAACCTATTTTTCTAGAATATTCTGAAAGTGCCAGCTGTCCGAAATCAGACGCGTTTCCGTATTTTTGAGATTTCGGGAGATCTCGAATTCGGAATTACGAACCGTTTAAAGTCTTGAAAAGTTGACATGATGAAATTACATAAAATAATATTTTTATAATTTAACATGTAAGTTTAATTTACGGTAAAATTTCTGCAACGTAGAGGTAAATAGGAAACTACCAAAAATTGTCATATGTGCGCCCTTGTAGCCATAACTCTTTACCGACTTATGATTTTAAGAAATCGTCGATTCTAAAATTCATGTAGCGCTAAAATCTATAGGATTTTATACACAAATCCAGGATTTGAGTTGGTTGACTTTTTGGTCAACGGATTACCTCAATTTACGTGCCACGGATCACAAATCTGTAAAGTTAACTTTCTTTGGATCAAAATTAGGATTTAATAGTAAAATCAGATTATAATAAGATTAAAATACTATTTTAGGTTATTTTATTTAGATTTAAAATAGATTAAAATAGCGGAAACTATTTACCCACTTTTGTAACCTAACTTGTTTAATTTATGTGACGGGTAGATCGGACGACGCCTTGAGTTAGGACTTCATCCTTTTTAGACCAGGCAAGATACCTTGCCAAATTACTTACAGTACTTTGCATGCTTATTATATATTTTTATATATTTATTGTATGTGTATTTTCATTCAGTAATAATTATATACTATATATATGTTGACACACACTTAACACATAGTATCATGGGAGGGGAGGACAATCATTAGGCGTATGGGCTATAACCACTCTGGTAAACCATAGTATCTAGCATGCACTACGGTAGTGTGCCACGCTGGTCGCTACCCCCGAGGTATGTCAATTTCTGGTGTCGCGCTGGTCGCTACCCCAGAGGTATGTCAATTTTTGATATCCCTGCCGTGTGTGTGAGTTATGAGATTTAGATCGAGTAGCCTACCCATGCCCATACGTCGAAAAGTTGTCCTCAATATGCATTGATATAGATTGTCTTGTACAGCGTACTTACATATTTTTCTACCTATTATGCATGTTTACTATATTCAAATTGGCATGCTTCTATGTATCTTGTTACGTCCCTCTGAGGACCTGGTCCCTTTCCAGGTGTAGACGATCTTGACTATTCACAATAGCACAGATCATGACTTACTACTTATCTCTTCCGAGGAGGTCTTACCTTCTGAGCATCATTGATTATCTCTAGCGATGGATCTTCTTAGTTGATACACTTCTATCATCATCTTAGTTTATATTGGAGATTTACCCTTCTCTCTCATTTTAGTTTTGGATATAGTCTTTGGTAGTGGATTTGTCTCCACCCGACTATTATTTTTGGATTACTCTGACTCATTATTCTAGTTTAGTTATTTCTTTACTAATACTTTATGTGGATGAGATTAGTATTTCTGTGACTTGTGATTATATATATATATATATACCACATGTGAGTTAATATTCATATTACAGCATACATATGTATTATGGTATCCATATATTGGAGTTGCCATATGCATACGGTTGGCATGCTTACGTATTCCTAGTCCTACATATTTTGGGACTGGGGCGTGACACCGATGCATAACTATAAATAGTGAAACCTCCAGACCCTGATGGCAACGTCAAAATAGGAGCAAACGTCAACCTCTTCTTTAATTCCTCAAAAGCAACCTGGCAATCCTCCGTCCAAACAAACCCTACATCCTTCCTGGTGAGTCTAGTCATCGGCTCGGCAATCCTCGAAAAATCTTGCATAAACTTTCTGTAGTAGTCTGTCAATCCCAAGAAACTCCTGATCTCTGCTACCAAACTCGGGGTCTTCCAAGATTCCACTGCTGCGATCTTCTTCGGATCCACTGAGATACCATCACCAGTCACCACATGCCCCAAGAATTCTACCTTGTCCAAGAAACTCACACTTGGAAAACTTCCCATATAGCTTCTCCTTCCTCAGCACATCCAACACAATCCTCAAATGCTCCTCGTGCTCCTCCGATGTCTTCGAGTATATGAGTATGTCATCGATGAACATCACTTTGAACTTGTCTAGGTACTGATGGAACACCTTGTTCATCAAGTTCATAAATACCGCCGATGCATTAGTCAACCCAAACAGCATCACCGTAAACTCATACTGACCATACCGAGTTCTAAAAGCAGTCTTCGGTATGTCCTCCGGCTTTACCTTCACCTGGTGGTAACCTGATCTTAAATCTATCTTAGAAAATACCTTGGCACCACTCAACTGATCGAACAGATCATCAATCTGTGGCAAATGATACTTATTCTTGATAGTGAGATTATTCAGAGCCCTGTAATCAATGCACATGCGCACCGATCCATCCTTCTTTGGTACAAACAATACCGGGGCTCCCTACGGTGAAGAACTCGATCTGATAAACCTCTTATCCTGCAATTCGTCCACCTGCTTATTCAGCTCGACCAGCTCGTTGTTGTTTACTCTATAGACATGTTACAAAATTGGTTCTGCACCTGGCACCAAGTCTATAGAGAATTCAACATCTTGATCTGGCGGTAACCATGGCAATTCTTCAGGAAACACATCCAAGAACTCTGCTATTAATGGATGCGGCAACTCCTTATCTTCCACCATAGCTCCACAAATAATGCCTTCTCTCTGCTTTACAGCTCCTCTAGCAAACTCGAACTCTGGCTCTCCTGGCGGACTAAACAAAACTCTACCTCCTCTACAATCTATGCTAGCACGGTGCCTACTCTACCAATCCATCCTGAGTACAATGTCGTAGCTCGAAAGTGGCATTACAAGTTGTAACCTCCGATTTCCAATTTCCGAAATAATTAGATTTTTAATTTATTTTAAATATCAAGTTTATAAGATATTTACTCCTTGAAATTTTTAGTATTAGATTTTTGAACAATATTTGATTTTAGAAGGTGATTTAAAATCTTTTATAAAAATCATTTTTCCTAAATGTCGATTTATTATAAATTAAGTAGATAAATAATGATATATATATAATTCTCTAGCTTCAAATATTTATTGGCTTGAAATCATAAAATTATTTAAAGGACTAGTTATTTTCTTCATAATAACTTTTTAAATCCATTGGGATAGTAAATAAATAAATTACATACTTTCTGAGGTTTTGGAATATGGGTTTAATTAGTAGCTAATTGGAAATCAGTTAGCCTTGGAAGCCTCTTAAAATATTTTTCTTAAATTATAATCTTTTTCTATTAAAAATTTATAAGTTTACCATCTCCCATTCACACCCTCTCTTCCTATTTAAAGTCTCTCACCCACACCCATCCCAAGGAAACCCTAATCCCCAAAAATTATTAGCAGCCCTCATTCTTTTTCCTCTTCTTTCCTTCAAAGGAACGACCGACCTCGCCTTAGCAGCCGATCCCCGACCACCTCACCCGACCTTCTCGACACACTACGAAGACTCCAGACGATCGCCGAAGAACTAGAAGGTTCCTGAATCTCCCGGAGTGCTCTAGTAACACAGACTCATCTCCACCAGATCTAGAAACTTCATACCTACTTCATCGACGGTTCTTGAAGCACCGCCGAACTTCTTTCCACCGCCTCACCGGGACGAGAACGTTCATGACCGACCCTAGAAACTTTGCATCCACTGCCTCTGAACAACGACTCTAGGCGACTCTAAAACCTTCACCCACCACCTATAAGTAGGACCTCAACCCCCTCTCTGTCTCGCACCATCAGCACAGCGAAGCCCTGTTCAATTTCTACCCCGGCCATGGAGACAATGGCGGTGGGGTCCTCGAGCTCCTGACTCAAGGTGCAACACTAACGTACCTCTCCTGTGAGCGATGGCACGGCGGGATCAAATACGGTGACCTTTCTTCAATGCTCTAGAGAGCTCTATTCCAGCTATTTTTCGATGACCTGAGCACACGCACTGAACTCGTTAAGAAGAATTCGATCGAGTCATCCATTCGAACAACTCCAGTGTTGTGTCAGCAAGCCCGATCGTCTTCCCGACGTTGAGTATCAGGTTTTTGTTGAACAATATAAGTTTGTTAGTTTGACTCAGAAGAGCTTCCATACTACGATTATTTGGATCAGACACAGTTCTTGACCACAAAACTCATTGACTCAGGTATGATGAATCACCCTCCTTTATAATTCAGTTTGTGTCTGCGATGACACTTTTGTGTCTGCCATATTGGGTTCTATACCATGGATGGGATTCTGTGTAGGTGCCTTTGACACTGGTTGTTGTGTCCAGGAGAGTGACACATCGTTGGTAGAAACAAAGGTGTGCCACTGATTGGTTGGATACGGACCAGAGGGTTAAGGCTGGAAGAAATATTTAATTTTGAGCTGGAACATCTAAATTTGAATTTCAGATTATTTTAGAGCAGGGTAGCAGGGTTTGGTAATGATTTGGGAACTGATCTAGATTGTGGTCGACCGTTGGAAACTCGAAATATTCAAATTTGAGTGTTTTCGAGTTAGGTATTGGTGAACTGACTGAACACATATTGAGATTATTGGACTCAGAAGGAGAATAGAGAAGGTCATTTGAGTTGTAAACTAACATATAGACCTTGGCTTCCTAGGAGGATCTTGCTACATTGTCCATTACGCGAATTAAGGTGCTATGCATTCTCCTCGTGTGTACTGTAGTGTCTTTCCCCCTTGCTACTATACCCGAGCTCCACTGCCAGTTGTACAGCTTCTGCCTCTGCTGGGTTGATGCTTGAGATTGCAGGTTGTAGCATGGGAAGGTTGCACACTATCTGCACTGGCTGCTATGCAGTTCAAAATACCTGCTGCACCTTCATGTGCACTCCCTGATGTGCTAGCACAGTATACAGGCTGCTCTCAGTATACTCCTTGATGTTTGGAGACAGACAGACTGTTGGATCCTCCAGACGATACTCAGGGACAGGACATCGGTATTCACCAGCTAAGGACCCAAGGCGAGTACATTCTCTGATTAGTTTCTAATTTATGATATCTCCTATGTTCACTGTATCTAGTGTAAATATCCATGCTCTTGACACGCTGGTTACACGGATTGGTATACACGGATCTCGTCATGAGATGTTATTCCTCATTCATGGTGTAGCTTGTACAAGACTCGTTTCCTTGTTATCTTGTGCATGTACAGACACTGATTCCCGGGGAGACTTGCTACCTCCCTAGGGAATCCCGTGCCATAGCATACCATGATTGGATCCACTATACCAGTCAGGGGTGGGGAGTATTTTAGTATAGATATGTGATCATACCCAACTTTACATGCATCATAGCTCACCCCACATCTCACGTCGGGTGCGGCCTGACCATTTATATGCTTCATAGCTGTTACGTGTGATTAGCCTGACCTCTACATGCATCATAGCTAACCAACGGTTAGCCTGACCTTACAAGAATCATAGCTAATCACATGTAACCAGCCTGATCAAGTTCCCAAGCCGATCACATGTTAAAGCTAGTACTCATACACTTAGTCATAGGTTCTTGCTCATGGACATATTGCTTCTTTTCCTGCATTTACTTACAGTATTTCCAGTATTTCTTTTATTGTACATTTCTCGTATCTATACATGCATCTTATATATTTCCATCTAGAACTGCTACATAGTGTATATCATTAATATAGAACTGCTATTTAGAGATGTACTTTGCTCCTTTCTGACTGGAAAATATTTTCCAGACTATGCCTAGAGGACTGGTATCAGACACTGGTGGACCACAGGGTGAGTAGCTGAGACTTGGATTATGTTGAGTTAGATTATTTACAGTTTAGACTTGTGTTGTATCTTCATTTCTTTTCTTCGATTTCTTATCATGCTGTAGTTGTGATTGGGTATGTTGTTCATTTATTTTTGTTATCCGTGTCTCCTTATGGAGTTGGATACTAGTGTGAGATTGATTAGATAACAGTTGACCTAGACAGCGTTCTACCGCCGATGCTGCGGCATAGGCTGGACGTACCCACGCTCTCGTGCCCCTAAATCGGGTGCGGGTCATGACACGTTTTAGTGGTGGCCCATGCAGGTCAGATTTCGCTAGTTGTGCGATGTCGTAGTAGTGCGACGTCATAGTTGTACTACTACGTGCCTGCTATAGAATATAGGACATAGGATACTAGAATGAGAGAGGATACTCAATCATAAATTCTTGAAAGATTCCTGGGATGACTCCTTGAGAATCTTATCGTAATTTCTAATTTTAAATCCTTCGCCTTGTTTTCGTCCGTCCTCACTCATTGATATTGAGTTTGATTCCTGTTGATCAATTATTAAATTAGGATCTCGGTTTCATTGTAGAGGTTGATTTCATGCCGAGATGAATTTTACGGACTAAATTTTTACGATATCATCTGATGACATATATGGATGAGAACAGTGAGAAAGGTGAAACGTCTGCTTGGGTAATGGAACCTAGAGTTATCGCAGCCGTACCGGTTAGCGAAGATTCTAGATGACATGACTGTAGGGTTGCGTACTTTAGTTACGGAACCTGTCGTTTATCGCACCTATGCTTACTGGCATGGCGAGGGTCCTCAGCGTCATGATTTCTGACCGACATGTATGATTATCAGGTTGTGTCTTAAAAAAAAATTTGTTCTTAAGGTATCATCTCAACACTTATCTGTTTCTGTTATACAAGACTTTATTCCATCGTCCTTTTGGTTGCTAGCAGTAGAAACACCTTCAGTCCTCAATCCAGACTTTTTGAGCTCCTATCCTTGAGGATTCCTTGTTAAGTATGATAATTAATGACTTGTAATTATGTCTGTGTCTTGAGTATTAGTATTGACTTAGTGTTGCTAGTGAGTGTAAGTGTTTCCTAGTTGGACATGTGAGCAGTAGGCTTTAATCTAGAGTTAACCCATAGCATAGTACCTTGTGGCAATGGTTCTAGGATAAGTGTCATTATAGTACTATAAGTAGAGGGAGAGTATAGAGTATCAGTGATAGTTCTCAGAGTTAGTATCAGAGCTAATATACCCGTCCTGGATAATCATGGTTATGTAATTGAGTGATCTATGTAAACAATTAGGTATCAAGAAATTGTGTTAAGAATTAATGGAGCATGATGTTCAGTTTGATGATTTAGATCGGGTGTGTTAAAGGTAAAGAAATATATATGCATGAGGAGTAATAATGAGATGTCATAAGAAGAGAAATATCGGAATTAGTAATAAAAATGGTGAAGCGTATCACGGACTAGTTTAACAGGCTATAAAAGGTTAAAAAGAAATACATATACAACAATCAAGATGAGGAACCATACACATACCCATGAGAGTACAGAAATATGAGTGTAATAGAGGATTCAGGTGATCATGAGTTCTAATGAGCTTGATAAGATAATCCATTAATACAACTAGTGATATAATACCAAGAGTGCTAATGGTTCTATATTGAGGATTAGTCGAGAACGACGCTCAAAATAGTAAGCACTCTGCGTGATGATAATCGGATGATATACCAGTTGACATAGATTGAAGTCATGAAAGAAAATACAGGTGATGATAACTTTGATCATTGGAGGTAATAGTACAATTTAGTACACAGTCGTAGAAATAGAGGTATTGAGTGCACCTTGAGTATTAGAGACTACGAGCACTTATATGTAAATTGGTGGATTTATAAATTTAAGAGTGGAAATGAATTTTTACTTTGAGAAATTATTGAGAAGTTGAGATTGTGTCATTAAAATTTTTGAGGATTTCAAATATTGATTCAATAAACATGGTCAAGGCTACAAAGATTTTAGAAGTGATTAAAATTTTTATTTCGATGTTGAGTATCTGACTTTGAGGAGGTATATGCAATTTATTTTAAGTTGATCGAGAAGTTAAACCTTGATGATTATTTTGAGGATTAATTTTTATGGTAGATGAGAAATATGAATATTAATATATGAGTAGATGATATACATGTGTAAGGATCTGATAACTTGAGCATGATTGAGATGGTACCGCAGACTGACATGGGTGTCCATCTAAAGTTGTATTGGAAAGAGCAGTACTTAGTATGGTGTTATACTTGGTGTGCACTGGAGTGATGAGAACAAATAGTATGGACAATTGTAGTAGGAACGAGAACTAGCAGTGGGTGTACTAAAGTAGAACAGGGGTACCTAAAGAGATAGAGGTATCAAACTTTACATGCACCAATTGACCTATAATCGTATTAGAGGTTCTTGGTATCAGATTTTGGCATTAATAGACAGGTGTGTGCAATACAGATATATTCATGGATCTTGTGGATTAATGATTAGTTGAGATGGGTATCAGTGTACAGGAATAGGAATTAGTTAGTGAATATGCTAGAGTTAAGTGTATGTTAGAGATAGGAGATACTGCAAGTAATATGTTAGCAGGTTCTTCTTTTCCTTCCTAATGTTCATTTTTCCGTCTTTCGATTGATTGATTTTCCTAGTACTGTAGTTGTATGCATGATTTCTTGTTAGAATAAAATTGGTAGTACACCCTGACAGAGACTGAAATACCATGACAAAAGATACATGACCTATATTTTTCTTAGATTGCATGGCTGTAGGTAAAATTTTCTTAAACCATGATCATTAGAGTTTTTGACCATAGCAAAGGTCTATGACAAGGTTATGACTGACAAAAATGGACAAGATGATTAAATTGTGGATGAGCATTAATTTAAATAAAGAATTAAGGGGTTGTTATAACAGAGGTGATGGATCATTGTTTGTACGAAAATTGAGGTATGATTGAAATTCGAGGATAAACATTAACTTAAATAGAGAGTTAAGAAATTCACAGGGCAAAAATTGAGGATTTATTAATTTTAGGAAGGTCTTGATATGATTAAATTGATTATTAAAAATTTGAGAAAATTTGGGAAATTATCATTTTATCTACTTGATTGCAAGATAAAAATTTAAAATTTTATATTACGAATGTTGCATTTGAAGATTCCGTAAGTATCGCATTGTTGAGTATTTTTGAGGAAAAAGAAAATCAGGAAGTAAAATCGTTAATGGAATAGTGTCGAATTCAATTCTCGGGAAGAGGATTTAGATTTGAATAAGCATCAATTGAATTTGAGTTAGAGGAGTAAGATGATTGATGGATTAGTGCTTAAAATTTAAATTTTGGGATACAGATTTTAAATTTTTATAAATATGCATTGATTGGATTTCAATTGGAGGATTGGATATTAAAATCCTGGAGTATTTAGATACGAACTTAAAAATTTTGGAGGAGATTATGACAAAAAAGGGATTTGATTTTAAACTTGAAGATTTTCAGGAATATGATGTTATAAAATTTTTGAAAGGTTGTGAAATAACAATATGGAATTACTTCATGATTATTTTGTTTAAAATTTAAATTTTGATAGAAATAAATATGATGAATAAAGGCAATTATTGAGAACCTTAAATTTCGAGGACGAAATTTTTCTAAGGTGGATAGACTTGTAACCTCCGATTTCCAATTTCCGAAATAATTAGATTTTTAATTTATTTTAAATGTCAAGTTTATAAGATATTTACTCCTTGAAATTTTTAGTATTAGATTTTTGAACAATGTTTAATTTTAGAAGGTGATTTAAAATCTTTTATAAAAATTATTTTTCCTAAATGTCGATTTATTATAAATTAAGTAGATAAATAATGATATATATATAATTCTCTAGCTTCAAATATTTATTGGCTTGAAATCATAAAATTATTTAAAGGACTAGTTGTTTTCTTCATAATAACTTTTTAAATCCATTGGGATAGTAAATAAATAAATTACATACTTTCTGAGGTTTTGGAATATGGGTTTAATTAGTAGCTAATTGGGAATCAGTTAGCCTTGGAAGCCTCTTAAAATATTTTTCTTAAATTATAATATTTTTCTATTAAAAATTTACAAGTTTACCATCTCCCATTCACACCCTCTCTTCCTATTTAAAGTCTCTCACCCACTCCCATCCCAAGGAAACCCTAATCCCCAAAAATTATTAGCAGCCCTCATTCTTTTTCCTCTTCTTTCCTTCGAAGGAACGACCGACCTCGCCTTAGCAGCCGATCCCCGACCACCTCACCCGACCTTCTCGACACACTACGAAGACTCCAGACGATCGCCGAAGAACTAGAAGGTTCCTGAATCTCCCGGAGTGCTCTAGTAACACAGACTCATCTCCACCAGATCTAGAAACTTCACACCTACTTCATCGACGGTTCTTGAAGCACCGCCGAACTTCTTTCCACCGCCTTACCGGGACGAGAACGTTCATGACCGACCCTAAAAACTTTGCATCCACTGCCTCTGAACAACGATTCTAGACGACTCTAAAACCTTCACCCACCACCTATAAGTAGGACCTCAACCCCCTCTCTGTCTCGCACCATCAGCACAGCGAAGCCCTGTTCAATTTCTACCCCGGCCATGGAGACAATGGCGGTGGTGACCTCGAGCTCCTGACTCAAGGTGCAACACTAACGTACCTCTCCTGTGAGCGATGGCACGGCGGGATCAAATACGGTTACCTTTCTTCAATGCTCTAGAGAGCTCTATTCCAGCTATTTTTCGATGACCTGAGCACACGCACTGAACTCGTTAAGAAGAATTCGATCGAGTCATCCATTCGAACAACTCCAGTGTTATGTCAGCAAGCCCGATCGTCTTCCCGACGTTGAGTATCAGGTTTTTGTTGAACAATATGAGTTTGTTAGTTTGACTAAGAAGAGCTTCCATGCTACGATTATTTGGATCAGACACAGTTCTTGACCACAAAACTCATTGACTCAGGTATGATGAATCACCCTCCTTTATAATTCAGTTTGTGTCTGCGATGACACTTATGTGTCTGCCATATTGGGTTCTATACCATGGATGGGATTCTGTGTAGGTGCCTTTGACACTGGTTGTTGTGTCCAGGAGAGTGACACATCGTTGGTAGAAACAAAGGTGTGCCACTGATTGGTTAGATACGGACCAGAGGGTTAAGGCTGGAAAAAATATTTAATTTTGAGCTGGAACATCTAAATTTGAATTTCAGATTATTTTAGAGCAGGGTAGCAGGGTTTGGTAATGATTTGGGAACTGATCTAGATTGTGGTCGACCGTTGGAAACTCGAAATATTCAAATTTGAGTATTTTCGGGTTAGGTATTGGTGAACTGACTGAACACATATTGAGATTATTGGACTCAGAAGGAGAATATAGAAGGTCATTTGAGTTATAAACTAACATATGGACCTTGGCTTCCTAGGAGGATCTTGCTACATTGTCCATTACGTGAATTAAGGTGCTATGCATTCTCCTCGTGTGTACTGTAGTATCTTTCCCCCTTGCTACTATACCCGAGCTCCATTGCCAGTTGTACAGCTTCTGCCTCTGCTGGGTTGATGCTTGAGATTGCAGGTTGCAGCATGGGAAGGTTGTACACTATCTGCACTGGCTGCTATGCAGTTCAAAATACCTGCTGCACCTTCATGTGCACTCCCTGATGTGCTAGCACAGTATACAGGCTGCTCTCAGTATACTCCTTGATGTTTGGAGACAGACAGACTGTTGGATCCTCCAGACGATACTCAGGGACAGGACATCGGTATTCACCAGCTAAGGACCCAAGGCGAGTACATTCTCTGATTAGTTTCTAATTTATGATATCTCCTATGTTCACTGTATCTAGTGTAAATATCCATGCTCTTGACACGCTGGTTACACGGATTGGTATACACGGATCTCGTCATGAGATGTTATTCCTCATTCATGGTGTAGCTTGTACAAGACTCATTTCCTTGTTATCTTGTGCATGTACAGACACTGATTCCCGGGGAGACTTGCTACCTCCCTAGGGAATCCCGTGCCATAGCGTACCATGATTGGATCCACTATACCAGTCAGGAGTGGGGAGTATTTTAGTGTAGATATGTGTTCATACCTCCCAAGAAAGTCCTGCGTCAACAAGAATCGGCTCATTCCTGAACCAAGTATGAGCGACGTCGAACAGTTGAAGTCCTACCGCCTCAACCTTTAGATCCTCAGAAAGATGGGACACCCTCATTAGACGCTCAATGTTCTCGAGCCAATCATCAGCATAGACGATACCCTGCCATAGAACGTTGGTCTGCCTCTGATGTGCCTCTGACTGAGCCCTCTGTGCCTTGAGCATCTCACGAAACAGTATAAATATCTGTGTCACCTCTGCTGGCACAGGAGGTGGAAGCCCCTCAGATATAGCTGGCACAGTCCTCTGAGTAGGTGGTGGACCTCCAAAAGCAGTTGACACTCCAATCACCGGAGAAGTGACTGGTACAGGCCCTCGGAATGTCGCAGACCACTCAGAAACTGCTCTCCCCTACCGCGATGTAGTCTTAGACGGCATCCTGAGACAACGCAAAAGAAGAATCAATATGGCACATGATGTTAGACACTCAAGGAAAGGACAATTTAAGAGATCAAGTATCAATATCAAAGGAGAATAGTTGAATCAAAAGAATTTTCCTAGATGTGATTGAGTATTCTCAGCCTATAGCCTATATCCTATCGCAGGCTCGCAGTAGTACAACTAAATTATCGCACTACCATGACATCGCATAACTTGCGAAGCTAGACCTACATGGGCCACCAGTAAAAATGTGTCACGACCCGCACCTGGTGTAAGGGTACAAGTCAAGAACAACGCCCAGCCTACGCCGCAGAATCAGCGGTAGAACACTGTCTGGGTAATCTATCTAGCAATATAATGAACCACCAACCACTACAAGAATAAGCGGGATTAGCGACGTATTTTAGCGACTCCAAGTAAAAACGTCGCTAAATTAGCGACTGGGTAAAAATCGTCGCTAGTCGTCGCTAAATGGCGATATTTAGCGACGTTCAGCGACTTTTATTAAGATTTTAAACGAATAGTCGCTATAAGTTCAATTAAGGTCGCTAAACGTCGCTAATATATCTGATTTAGCGACGTTTAGCGTCGTAATTAGCGACGTATATATGAAAAACATTTAGCAACGTATTTAGCGACGTCGTATCTATCGTTGGCGTCGCTAATTTTTATTTTAGCGATGTTTTTATTGGACGTCGCTAAACGTCGCTAAATTTTGTTTAATTAGGGCTCAGGTTTCTTTTCTCGATCTATCGAAAATTTCGAAAATGTTTCGATTTCCCCCGCCCCCCCTCTCCGGCGACCGGGTCTCCACGGCTGCGGCTACTCCGGCATCCCCCTCCTCCTCCTCGAGCTCTAGGTAATCTCTCTCTCTCTCTCTCATGTGACACTGACAAAAGACACACTTGACAGACATGACACACGCACACAGACACACACGACACACACGATACACACACACACACACGCAGACACACACACACGACACACACACAGACGCAGACACACACACGACACACACACGACACACAGACGCATACACACACACAGACGCAGATTAGGGTTAGGGTTAGGTTTAGGAGAATTTTGCTTGCTTTGAGATCAAAACTTACTATGTACCAACAACTTACTATGTACCACAGACGCAGATTAGGGTTAGGGTTGACTAAAAAAAACTACATATCTTATGATTATGAGTCAAAACTTACTATGTACCAACAACTTTTCTCGTTTTAAAATCTGTTTCATCTCCACCGAATATTCTAGCCATACCAAAATATGAAATTTTGGGGTCCTGAGAGTGGACATAATAAAAGATAGTGAGAAGCAAAGTTGTTGATGCCACTATCATGTTATGTTTCTATATAATAAACAGAAGCAAACATAACATCTGAATAATTTCTCCAGATTCGGAATCTTAACTAGGATTTATGGTAACACTTCTAATATCCTCATAAAAGATCCGATCCTTTTTGGTAGAAATTAGATTCCAGATTCGGAATCTCAACTAGGATTTATGGTGAACTGTGATACTATGGAGGCAAGTATGTCTACAGATCTTCCAGATGGTGCTTGGTTGTCTATCTCTATCTTCTCAACTTTGAGCTCTTCTATCTAGTTATTATAAGGTCCATAGTTGTTATTTGTAATTTATTGATCTATTATCAATGAAATTTGGCTGGGATCTCCTTGATCCATTATTTGTCTAGGAAAAATCTATAGGGCCAATTTCGGTCATTCAATTCTTAAATTGTACTGATCCTTAATTCTCGAGTATGAGGTAACACTGGTATCAATATCATGAACTAAAAGAGTGTGAGGTAGTAACAGTAGTAATATGTGATTGACATCATAACCCTACTCACACTTTAGAGCAAGTGACTAATGAAAACAGGCCCATAGGTCACATTCACCAGTTATTAAAAAATATAGTAATTCCGAGTGGCTCCCATAAGATCAAATATTAAACCTAATGCATCAATGGCTATAGCTGGTATGAGTATTCCCCCTACCAAACAAACTAGAATTTGGAATTTGGAGAATGCAAGTACCATTGATATATTATTGCTTCGAACTAATTTCCAAGTGTGTTGTTAGTATCGTATATCAACATCATTTCATCCCCTAATGCATTAATCGAACAGATAGTTACAGACAAAACTTCTGAAAATTCTAGCCATACCAAAATCTGAAATTTTAACATTTCATCCCCTTGTACTCATATATCAACATCAGTTTTTTTTTAATTACAAATTTATAAATTAGAGGAATAATAGTTTGGAACAATTCAGTTTTTTTTTTTAATTTTTTTTGTAAATTTAGCGACGTATTTAGCGACGTTTAGCGACGTCTAGCGACGTTTTTATAAGTCGCTAAACAAGTCGCTAATTAGCGACGTGTAAATAGCCGTCGCTAACAACGTCGCTAAACGTCGCTAAATATGTCGCTGTACGTCGCAAATTCCTGACATGGCAGTACTGCCAGGTCATTAAAGACGTCGCTATTACGTCGCTATAAAAGTCGCTAATGAGCGACGTTTAGCGACTTTAATAAACGTCGCTATTTCGTGACGCCGCGTCGCTAAACGTCGCTACATTTAGCGACTCAATAAAGTCGCTAAAAAACGTCGGCATAGCGACGTTTAGCGACGTTTTTCCGTTCAGCGACTTGGTTTTTTCCGACTGCGTTAAAACGTCGCTAATTACGTCGCTAAAAGAGTTTAGCGACGTTTTATTGTCATTTGGCGACGTTTTTTGGCGTCGCTAATTTGACTTTTTTTGGTAGTGAACAATAACAATATATTCAATCACAGATCTAAGATGGAACGAGCACAAATATAATAAAGAATAGAATAGTCATATACAACTCATTAGTCTAAAATAATACATCAATGAGTCTGAAAGAAGTACTAACAAATAAGCTGGAGACAAATCCAGTACAAAAAATACTAAGAAGCTACTAAACTCAGTCATCTGTCTCAGTTGGGATAAGTCCCTCCTGAACCAGGGTCTCAGACTCTAAAACCACAACATCCTGAGGTCCATAATGTGTAGGGTACCAGTCCTCAGTGTCATCTGGAAAAAATATATTCAGTCAGGAAAGGAACAGAGTACATCTCTAATAATAGTTCTAAACAATGATAAAAACTATGTAATAGTAAATAGATATGAATATACAAGATGCACAATAGATACAAGAGATACACAACAAGGAAATACTGAAATAAATACAAGAATGAACAATATGTCAATGAACAAGAATACTAATGTCTAAGTGTGTGAGTACTAGCTTTAACATGTGATCGACTTGGGAACTTGCACAAGAGTATAATGGCCTGGCTGATCATACGTGCGGTATATGATCAACACTCACAAGGAAAAAGACATGCATAAGGAGGGTATGATCACATATCTACACTAAAATACTCCCCACCCCGACTGGTATAGTAGATCCAACCATGGTATGCTATGGCACGGGATTCTCTAGGAAGGTAGCAAATCTCCCCGAGAATCAGTGTCTGTACATGCACAATATAATCAATGAAATAAGACTTGCATAAAATATACCATATACAAGGAATAACATCTCATGACGAGATCCGGATATACCAATCCGTGTAACCATCGTATCAACAAATATGGATATCTATACTAGATACAATGAACATAGAGGATATCATAAATGAGAAACTATCAGAGAATATACTCACCTGAAGTCCAATGAATAGTCTTACAAATATCTGATACAGTGCCTCAAAGACCTAGATATGGAATACAGCATCAATACAAGATTCTGAAAAGCAAATAAGTTAAACTAGTCAATTTCTAGGTCAATAAGTCAACTCTAAGTCAAAAGTCAAACTATGGTAAACTATAAGGTCAACTGCCTAATTCTAGATTACAAAAGTCTAATACAAGGATATTGGGTTCAATTACTAAAGTCTTGGTCACAAAACCCATATCTTAAATATTGGGATATCGTATCTCCAGATACGTAAATCCTAAAAGGAAAACATCACAAATAAATGCCAAAACAATATTATTAAATAAAATTTTAAGGACAAACATTAATTAGGTACCTTGGTTTGAACCAACTTGGTATCACAACATAAACCCATAATCTTGATACCCCAAACCCAATACCTTGGGTATCCCCAATACCTTGGTACTTACCTTGGTATCTCAAGGTAATACCCCAAATATTTGTTATATTAACTACCCATAAGTATATATATATATATATATATACTACACTAATTATTATACATATACTATAAGTACTATTAGCAATTAGGAATGTATCTATCTATCTATCTATCTATCTATCTATCTATATATATATATATATATATATATATATATATATATATATATATATATATATATATATATATATATATATATATATATTAAATACCATATATATATGTATACCTATATATATAAATATCTAAAAATTGCCAAACTGTCACTAATGATCGCTGTTGACTGTCGCTGAAGCCACTGATATTCTGATACACTGCTGTCTTAGCGACGGTTCTACTGCCGTCGCTAAACTGCTATCGCTGCTGCTGCTATACTATTGTTGTTGCCGCTGCCTTGTTGCGATGATGTTGCTGTCGCTGCTGCTGCTATGCTTTTGCTGCTGCTGCTGTGTTATCGCGACGCTGCTGCTGCTGTCGCCTTTGTTGTTGTTGCTGCTACAGCGGCTGCTGCTGTGTTGTTGCGACGCGACTGCTGTCGCCTTTGCTGCTGTCTCTATAACTAGTATATATATATATATATATATATATATATATATATATATATATATATATATATATATATATATATACTTACATCTATAATTATTAATACATGCAATTACTACATGTGAATACACCTACACTCATACTCCTCACATACATATATATATATATATGTAGTAACATATGTATATGCATAACACCATATCTAATTACATATATATATATAGCTTACAACTTATAGGATACATATGTACACAATATTACATATTACAATATAGTATCATATATATATATATATATATATATATATATATATATACCACCATATAGAATATGTATATAATAAATACATGGTAACATCTTGCTGTTACTTATAAGATACATATGTACACAACAATAATTACAGCCATAATAGCAAATATGCTGTTGTTGTTGCTGTTACTCACTGCTAGATGTCACTGTCCTTGCTCATACAAAGCCCCCTTACTCGAGTGCACATCATGCGAATACCCCCTATTACCTGTGCTCGAGTACTGTTGCCAATACATCTTGCTGCTGCTGCCTATGCTGCTGCTACTAATACTGTTATTGCTGCTACTGCCTATGTTGCTGCTACTAATACTGTTATTGCTTCTGCCGCCTATGCTGCTGCTACTAATACTGCTATTGTTGCTATTGTTATTACTATAGCATGATACCTGAGCTTCCCTCACAACTAATACCTACAGGCACACTTAGCTCTCTCAATCATAGTCACTCTCACTCATATTACACTCACCAATACACTAAACACTAACCTCATCAAATATATAACTAGCAACTTATATCTTCATCCCTATATATATATATATATATATATATATATATATATATATATATATATAAAAGTATTAAATCAAACACTTGGCATGCACATATAGGATACCCCATGATACGTATCCAACAAAGTACCAAATTTCTAATTACTACACAATACTCATTCCTATATATCAAATACTTAATATAATAACTAATACAACTTGCTACACTAAGAATTGAAGAGCATTCATACAAAACATCCAAAATGAGTCCCGTATCACACTGTATCATAAATTACCATGACGCGGCCTACTCGTATCCAATTGTGGACACGTACCTAGTCCCACAACCCCGATCTAAGTCTAATTAGATCTAATTTGTCTCATGACACACAATTGATGTGTCAATCTCATAATTTCCCTTAATTGGACATAAATTATCATGTAACTTCCACAATACAAGTCATATGGACCTAATTCTTGATCCTATAGGTAGTCCTAAGCCAAGGGATGATTCCTAATGGTTAAATGCATGAACTAGAGTCTAATTTAAGGGGTAGATTCAGAATTTGCCTATTGGGAGATGAATTTCCAATGAAATGCTCAATGGACACAATTAGGACACGATCTCCTTGCCAATTCATCTTCCTTCGAGTGCTCCTTGCAATCCAAGTTCTAATGCTTCTTAGATGATAAAATTAAGAAGGAATGGTTGTGAATTGGGTTAAATTTATGGAGGGATGAGTCAATTTGGAGAAGAACACAATTGGGGATCTAATTAAAATGAACTATGAAGAGGAGATAGAATAAAGAGCCTCATATGGCCGGTCCCGCTTCCTTCTTCTTCAAGCAACAACAAATATCCAAGTTGCCACTCTCTATCTAATTATGAAGAATAATTAAGAAGGGCTATATTGGAAAGGCTCTAAACTAATGCAAATTAAACTAATCTCCTTAATTAACTAAGGGAAAGGGTCTAATGAGCTTGGTCTCATGTTGGGCTCAAAATGTCATGCTAATCCAATGGGTCCACTAATGTTAAGTCCAATAAACATAGGCTATCCCACTAACACATAATTAAATAGCACAAGCACAATTTAAATAAATAGCACAATATAAATATATATTAATTACTAAATAATAATTATATTAAATAACCAAAATACCTCATCTAAAAATATGGTAGTGACAGAAGTGCCGTCAGAGCAGACACGAGACACGAAGCACTGTCAGCGTAGAAGAACCTTTGGTTCCCCTCTATAAATAGGGTTGGTTAGCGAAAGAAAACTCTTTACGAAATTTCTTCTTGCCCTAGCTTTCCTCAAATCTATCTCATTTAAGCTTCTCCAAGGGCACCCAAGAATGTGTCGAAAAAGGCTAGCAAGGGGAAGACCTTAATGGATGCTCTATCTGTGGCAGCACAACCACGATTTGCCTTAAAAGAACAAGTTCAGCCAGCTATCAAAGAGTACGAAGACAATTGAAGACTCCTTATCTTCTACCTCCTCATCCTTTGATGTCTTTATTGTCTTTATTTTTTATCATTTTTACTTTTCTTCTTTTGTACATACTGTGTAACCGCTGAATCTTGATATTCAAATTCAAACTTATTTTTTTCAAAATTATTTAGTTTTCCATTCACTAGTAAGTTACATTAAAGATATTTAAGTTCTATTAAAGATATTAACGGTATAAATTTTTGACATTAGATATTATTTAGTTACTGTTTATGGAATGTATTAACTAATGTTATTAGATTAATAAATCAATAATATGTCATATTGACTTAGTTCGCTAGTTCTCCAATAGACCGTACATATATAAATGATAGGTGGATTTGACCTAGTAGCTTCACATATTATGAGTAAAAAAATACAAATAAATAATACTTTAGGACTAGACTTCAAGTAGTGTATCAGACCTAAGGGAAGAGATTAGGCATATGCATCAAGGAGCTCCTAGTAAATAACCTATGGACTTCAATAATAATTTAATAGTTGATTGGTCCCTTCAGCCTTAATAACCATAACATATTATTCTCTTTCCTGCTATTAGCTACAGTATATTATTCTCCTTCTTCTTAGTTATGATAGGTATTATAGCTTGGACATTAACCAATAAATAGACATAGACTTGTATACATTCCATTTAGAGAAACTTCTAGATTAATCTAATTAAGAATGTAACTAATGAATAGTTAGTTATAACTAACTTTCTTCTAGTTAAAGTTAAGAATGAATCTAGTTAGTTAATATGTCTAGACTAATTTTTGGGCCAAACTTGGGGCCCAAGTTTTTCAACCCTATAAATACCCCCAATTTTCTAAGTATTATTCATTCTCTAAATCTAATCAAGCCCAAAACCAAATTATGCCCGAACCCTTTCCAATCCAGTCTAAGCCCTAACCCAAAATTTTGTAGTAGCATTAGACTTTCGTGTTTGTGTCCTGTTCGTGTCCATATCCAAGAACTTCGTATCAACCGTGTCGACCTCGGGTTCGACCCCGACGTGTCCGAACTATCTTTTCCTCCGGTCAACTAGCCAACACTGTTCCTTCTTCTCCGAGCAGCTTCAGCTACGATGTCGTGTCCGCCCCTTGCCTCCGTCCGTAGCGTTGCTCCACCGTACCTCGAGTGTGATTATTCCCCTGACCATTGTCTTCCTTCCATTCTCGTGGCCATTCTGAACACCAGCGGTACCCTGTAACCAATCTCCTCTGTTGGTAGCGTCAGCCTCTGCTCCGACGGATCTAACCCCGATCTTCCTCCAATATTGCCTCTTTCCTAATTCGGTATCATGACAACATCCTATTATCCTTCGGCCTACGTTGCATCGATGCTAGCACCACAGTGTAATCTCTAAGCGACCACATGACCGCCGAATCTTCCAGAGCTACCTCCGCCTCCTCCGTAGTTTGTCCTCGACCCACCAAACGAGGTAATTCGATTAATTTTTGGTTTGGATTAGGTGCTACTCCTACGAGTATTGGACCTGAGGCAAGTACTTCCTTATGTTTCTCTCTACACTATAAATATTGTTTTCTCATGATTGCATATTTCCTCTCTATTATAGCATACCGTGTTGCATTTATCCGATTATTTTTATCGTGTTGCACTTACGTTATTTTTATCATGTTGCACTTACGTTATTTTTATTGTGTTGTACTTATATTATTTTTATCATGTTGCACTTACGTTATTGTTATCGTGTTGCACTTACGTTATTGTTATCATGTTGCACTTATGTTATTGTTATCGTGTTGCACTTACATTATTTTACCATGTTGCACTTATTTGGTTTTATTTATTTTATGTTTTAAAGCTTTATTTTATATATTGTGATATTTGTATGAATGTACTTTATTCCAATCCTGACTGGATGTTGATATATTAGGTGAGAGACATGTGACAACATATTAGATCAGATGACGAGAATTTGGAAGAGGATCCTAGAAGACTTAGATTAGATTCTTTTGAGATGTATCAGATGTATATTGTATATGAGATTATTTTATTGAATTGGTCACCGGAGTTGATCTATATGATGTACTAAAATACTATACTAGTGGTTGTGGTGATCGTGTGCACGTGTGGAATTTGTTCTTGCTTTAGTTTTCATAGTCATATGATTAGCGGATTGATAGTTGAGATCATTTGATGACTATTGATATAGAATAGCTGACTACCGCGACACTGCGGCGTAGGCTGGACATCCATAACTCGTGCCTAAAGCAACCGGGCTTGGGTTGTGACATATTGTAATATAAAAATCAATGGAAATAAAAGAACACAAAGAGACATGATTCACGCGTAGTACACATAAATCATTCTGCATAGAAGAACACAGAGACACGGTGCACATGCAGCAGTCTTTACCTCTTTTGTTCTTCGAACAAAGAAAACTACCTTGCGCATGTGTAGAACTCAACAAATCTCTAGTTCTTGGAACAAAGATGTTATTCTGTTCACGTGCAAGGTCTTGAGCTTCATGATAAACTCGAACTTGTTCGTACAAAAATCTCACAATTTTACGCAAATGAGAAGCGAAATGCTCTCGTATCAATCTTGATCGCGCAAAATGTGCGAGGACACTTGCCTCCACTATTAATTATATTGTATAAAAGTGCGAGGTTATGTTGTCTTTATCTTCAGACTTTGAATTTTGAACCAAAAACTAGCACTATTGAAGGATCCTCACAAGTCCACTATCTACGTAACTTCTTCTAACTATATGCCTTTTATGTAAAAATATTCTCATCTTGCCTGAAATTCTTATTATTTTTAAACCAAGTAAATCAACTTTTTTATGTGTCTAAAAAATAAATCTTCCTGCTTCTTATAGTTTCACTATCGATGGCACCGCTTGACGATAGTTGCATGGAGTCTGCTGTCAGTATGCTGCATACTAACTACAATAACATATTAGACTCCATTACTGCTTAGATGAAAAGACCAACCAGCAGAAAGGCAAAAGTTAATAGCCAAGCAGACTAGAGACATTCTATAATCTATGATCAACAATGACAGTACTACAGGATTAACAGAGATATTTATAAGAAACCGACCATCATGTTCGGTGATGATCTTAAAGCACCCTCCTCACAAACAACCCCGGACACTCGCCAATAGATTTTGCTATGAAGGGAAAAATTATATTCATCCCAAAGATGAATCGTCACTATCTGTTATCTACCTTCTAGCCACTACCTTCTAAAGGCAGATAAACTGGGATTTGACTCTATATCATGCCGGGGCCAAAGTTGGGAGAATCTGTCATAGGTTCGGTGAGAACAGAAAAGACATTTTTGATTGTGCAGGATGATCCACCTTGTAACATATGAGGCCTCATGCTCGGAATAGTGCCAAGCGAGCTATCGCCCAATGCCACTCTATATATGGCACCAACCTTCATAAATTGATTTGCAAAACAAAATTGTTTATCCGACAGGAGACTTCAGACTTTCCGGGTGGATCTATAAATCCCCAACTCATGTTGGGTGTAGTAATCTCACACAATAGGTACTGAAGACCTATGAGGCAACCTTGAAGCAGATCAACCTTTATCATACCATCAGGGCAACCTACTTCGACCTTGAAATGAAAACCAACTAATTTTTGGCTATTGTGGAACTGTACAATACATGCATTGGAACTTTCTTTACTCAAGCAGGCAAGCCAAACTTTGTATTACATAAAATGAAAGAAGTATCAAGGTTGTCGATGGGTCAGGAGGCCTATGAGAAGTACACTCCTTGCAATAAGGAGTCAAGTGACTGGGAGAAGAAGTCTTCCAAATTCATGAAGATCTACAAAGAGCTTATGCACCACCTTCACATATGCCACAAGAAGAATAAGAAGAAAGCTTCAGAAGGAAATACTATCCTGATCACCAACTGGGCTAATTATTGTTTGTAAAGCAGGCATGAGGAACTGATCCCCAATATGTAACTGCTCCATGCTTGACTCGATAGAAATTTGCAATGCCATGGCACAACTAGGGGAAGAAGATCAATTACTTGAGGAAAGCATGATAGGATTTGTAGAGGATACCAGAATTCATAACTTCTTCTACCACGCCGAATACAAGTTATTTGAAGATGCAGTAGTGGCTGGATATCTATTATTGTGGATCCGTAAATGCGTCATTGCAGGGGGCTCTAGGTCGATAGATCAGCTCAACCAAAACCTTCTATTACTGGTAGTTCAATTAGTATATGATCATCGTCGCACCCTCTTATCATCTATGGTTTGTCGATTGTTCAAAGGACTCCATCATTTTACAAACTCGTTGGTTACCCAAATAATGGGGCAAAAAGTTTTCTATCAAACTGAGATGCCTATCTCTATCTGATGGGGTGGTTACTTTTGCACTATCCCGAGATGATGAGTATGGGATTGGAGAGTTCAAGTATGCTAGGAGAGGCATAAATCTACAGATACAAATAGTCCAAGTGGAACTACCATAGCCTTTCTCGTGCTAGGATATCTTTGAGTATATTATGAGGATACAATTTTTTTCTGTATCTTCCCATATTCAACAAAAAATATAGCTAGGTTAGACCCTCTAGGTTATGGGTACAAATATATTAGAATTATCAGAAGGGGCTTTCCAGTGGCTTCATTCCATTCATCCCTTACATTTGGTATATAGGAGTAAGGATGAATGCTTTTTGGAGCAATATATGCCAAGTCGGTTTGCTTGACAATTTATTACTTAATATCTTTCAAAACAAATAGTTCTATGATGTAGAGCATTTGATTTCAAGTGTTTTAGAACTTTGGTTTACTGGATTTGGACAAAAAATAAGAATTTTATGAAGAAAATAAGTTTTTAATTTTTAAGCTTTTTCCATGGCAGACTTGCTGATTTGGGATGAAGAAGCTTCATACAACCATCATCTATGCGGCAGAGAGAGCCATACGGCCTGAACTCTTTGCCACAACCCTTAGTAGCATGTGCCTAATTTGTTGGGCGCATGACTGATCTACACTTGTCTTCTGAAGCTAAGTGCTTGAAAGGGCCATGCGACATAACTCTTTGTATTTTGTCTCACTGGGCACATGAGGTGTCCATGCGACCAGAGTCGCATGTGCCTCTTCCTTGTTGAGCGCATGACTCTGCACCGACTTTGGCACGTCTTTTCATGATGTTGTCTTTTTTTTCTTCTGACACACTTGATGACAAGTCACATCGATCACTTCAGTCACGTCCCTGACATGCATTAATGACCCATCACTTTGGCGAGAATTCCAAGATAGCACACTTCCCCATGCGTGTACTTGGCTTATGAGCATATGCTTATTTGTAGATGCGCCTAGCTTTTGCATGTGCCCACATGTCCTTATGCCTGTATCTCATACGGCTTAATTCCATGCGCCTGTTTGTACCATATGCCAGAGTTGGTTATCCAGCCTTGTTCTTGTAGTATCTTGATGCGCATGCCTTGCCATGCGCCTATGACACCTATAACAGCATAATTTTCTTGTATAGTATTTTCTTGTTATTTGCTGGCTTTTCTTTTGGTCAATTTTGTGGAATTTCAATAAATAAAAGTTTTTCTTTAATGCTTTAACCTGACTATGACACTTATTTGAACATGAAACTCCCTGAACATGGATTGTAGTTATTGTCATGCCCTAGTCCCAAAATACACGGGACCAGGCCACGTACAATGGCCATCTAATACGACTCCGAAGGATTTCCCAATTTAATGGACCCGACAAAGCGTACTACACTGTCCTAAAATACTATCAAGTCTATATGCTAACAAGCAATAGATAAACAACTAATCTCATCCATAGAAACAATATAATGATGACTGAAGTAAGTGCTGATAATGAAATACAAAGAGTCTAAATACCCATAATACATATGGAATAGTCTGTTGGGGACAAACCCACTGAAATACAATGATGGAATAAAAGTACGAAAAGTAGTAAGATAACTAGACTGGAGTATCAACTAGCTAGATAAAGATACTCTAGCCCAAAGCAGCGGTGTACCCCTGTCACTACCATATTTTCTAGGAAAGGATATTTTGGTCATTTTATAATTAATTAAATATTGTAGTTGTTGAATAATTATTTATTATGTTATTGAATTATTGTTAGATGTTAGTTTATTATTTTAGACTTGTGTTAGTGGATCTAACTAGTTTAGATTAGATCTATGGACAACATTTAAATCTAGTTAGAATTGAGCCCAATTAGAAGCCCATTCATTAGGAGGATGATTAATTAAATTAAACCCATTAGACTAGAACCTTCCCTCCTTACTTATTTTTTCATGAGAGGCCCCAAGGGGTATTTTAAACTTTACATAGAAGCTTGGGGAGGGGGTCAAGTGGCTGGCCTATTCAAATAGAGGGTGGAAATTTCTCTCTCCTCATTTTTAATTCAAATATAGATCTAGAATTTTCTCTTCCCAATTTCATCATTCCCACTCCAAATTTCTTTCTAATTCCTTTCTAAATCACCATTGGAGGCTAGTAGAGCAAGGATCCACAAGGAAAAAGTAAGGATCTACAAAGAGGAGCAAGGATCTACAAGTTGGAGGCCAATTTTACCTACTTTAGAAATTTTATTAGGAATCCATCTCCTAATAGGTATAATTCAGTTTTCTCTCTTTAATTAGATCTTAAATCTATGTTTTAATCATTAGAAACTATCCCATAAGATAAGGCTACCCAAAGGAATTGGAATTAGGTTCATAGGAGGCCTATGGAGAAAGTTATGGTGTGTTTTGTGTCAAATTTGAGAGAATTCCGAAATTGACACATGTTGTGTTTGTCAATTGGTCAATTAGACCAAATTGACATGTATTTATTTTTGTGTGGCTAGTGTCTTATCCATAATTGGATACGTGTATGCCGTATCCCATCAATTTGGAGATACGGGTTAATTTGGAGGTTTTTCCTCCGACACGAGGCTTTGTGCATGTCACATTTTGACACAGACACGTAGATGTGTAATTGATTCTTCATATTGTTCATAATTGCTATTTTAGTCTTGCTCGTGTCCTTGGGGTATGTTAGGTTGTGTGGTAGACTCGTGTCGCAAGTGTATCATAGATCTAGTGTGATACGGGTGCGATGCACTCCACGTGTTTGTTGTATTGCATTTGTAGATTTAATTTGCATTGATCATTAGCTATTGGTAATATATATATTCATATGTGTATATATATATATATATATATATATATATATATATATATATATATATATGTGTGTGTGTGTGTGTGTGTGTGTGTGTGTGTGTATTGGTATTTATATATGTATATATGCATATGTTTATATATAGATATATTGATATGTACTTATATGTATATATGTATATTTATATATATATTTACTTATGTGTATTTAGAGAGAGGTGTATATGTATACATATATATGTGTATATATATATATATCTTATAACTCTCTCTAAATACATATATAATCACCCCTAATATATATATATATATATATATATATATATATATATATATTGTATTGATATACATATATAGGTGTTTGTGTATATAGATAGATATATTTCTAGTTGTATACATATAGGTGTGTGTGCTTAGTGGTTCATAGATGGTTGTATGTGCTGGTGGGGGAGGGGGGGTAGGGTGCTCGGACAGTGAGTAGTGAACATAGCAGCATGTTCAGCATTAGTAACAAAGTGCGAGCAACAGCGGCTAGCAGCAAAGCTGCGGTACATCAACAGGTAGCCGCAGCAAATCAGCGTATGCATCAGTAGCAGCAGCTCATGCCTGTGCAGTAGCTAGAATCAGTGCCAGCAACAGCAGCTTCAGCGAGGCAGTGGCAGCGTGCAGCAGCAGCATGTTGCACAAGCAGCAGCAGCATTTACAGAGGCAACAACATTATCTCGTAGCAACTGAAGCAGTTCACCCTCAGCAAGTATCAACAAGTATCAACATTCAGTAGCAGTTAGCAGGGTATCAGTAAGGTATGTTAGTAAAATTCCTATCTAGTTTAGTTAGTAGAAGGTTAGTTAGTTTAGTAGTATGGTTAGTCATTTGTTACTAGTAGTTTAGTAGTAGTTAGTTAGTTCATAGTGAGTTAGTAGCTTTAGTTATTAGTTATCTATACATATGTACTTTTGATATCTAGTACTTGTGATACTATTAGTGTTATATTTATACTTGTATCTCTAATTGTGTACGTATGTATATATGTATTAATAGTTGGTAGTTGTGTACTAGTAAATGCATATTAGTATATAGCTAGTAGTTTGTATTAAATAAATACTTTTAGTCTATAGTTTAGTTTTGGGTAGTAATATATACTAGGAATCGTATTACCTTGAGATACCAAGGTAAATGTTAAGGTATCGGGTTGATACTCAAGGTATTGGATTCGAGTATCAAGAGGGGTGTGTAGTGGTCCGATACCTCTCTGGTTCAAAGCCAAGGTATCCACTTAGCAATGGTAATAAGGAATATTATATATAATATTGATTGTATATATATATATATTGTGATATTTCTGTTTGAGTAGCGTATCTTGCGATACGGTATCTTTAGTATCCTAGTTTAGCTAGCGTGGCTTAGTTGCATAGTGTTTGGACCCAATATCTTAGAGATAGACTCATACAACCTAGAAATAGGTAGTTTGACCAATTTGACAGTGTTGACCTAGTTTGACTATTTTGACTTAGAAATGGCTCTTTGACCTAGATGTTGACTAGTTTTACTTATTTTTATTCCGAAACTTTGTAATAATGTAATATTCCATATCTAGGTCTTCAAGGTACCGTAGCGGATATTTGTGATACTGTGTACTGGATTTCAGGCGAGTACATTCTCTGATAGTTTCTCATTTATGATATCCTCTATGTTCCTTGTATCTAGTGTAGATATCTTTGATTTTTTGACACGATGGTTACACGGATTGATATATCTCTCGTCATGAGATATTATTCCTTGGTATGTATTGTGTATCTTGTACAAGCCTTATTTCCTTGTTCTTCTTATACATGTACATGCACTGATTCTTGGGGAGACTTGCTACCTTCCTAGAGAATCCCGTGTCATGACGTACCATGGTTGGATCTATTATACCAGTCGGGGACGGGGAGTATGTAGTGTAGATATATGATCATACCCTCCTTGTATCATTTCTTGTTCATTGAATAGTGTTAATCATACACCGCACGTATGATTAGCCAGGTCATTAATCTTGTATCAAGTTCCCAAGCTAATCACATGTTAAAGCTGGTACTCACTCACTTAGTCATTAATATTCTTGTTCATTACTATATTGTTCATTCTTGTATTTATTTTTAGTATTTCTTTTATTGTATATCTCTTGTACCTATATGTTATATCTTGTATATTTTATATCTGTTTAGTGTTACATAGTTTATATCATTTACTAGAACTGTTGTTAGAGATGTACTCTGCTCCTTTTCTAACTGGATATATTTTTTTCCAAATGATACTGAGGAGTGGTACCCCACTCATTACGGGCCTCAGAATGTTGTGGGCTTAGAGCCAGAGACCTTGGCTCAGGAGGGTCTCATCCCAACTGAGATAGAAGACCCAGGACTTGTAGCATCTTAGTTATTTCTTTTGTACTGGATTTGTCTCCAGTTTACTTTTAGTATTTCTTGGACTCATTTGATATTATTTTTGTCTCATGAGTTATATTGTAATTTTTCTATTCTTTATCATATTCGTGCTTATTTTCCATCTTAGATCAGTGATTGAGTATATTCATATTGTTGGTGGCATATTTATATTGATAGATAGTTTACCCAAACAGCGTTCTACCGTCGATGCTGCGGCGTAGGCTGGACGTCGTTGTCGACTTGCACCCCTATACCGGGTACGGGTGATTGAGTATATTCATACCGTTGAGTTCGTATCGTCGTTTAGAATTTGTTTGACCTAATATGCTATTTTTAGGGACCTTTGCTCCTCGCACATTTTTTGGTGCAAGGCGGTCGTGTTGACCAGAAACTGTATTTTTGCTCCTGTGTCCAAATTGGATGTCTGAATATACTTTTCTAAGTATCTCACTCATTCTGGGACTGTTGGTGATATTTGTGACAGCATCCGAGGATATCTGCTCCCGTTTCCATCTTGCGTTGCTACTTTCCTGGCGAGTTCGTGTTCGAATCTTCGCCCGGCTTCCAAGCAAGTATACCTTGCCTTGTTGTATTGTTTAAATTTAGTTATTATTATTCATAAACTTTGTACTCTGAATATTTTATAACTGTGCACTTCTGAGTATGCCTCGGGTGCAATTGACGAAGACGTTGACATTGGGACTTGTGTTTGACCTAGTGTCTAGTGGACGCACCTAAAGTTGTAGAGTTATTATTATAACTCCAAGGCCTTGTCACGTATCATTTTACATCACAGAGTGAGTTCATAATAGGATACAGGTTTACGCACTCGACTGGCCATCGGTGCGAGTAGCTTGTGTGATGGTACTTAGCATAGTTGAATTGCTTTAGGTGACTTGTATTATAGTTACGAGATGTCCACGTCGTACTTGAGACTTGTACGTTGGCATTGGGTGGGAAGGACAACTAGTAGGCGTATGGGACACCCACCTCTTTATTTATGCAGATTCTGCGTTCTTCAGAGCGATACAGACATTATTATTTATACAGATTCTGCGTTCTTCAAAACAATACGGACGTTATTATTTATGCATATTTTGCATTCTTCGGAGCGATACAGACGTTACTATATTCAGGCGTCGTGTTCTTCGGAGCGTTATAGCCGTCATACATGAGGGCCCTTGTTATGGGGATATATGTGTCATATATTAGCCGGTCACGACGATTGGTGAATTACGTCAGCATATGTCTAGCCTACACTTACCTATACGCACTAAGTTGTCCTCAAATTTGTATTCACTTAGGAGGATAGTTCACCCTGATTTACTTTACTTAGTATTTATATTATGGCTTGTACTTTTTGTATCTTGTTACGTCCCTCTGAGGACCTGGTTCCCTTCTAGGTTATTTATGCAGTTTTGATAAGGCTTGATCTGGTGGTGTGTTGGACATCCTTGCAGGTATCATTATATCTTTCCTCTATTACAGTTATATACTATTTCTTATTATGACTCTGCTATTGTAGCCTAGTGTTTATAGGCCTATATTATTCTCTTAGTCTATTCGAATGGCTATATTATTGGGCTGTAGACTAATGATGCGTATCGTTCCCTCTTTTAATTTATTTACCATGGATTGAGATTTAGTTTAGTTGTTGCATATTAGGATTATATTTTATTTTTAGCTTGATCACTTGACCGTGGACAGCGTAAGTGCACTTCGTCGGGTCTATTAAATTGGAAAGCCCTATGGAGTTGTACCAGCTGGCCATTGCCACGTGTCTGGTCCTACATATTTTGGGAATGGGGCGTGACAAACATAATGACTGCCAAGCATCCTCATTTTTAGTCCAGGCCTTTTTAGCAGTCGCAGCAGCATCAGACTCCAGCTACGGTGCCATTTTACCTGGCACCGTAATATTAGAGACAGTTACAATAAGCTTCCTGCCACTACTGCAAGAAGTCTGACCACATATGGGAAGTTTGCAGGAGGAGGTTAGGGGTTTGTCTGTATTGTGGTACCGAAGGGCATTAGCTGAGAAAGTGTCCTTCCAATCCTCGTCGTGCAGTTCAGGGAGCAGCTCCAGCTCAGAGAACACAAGCGAGACCACCTGCAGTACAGCCGAGGGGACCGCCGCTTCTGACCCAGCAGCAGCGTTATGCCCAGCACCAACATCAGGGAGGTGCACGTAAGGGACGAGCATTCACTATGACAGTCGAGGAGGTCGAGCCCACCAGAGATGTCATCGCAGGTTCTATTCTTCTTGATTCTATTCCAGCTTTAGGTTTGTTTAATAGTGGTGCTTTCTATAGCTTTGACATCGTTTTACAGTATCATCTTGGAAAACTAATGTAGTTGCCGATGCCTTAAGCAGGTATCTAGTAGCTATGTTGTTGACATAGGATTGCTATTTGTTAGAGGATTTGGAGAGCTTGGGCATTGAGGTGATAGTTACTGGTTTTGCTATGCAGATGTGGGGGTTGCAGATACACTCAGAGTTGATGGACATGATCAAGGAAGCCCAGTATGAGGATGTATCTTTGAGGAGCATCAGAGCTCAGGTGAGAGAAGAATTGGAGGATTATTTCACTATTGCTGATGATGGTTCTTTGTGGCATGGTGTTAGATTGTGTGTGCCTAGTGGGGAGCTGCATGAGGAGTTATTGCAGGAAGTGCATCACTCTCAGTTTTCCATACATCTAGGTGCCAACAAGATGTATCGGGATATGTGAGAGAGTGTGTGGTGGTTTGGCATGAAGAAGGAAGTGGCGTAGTTTGTATCCAGATGCTTAGTGCCAACAGGTGAAAGCTGAGAGGCATAGGCAAAGAGGTTTACTTCAGCCATTACCCATTCCAAAGTGGAAGTGGGAGCACATTACTATAGATTTTTGGTCCGGACTTCCACGATCTCCAGGAAGAAAAGACGCGATTTGGGTCATCGTTGACAGGTTGACCAAGTCGGCCCACTTTTTGCCTTTCAAAGTGGGTTTGTCTACGGAGAAGCTGACAGAGATGTATGTGAGGCAGATCCTCAGGATACATGGGGTTCTCGTCAACATAGTCTCAGATCGGGAAAGTCATTTCACTTTTCATTTTTAGAGGAGTTTGCAGGCGAGTTTGGGCACCCAGCTCAAGTTTAGTACTGTATATCACTCCCAGACAGATGGGCAGTCAGAAAGGACTATTCAGACTCTCGAGGATATGCTGTAACCTTGTGTACTAGATTTTGGAAGATCTTGGGAGGACCATCTCCATTTGGTAGAGTTTGCTTACAACAACAGCTACCAGGCTAGTATAGAGATGTCACCATTTAAGGCTCTGTACGGTCGGAGATGTCGTACTCCCTTATCATGGGACGATGTTGGAGAGAGAGCTTTGCTAGGATCAGAGATGGTTATGGATACAACGGAGAAGGTTAATTTGATCAGAGACAAACTTCGAGTGGTGCAGGACAGACAGCGGCATTGGGCCAATAGCCACCGAAGACCTTTGGAGTTTGAGGTATAGTTTAGATTTTTGTTTTGTGTTTGATATTGGTTGTTTTTTATAGATTAAGTTCTTAAGGTTGTATTTTGTTCTAGGTTAGTAGTTTGGTGTTTCTGAGAATTTCTCCAACACGAGGCACGATTCGCTTCGGTGGAGGCAGAAATCTTAGTCCGTGATTCATCGAACCTTTCATTATTCTAGAGAGGGTCGGTGTAGTTGCTTACAGACTAGACTTGCCACCTGCATTGGAGGGAGTGCACAACATATTTTATGTTTCACAGTTAAGACAGTACATGGCAGATCGTAGTCATGTGTTGGATCACTCAGAGATAGAGGTGGGCCCTACTCTTAGCTATCCAGAGCCGCCAGTTGAGATTCTGGATCGGAGAGAGAAGGTACCGAGGAACAAGACTATTTCCTTGGTATGCGTCGCATGTAGGCATCACTCTTCGGGGGAGTCTATCTGGGAGAGAGAGGATGAAATGCGAGAGCATTACCCATATTTGTTTGTGCCTTGAGGTATATTCTTTGCTCGTTATGTTCTATTTTGTTATGTTCTATTCTGTTCTGTTCTGTTTTATTTTTTGGGGTAGTTTTATATTTGAATTTCGAGGACAAAATTATTTTAAGGGGGGTAAACTTGTCACTACCATATTTTATAGGAAAGGATATTTAGGTTATTTTATAATTAATTAAATATTGTGCATATTGAATAATTATTTATTATATTATTTAATTATTGTTAGATGTTAGTTTATTGTTTTGGACTTGTGTTAGTGGACCTAACTAGTTTAGATTAGATCCATGGACCAACATTTAAATCTAGTTACAATTGAGCCAAATTAGAAGCCCATTCATTAGGAGGATGATTAATTAAATTAAATCCATTAGACTAGAACATTCCCTCCTTAATTATTTCTTTATGAGAGGCCCCAAGGGGTATTTTAGACTTTACATAAAATCTTGGAGAGGGGGTCAAGTGGTCGGCCTATTCAAATAGAGGGGGAAAATTTCTCTCTCCTTATTTTTATTTCAAATCTAGATCTAGAATTCCCTCTTCCTAATTTTATCCTTCCCACACCAAATTTCTTTCCAATTACTTCCTAAATCACCATTGGAGGCCAGTAGAGCAAGGATCCATAAGGAGGAAGCAAGGATCTATAAAGAGGAACAAGGATCTACAAGTTGGAGGCCAATTTTACCTACTTTAGAAGTTTTATTGGGAATCCATCTCCCAATAGGTATAATTAAGTTTTTTCTCTTTAATTAAACCTTAAATCTATGTTTTAATCATTAGAAACTACCCCATATGATGAGGCTACCAATAGGAATTGTAATTAGGTTCATAGGAGGCCTATAGAGAAAGTTATGGTGTGTTTTGTATCAAATTTGGAGAAGTTTTGAGATTGACAAATGTTGTGTTTATCAATTGGTCAATTAGACCAAATTGATATGTGTTTATTTGTTTGTGTCTAGTGTCGTATCCATAATTGGATACGTGTAGGCCGCATTCCATTAATTTGGAGATACAGATTAATTTGAGAGTTTTTCCTCCGACACGGGGCTTTGTGCATGTCGCATTTTGACATGGACACGTAGATGTGTAATTGACTCTTTGTATTATTCATAATTGCTATTTTAGTCTTGCTCATTTTCTTCGGGGTACGTTTGGTTGTGTAGTGGACTCGTGTCACAAGCGTATCATAGATCTAGTGTGATACGGGTGCGATGCACTCCACGTGTTTATTGCATTGCATTTGTAGATTTAATTTGCATTGTTCATTAGTTATTGGTAATATATATTAATATGTGTATATATATAGTGTTATGTATATATATATGTATGTTGGTGTTTATATATATATATATATATATATAAATATATATATAAAAATAAATAAATATATATATATATAAATAAATAAATAAATAAATAAATAAATATATATATATATATATATATATATATATATATATATATATATATATATATATATATATATATATACATATATGTAGATAGTGTATTGATATACATATATAGGTGTTTATGTATATAGATAGATATATTTCTGGTTGTGTACATATAGGTGTGTGTGCATAGTAGTTTATAGATGGTTGTATGTGCTGGGGGGGGGGGAGGGGACTCGGACAGTGAGCCGTGAACACCACAGCATGTTCAACAGCATATTCAGCATTAGTAGCAAAGTGCGAGCAACAGCGGCTAAGCAGTTAGCCGCAGCAACTCAGCGTATGCATCAGTAGCATCAACTCATGCCTATGCAGTGGCTAGCAGCAGTGCCAGCAACAATAACTTCAGCGAGGCAGTGGCAGCGTGCAGCAGCAGCATACTGCACAAGCAGCAGCAGCATTTACAGAGGCAACAGCAACATCTCGTAGCAACTGCAGTAGTTCACCTTCAGCAAGTATCAGCATCCAATAGCAGTCAGCAGGGTATCAGCAAGGTATGTTAGTAAAATTCCTACCTAGTTTAGTTAGTAGAAGGTTAGTTAGTTTAGTAGTATGGTTAGTCATTTGTTACTAGTAGTTTAGTAGTAGTTAGTTAGTTCATAGTGAGTTAGTAGTTTGAGGAGTAGTAACTAGTTATTAGTTATCTATACATATGTACTTTTGATATCTAGTACTAGTGATACTATTAGTGTTATATTTATACTTGTATCTCTAATTGTGTAGGTATGTATATATTTATTAATAGTTAGTGGTTGTGTACTAGTAAATGCATATTAGTATATAGCTAGTAGTTTGTGTTAAATAAATACTTTTAGTCTATAGTTTAGTTTTGGGTATATATATATATATATATATATATATATATATATATATATATATATACATAACACTACCTATATATACACACATACAAATACATATATCACTATACATATATATATATATATACATAACCATGAAATTACATATCACTAATAGCTATAAACAATTATTGAAATGCAAGGAAACAAACACGTGGAGTGCATCTTACCCGTATCACACTAGATCTATGATACGCTTGCGATACGAGTCCACCACACAACCAAACATACCCCGAAGGACACGAGCAAGTCTAAAATAATAATTATGAACAATATGAAGAGTTAAATATACATCTACGTTTCTGTGTCAAAATATGACATGCACAAACCCCCGTATCGGAAGAAAACCCCCAAATTAACCCGTATTGCCAAATTATCGGAATACGGCCTACATGTATCCAATTGTGGACACGACACCAATCACACACAATCAAACACATGTTAATTTGGTCTAATTGACCAATTGACAAACACAAAATGTGTCAATCTTAGAATTTTCCCAAAATTGACACAAAATAACACATAACTTCCTCCATTGGCCTCCTATGAACCTAGTTCCAATTCCTATGGGTAGCCTTAGCATATGAGGTGGTCCTAATGATTAAATTACAGATTTAGAGTTTAATTAAATGAGAAAAACTGAATTATACCTATTGGGAGATGGATTTCTAATAAAATCCCCAAATTGAGTAAAAATAGCCTTCAATTTGTAGATCCTTGCTCCTCCTTGTAGATCATTGCTTCCTTCTTATAGATCCTTGCTTTAATGGCCTGCCATGATGATTTAGGAAAAAATTAGGAGAGAATTTTGGTAGGGATGAAGAAATTTGGTTGAGAAAAATTTTAGATCTAGATTTGAAAGGAAAAAATAAAGAGAGAGAATATTTTCACCCCCTTATATAGGCCGGCCCTTCCCCCTTTCTCAATCTACTATGTAAAGTATAAATACCTCTTGGGGATTCTCATGAAGAATTAAGGAAGGAAGGTTCTAGTCTAATGGGTTTAACTAATTAATCATCCCCCTAATGATTGAGCTTCTTATTAGGCTCAAATCTAACTAGGATGAAATATTGGTCCATGGATCTAATCTAAACTAGTTAGATCCACTAACACAAGTCCAAAATAAAATCTAATATGCTAACAATAAATAAATATTTAACATGCATAATATTTTATTAATTATGAAATGACCAAAATACCCTTTCTTAGAAAATATGGTAGTGACAAGTCTGCCCCCCTTAAAATAATTTTATCCTCGAAATTTAAGGGTGATCGTACTCCTTCTAGGTCAAACCCCCAACAATTATAGTCCAATAAGGTCTTATCTAAAATCACACAAGGAACAGTCCTATGCAAGAAACAACATGCATGGTCATGGTCTCCGTCTGTCTTATTACTGCTGTCTTTGTCAGGGTATTCTATTAGCTACACTAACTATATAACACAAGCATCCACTAAAGAAGCAATCAATCAAAATAGATGGAAGAAACATAAAGGAACATAAAGAAAGAACAGAACCCACCAACCCATCACCTATAGTATTAGTCTCCTCGACCGTCATCACAAATGCTCTGCCCTGCCGAGGTAGCTCCCTCTGTGGGTCATGAGCAATCTGCGGTGCTATAGGTGGCCTAGATCCACCTCTTTGCCCTCGATCTGTACCTTGGCCTGGATGATGCAGGGTCCAGAGACAATCCTTCACTATATGCTCCATTGATCCACAATATAAGCACGCTCCAAGTCTCTTTCGGCACATCTCCCAAGTGTGCCCAGTCTTCTTACAATAGGTGCATTGAGAAGCCTGTTGCACCTGTCTCTGAGGCTGTTGTGGCATCTGCTGTACTGGAGCTTGTACTGGGATAATAATCGATTTCTGTATCTGATATTGCTACTGATAAGCTCCGAACTATACTATAAACTGCTGTTGCTAGAACTGTGGCCTCTTTGCCGGTCCCGCACTGCTACTGGCACCCCTAAACATATCATGGTCCCTCTTCGGCTTCAAGTTCCACTCCCGTTCGACCTTGCATGCCTCCTAAAGTATCTCAGAATACGTCTTATAGAAAGACGGAATAAGGATCTTCACTTCCCAATTCAGACCCTCATGGAAATGGATAGCCCGAACTTCTGGCTCCCTCACCAAGTACTCCGCAAATCGGCTCAGCCTCCCGAACTCTGCGGTATACTCCTCTACGGACATGCTCCCCTGTGTAAGGCTCTTAAACTGCCTTCTTAAGTCTAATCTGTCCATCCGAGCAAAGAACTTCTTCTTGAAGAGGTCCTTGACTACCTCCTAAGTTTGTTCCGCATCAGTAAGAAGTGGCTCATTCCTGAACCAAGTGCGGACAATATCGAACAATTGAAGTCCTACCACCTCAACCTTCAGATCCTTAGCAAGATTGGACACCCTCATGAGATGCTCGATATCCTCGAGCCAATCATCAGCATAGACTATACCCTCTGTCCCCTTGAAAACCTGAGGCTCTAACTTCTTGAAATTTTGAATATTACCTGGCTTGAGCTGAACATCCTGTGGCTATGGAGGACCCCCTCTTTGAACTGCTGCAATAGCTACCTGATGGGCGTTTTCCATACTCTGCCGCATCATATCTGACTACCTGTACTGGGCCTCTATCTGTGCCCTCTGAACCTCCATCATCTCTCTGAATAATGCAACCATCGATGCAGCATCTCATGACAATGGAGGTGGTGGAAGTCCCTCCGAAGCAACTGGGGTAGTCTTAGGAACAGGTGGAGGAGAAACCCCTGAAGGCAGCCGAGACTCCTACGTTAACCAATGTTGTAGGAGGTACAACCCCTGCTGTCTGAGTGGGAGGTTGAGAGGTAGCAGACCTTGCAAAAACTGCTCTCGATCGATGGGATTTGGACTTCAACGGCATCCTGAAGACAAATCAAAACAAAAGTGATTATTTCGATACAAGATAAGATATTATCAAGGAAGGACAACAATATTCAAAGTATTCAGAAGGAATCAAAAGTAGTTTTTTTTAAATCAGATTGGAGTTCCTAGTTATGATTGAGTATCCCTCTCTCATCCTAGTGTCCTATGTCCTATATCCTATAGCAGGCTCGCAGTAGTACAACTAAGTCGTCGCACTACCACGATATCGCATAACTTGCGACGCCTAGCCTACATGGGCTACCATAAAAGGGTGTCACGACCCGCACCCGGTGAAGGGACACGAGTACGTGGGTACGTCCAGCCTATGCCGCAGCATCAATGGTAAAATACTGTCTATGTCAACTATACTATCTAATCTATCTCACAATAATATATAATCTGCCAATAATATCTCAACTCCAAGAAGGAAAGCAATATACTTAATGCAACACAATACTCAATCACAATCTATAACACAAGAAGATATCAAAAAAGTCTAACATAACTATGCAGTCTAAATATAATAACAACAAATAGAAACAATATCCAAGTCTCAAAAATACGCCAAAAATAAATCCGGTACCAAAATACTAAAGAAAACTAACTATGCTAACTAGTGATTCCGACTAGATCTTCTGGCAGTTACTCCAAAACTAGTGGGTCCATGTCTGTACCATATATAAGTCGAGGTCCGTAGTACGTCGGACACTAACCTACCTCCCGGATCCTCTGAAAAATATTATCCAGTCAAGAATAGTGCAAAGTACAACCCAATAGCAGTTCCAATTAATTGACCAAAACTATAAAACAGTAAAATAGAGGATGCTATCTACGATGAGAATATAACTGATGATCAAGAACAATGAAGGAACAGTCAAAACCAGCAACAGAAATATAAATAAATGCGTATAAGAATGAAGGAATGAACTATAATGTCAGAAATAGAACAGGGTAATCTATGAACTGAAATAGAGTCTACAATATACTATGTGTTTGAGATACTAACTAAATATGTGATCAACTTGGGATATTCAATGATTACACTAAGGAGCTAACTCAACTATACGTGAATTGCATGATTAGTTAGTAGCAATGATTACACTACTAGCCGATAGTTTTTGATCACATATTTAATTGGTATTTTTCCTGCCCTGACTGATACGATGGATCGAATCATGACACATTACTAGCCAATGTATCCAATATTTAACCAATAATATTCAATGTTATCTAATACCAACAAGGAGCAGTATTCGATACTATCTCAATAATCAAGGTAACATCTAATGATTGACGATCCAATAACAATACCAATATGTGTACCATCGTGTCAAGAATCATAAGTAATATTTCTAAATACTTGAATTATAGTAGTAATTAAATAATAGAAACTATTAGAGAATATACTCGCCTGTGGTCCAGAACAAATGATGCAAATCGGTGTCCGAACTGGTGTCACATAGACCTATATATGGAATATTGCATTAATACAAGGTTTGGAATAAAAATAAGTTAAACTAGTCAACTTCTAGGTCATAAAGTTATTTCTAAGTCAAAACAGTCAACTCGAGGTCAAACTAGTCAAATTTAGTCAAACTAGCTATTTCTAGGTTGTATGAGTCCCTCTCTAGGATATTGGGTCTATACACTATGTAACTAGGCCACTAGCTAAGCTAAGATACTAAGATACAAACCAAGCACCGTATCATAGGATACACAAGATTTTAGATATGAAAATACTAATTTATATATATACAAGACAATACATATAGTTAACTTAGCTACTAATGCAAATTGGATACCTTGGCTTTGAACCAATGCGTATCACACTACTACACACCCATCTTGATACTCAAACCCAATACCTTGAGTATCAACCCAATACTTGACATTACCTTGGTATCATAAGGTAATGTGAATTTCTAACATATACTTAACTACCCAATATACTAAACTATAAACTAACATATATTTACTAATACAATACTACTAACTATACTAACTACTAATACATATAAACATATATACATATATATATTCAACTACTTATCACTATTAGTAACAAGTATATATATATATATATATATATATATATATATATATATATATATATATATATATATATATATATATATATATATATAAAACTACTAGATACATACATATACATACATATCACTAATGGTAATAAGTATATATATATATATCTAACTACTAAACTATCAAGCTAACTAGTTAAACTATTAAGTAACTAACTAGATAACTATCAAGTTAACTAATAAACTATACATCAAGCTACTAGCTAACTAAACTACTAGTTAAACTAACTAAACTAACTAACTAGTTAGGAACTAACTAACTAACTTACCTTGCTGCCCATGTATATGCACTTGTTGTTGCTGCTGTGTTTGCTGTTGGTTGCTGCTAGCTGTTGCTGTGCTGTTGCATGCTAGAACTACTGCTGCAGTTGCTGTAATGGCTGTTGCAGTGCTTCCTCGAGCTGCTGCTGCAACATGCTGATGGCTGCTACTGCTTACTGCTTGCCGTTGCTGCATCCTGTTTTGTTGTACAAGCTTTACTACACACTTGCTGATGCTATGCTGCCACTGCACTGCCTTGCACTTGCTGGTCTTGCTACAGCTGTAGTGTGATGCTATGCTACTAGCCCACTGCCTTGCCTTGCTGTCCCGACCTTGCTGTGCTATGTTGCTGCACTGCTCGATGCTGAAATGCTGCTGTTGCTGTTCATCTCCCTGTTGTTGCTGATTCCCTCTAGCACACACACACACAACTATAAACATATGCACATACACACAAGCACACTTTCACACAACTCTCTCTTTCTCTCTCTCTCTCTCTCTCTCTCTCTCTCTCTCTCTCTATATATATATATATATATATATATATATATATATATATATATATATATATATATATATATTTATATATATCACTCACTCTCACTCACACACACCCACAATGATGCACACACCAACACACATCTACAAACACAAACACAACAACTATATATATACACTCACATAACTATGCACATATGTATATCTACATACATATATATAACTCTCACTCACACACATAAACACCTATGAACATATATATATACATCTATATATATTTATATACATATAAACAATAGAGATACATATCTATATATATATATATATACGCATCAATATATACATATATAAACACATACATATATAAATACATCTATATATATATAAACAAAGCTATAAACAATTATTGAAATGCAAGAAAACAAACACGTGGAGTGCATCGCACCCGTATCACACTTGATCTATGATACGCTTGCGATACGAGTCCACCACACAACCAAACATACCCCGAAGGACACAAACAAGTCTAAAATAATAATTATGAATAATACGAAGAGTTAAATATACATCTACGTGTCCGTGTCAAAATGTGACATGCACAAACCCCCGTGTCGGAAGAAAACCCCCAAATTAATCCGTATCGCCAAATTATCGGGATACGACCTACACGTATCCAATTGTGGACATGACACTAGCCACACACAATCAAACATATGTCAATTTGGTCTAATTGACCAATTGACAAACACAAAAAGTGCCAGTCTCGAAATTTTCCCAAATTTGACCCAAAACAATACATAACTTCCTCCATAGGCCTCCTATGAACCTAATTCCAATTCCTATGGGTAGCCTTAGTATATGTGATGATTCCTAATGATTAAATTATAGATTTAGAGTCTAATTAAAGGGAAAAAATTGAATTGGGAGATGGATTCCCAATAAAATTCCCAAATTGAGTGAAAAGAGCCTCCAACTTGTAGATCCGTGCTCCTCCTTGTAGATCCTTGCTTCCTTCTTGTAGATCCTTGCTTCAATAGCCTCTAATAATAATTTAGAAAGGAATTGTAAGATAATTTTGGTAGGGATGAAGAAATTTGGTTGAGAAAAATTCTAGATCTAGATTTGAAATGGAAAAATGAAGAGAGATAATGTTTTCACCCCCTTATATAGGCCGACCCCTTCTCCCTTCCTCAAGCTACTATATAAAGTCTAAAATACTTCTTGGGGCCTCTCATGAAGAAATTAATTAAGGAATGAAGGTTCTAGTCTAATGGGTTTAACTAATTAATCATCCCCTAATGATTGGGCTTCTTATTGGGCTCAAATCTAACTAGGATAAAATATTGGTCCATGGATCTAATCTAAACTAATTAGATCCACTATCAAAAGTCCAAAATAAAAGCTAACATGCTAACAATAAATAAATAATATAATAAATAAATATTCAACATGCACAATATTTAATTAATTATGAAATGACCAAAATATCCTTTTCTAGAAAATATGGTATTGACACATTATCCAGCCTGCAGGAACAATGCAAGCTCGATCTGCATTACACTAGTGGCATTTACCCTTGCTGTAGATCAACAAGATTTCCTGCACCAATTGCTTCTCTAAACATCACTGCCTAATTACCTCAAATCTGCTACACTATGACTGCAACACACTATGGCACTTCTAGGTATACTTTCTACTGTTAATAACTGTATGCTAACCTATTGTTGATAATGAATCAGTGATACCCTCTAATTCCCCTAACTGACTGCTAATGCTGCTACTGTCCTTACTCAATACTACAGTTACCCTAAGGATTGGGACTGTTGTTCCCTTAATCTATCTTAACAATATGGACTGAACCAAGTCCCTGGAGTGCACATCACTGTGTACTGATACATGTGTATCAGTATGCATACAGATACAAGGACTGATATATGAGAACGAGTTACAACATTACAATATCATATATAATTCACCTCTACTGCTACTACTGTGCTAAGGTTAATATTTGGTCACTCAAACCTAACTGCTCTTAAGTCTGATACTCAATGACACTCACTTGCACTTAATCCTCACTTGGTATCACATATCTTATACCCTCTGACACCAGAGTATCAGTCCCCCTTAACCACTTCTCCTTGCTCTTGCTGATACTCTTCTTGTCAATAACTCCTGCTGTTACTTCTTCTTATTAATCAGCAACTAATATTGCTGCTATTGTTGATACTTCTACTGTTCTTGCTGTTCAATATTTATATTTGGCACTGTAGTGCCCGACCCTCAAATCTAACCTGGAACACAACTTCACCTTCATTGCAAGTATGCATTGATACATTATCTACACCTGAATTTTGCTCTACCCAAACCCCCCACATGCTGTTACAGAGCTTCCCTAGGTTTCTACTGACTTGCAACCTGGTACATACAGCTCCCCATTGTCAAGTTGCAGTAGACACTCTACTACAGAGAAATAGCTCTACAGTGCACTGGTACTGCTAATGTAATGAACCCAAGCACCCTGCACACTTCCTTCCTCTTCTCCAAATCGTACACTCACCACACATACATGATTGGCACTTATATACACATACTTGCACTTCTCTTGCCTGACACCAAATTTGTTGTTGTTGGCTTCTCAAACCATGGCAGCTGCTTCCAAGTGCAGTATCTCTCCAAACATGAACCCGTAAAATTTGTATCCCCAAGCCCAACATATACAATATCAATCCAACCCGATTTTCCTATGCTTGCACAGCAAACACAGTCACTTCACTCATATAACCTGCACACATGCTAACTCCTAGACACATGTATGTACCTAAATGTATACTTCCAAACACACAAACCAAAACACCCACATATATTCATAGACACATACACACTTATACATTTAAACAAACATCTAGGGTATACTAATCTAGGATACTCATGATACACAACCCAACCTCTTGCCAAAATCCTCCAATCACAACTAATAACATATATATATATATATATATATATATATATATATATATATATATATATATATATATATATATATATATATATATATATATATAGTATGATTAGTGTTATAAAAAATAGGGAAAACATAACCCCTTAAACACAAAACCCCAAATAAGCATACAATACCATGAAAAAAATATCATGGGAACCAATAGAGACTTATGCTCTCCCCTTATGGCTATTCATAAACCATGGGTGGGCTCCTAATGGCCAACAAAACCATAAAAACAGAATTTGAAGGAAAGATTTCAGAATTTTACCTCTTGGGAGATAGATTCCCAATGCAACCCAAGGGTTCTTTAGCCAAACCTCTTCCTCTCCAATGCTCCTTGAACTTTAATCTTATAGGCTTCTTAGATGAGGAAAATAAGAGGGATTGGGATTTTAAATTCTGAAATTTGTTGGGGAAAGAAAGGGTTTAGGGAAGAGCTTTTATAGGATTTTCCTTCACGAGCTATGATAAATTTGAGGGAGGCTCCCTCTCTCTATATAGGCAGGCCACACCTAGGGCTTAGGGTTTTAAATGCATAAGGTCCTCAATGCCCCTATATAGTCATGAAGATTCATTTAATTAATGGTGGTCTTCATTCCTAATGAGGGGTCTAACTAGATTCTAATTTTAAAGGATAGGGATTATTCTAGTGGATTCAAATATCTAGTCTAATGTAAAGTCCATGGTCACATCAAGTCTAGTCCACTAATCCATATCATTATTAAATATAATATAATATATTATACATATCATGTAACTGTAACACAATATATATATATACATAAATATTGTATATGACATCAATGCCCCTACTCTAGAAATGTGGTAGTGACACTCGGGAACCTTCTACCTTACCAAAAATGATGGGGTTTTCTCCCTTCTTTCTGGCTGGGATTATGAAGTAAGCATCTTGGAATAGGAGGATTTGGTTTACTGCATAAGTGGTAATCACTTATGTGTGCAGTTGTAGGCCTAAACTATATTATAAGGAGTATATAACATTCCAATGTGCAACAACAGAGTAATTCAAAGATAACCCTTTATTGAGAAAATACAGTATCTTTTCTTGTAGAATTACATCATCATAGGAAGGTACATCAGTGCGAGCATCAATATATTCTTACAGTTATTCTCCTTCGGTGTCTTCCACTAACACCGGTGGTGGTCTTGGAGCTCTCTTGTACAGTTTAACTACCAGAGGCTCTTAGGTCTTTACGGCAGGGGGATTTTCTCTTGGCGATCTTCTCGGCCTTCGAATACTAACTACCAGAGGTTCAATAGCCCTTCTATGAAGCTTGACCATATGGGGAGCAGACGTGTGGGTGGGGCATCCTTTAAGACGGACCCTTAGAGGTTTGTCTGGAGCGTACCCCCTTCCGCTTCGTCGTTTGCGTTGTTATCTCCTTCGTCTTGTTGGATTTGCTTGTATAAGACCGAGTCGGAGTAGTATGCCTCGACCCCTTTAAAAGGATCAACATCGACGAACTCCTTCCCGACGATGCCATCGCTATAAACATATTTCAAGTATTAGTGAAGAGTTGATGGCACGATCATATTCTCATGTATCCATGGGTGCCCCACCAAGACGTTGTAGGATACATATACGTCGATGATGTAGCAAGTAACCACTTTTTGTAGATCGCCTATCTGATATTTTAGGTAAATCTTTCCTAGAGGGTAGCTCCTCCCGACATTGAAGCCGCTGATGGTGGTGTTTGTAGCAGACAAATGGTGCATCAAAATCCCAAAAGTCTGGAGCAAACTTCGTGGTATGATGCTGAGAGATAAACTCAGGTCAATGTGCATCTAGTCCACCTTGATATACCCTATATAGTACAAAGGTTTATCGTACTTGTTGTTCTTCAACAACATATCCTGTTACAAAAATATGATGGTGGGGATCGTCTCCATCACGTTGGGGCAATGGGGGCACGTCGTGGTGTCCTTGATCGATTTCTTGATCTAGGACAGGTAGGAGTCAACGTGCTGTAATGCCTCGCTCAGGGCATCACAAATCTCCTTGGAGAGACGAAGGAGCTTGAAGAGTGACAACCACGCCGACGTATTGGCAAGCTACGCCAATATATCAAAGTTGTAGGGCTTTTCCAACCCTTGAGTCAAATTTTTTCTCAGAGGTTTGTCAAAGCGAACCTCTTTCTATTTTTGTCTGTCCGTCACAGAAGCTGGGACGGACCTGCTTCAGATGCTACTAGAGCAGTAGGTGTGGCAGCTTGAGGCACACTGTCCTCTAGAACTAGGTCATAGTCACGTCGGTAGGTTTGACCTGACCTGGTCACCCCTGCCAAAGCTTTGTCAGTTAAGGGAGAGACAATATGACAGGACTTAGGCTACTTCCCCTTTGACTTGGTGATTGAAGGTGCTGTTTGCTGTATCAGGTCCTGAACGAGATCTGGGTGAACCCACATGACCTCGCCTCATGGCGTTGAGAGAGGGACCAAGCATATTGCTTGGTCGCATGCTGGCGGGAGGTTGATGACCTCCATATTCGCTTTGGGAATTAGGATAACTCTATCTTGAGCTTCCATCACTGGAATATTTTTGAACTGGAGTGACACCATGTTCACAATGACCATATTGTCTTCGAAGTCAAGTGTAAGGGCCTTGGCATCAATCAACTGCTGGATGCATCATTTCAGCACATAGTAATCTCGTGTTGGACTATGGATAAATTGGTGGTAGTGGCAATATTTTGAATCGACTTTGTCTCCCTCCTTAGGGTGTTTGATGTCAGGTAGTCGGAGCTTATTTTTATTCATCAACACATGAAAGATTTTGATGACATCATAGTCATCGAAGGAGTAAGTCTTCTTCGGCTTCGGTGCTTTCGCCGGCTTCTGAGCGGTAGCGGTCGGACCTTTGGACATGTTGATAGTAAAGGCCTGCTTCCCCTATCATCAGTGACGGGGATCTATATTCCCAATAAATGTGAGTCCTTTGCATTCTTCTCAGCAGCATCAACGCTTTTAATGAATGTCGTCCAGTCCTCAAACTGACCAGGACCTATCCAGAGCTTCACTATCGAAAGAAGATTATTCCTGCACGTGTCCATCAGTGTGGATTTAGGAATACAAGGGCAGTTTTAGTGCTGCTTGCCTGTATCGGCCTATATAGTCACATGCAGACTCCTTTTCCTTTTGAGCAATGTCAATAAGGGAGGACATAGTTGTAGAATGTCACAACCCGTACCATGGATTTGGGCATGGGTCATGAGTACGTCCAGCCTACGTAGCAGTGTCGACAGTAGAATATTGTACAATAAGCCACAAGTATAATCTATAACTCACAACATATATACATCTCCACATTATACTCAATCACATGCACTAATTTAAGTAAAAATACCATAGATAATAATAAAATAATAGTCTCAATGCGGTTCCAAGAAGTCTCCCAAAAATGGCTAAATATCCAAAGAACAATATTCAAAATACTCTAAAAAATTGCTGGAGAATAATTCGGTCCAAAATAACTAACAAAACAACTACTATACTAAACTACTCCATCGCAGACGGTGTCTGAGCTGCTAACTCTCCATGATCCTTCTGAAGGGCAAGATCAGGCTCTATTATGTCGCTAGCATACGGTCCATAATGTGTAGGGATCGTATCCTCATCGTTGTCATGACCCGCACCCGGATATTCGGGCACGAGTACGTGGGTACGTCCAGCCTACGATGCAGCAACGGCGGTAGAACACTGTCTGGGTCAATTATACTATCTAAATATCTCAACAATATAAATATGGTACCTGTCAATCATCTTAACTCCAAAAAGAGGAACAATATGGTACCTCACAAATGTAACTATACTCAATCACAATGCAAACTAAGAAAGATAAAGCACGAATGGAATAACGAAGAAAATAATCAAGATACAATCCATATGTCTTAATATACATGCCATGAATCTCAATAACAGTCTAATACAAGTCCATCAAAGTAAACTAAACCTCCCCAGGCTCTGGAACTAAGTCCTCCTGATCTATAGGAGTATCCTCTAATGGAACACCGTCATGCGGCCCGTAGAATGTAGGACACTGGTCTATCATCCAATCATCTGAAAAAATATATCCAGTCAGGATTAGAGCAAAGTACATACCTCTGAAAGCAGTTTCAAATACATAATTGAGTATATAAAATAGATAATAGAAAAGAATACAAGATATCTAAACATCTGAATAAAATAAACTAGAGTGAACAGGTAGTGTACTGGAATGAAGAACAAGCAATATGAATATCTGCAATATAAAAGAATAACTGAAATCTAACTAATGTGCCTTAGAATACAAGTTTATTATGTGATCGATTTAGGTTGAACACGAATATAATAAGGTAACTCAATTACAAGTGTGCTATGTAATCGACATGTACACAAAAATACTGGGGCTTTGACCACATAATCAACTTCTACTCCCCCATCCCTAACTAATACCAATATATCCAATCATGATACGTTACGAACACGAATATGGGCACACTGAACACGAGCAGTGTGTGTACATGAATATAAGTACACTGAACACGAGCAGTGTGTGAACACAAAATATAATAAATTAATATCCGATACATACGATAAAATATATGTTAAGGAGTACCCGCTGAACACGGTAGGGGATAACATCTCCTGACAAGATCCATATAGTACCAGTCCGTGAAACCACTGTGTCAGAATCAAGTATACAGTTCTAGAACATGAGATATATACACTATTATAAAATAAAAACTAACAAAGAAATATACTCTCATGAGTTCCTAGGAAGGTGTGTCTCTCGATGCCCAAGCTGGTGTCACACAGACCTATATATGGTATATTGCATCAATACAAGATTTTGGAATAAAAATAAGTTAAACTAGTTCAATTCTAGGTCATAAAGCCATTTCTAAATCAAAATAGTCAAACTAGGTCAACTCTAGGTCAAACTAGCTATTTCTAAGTTGTATGAGTCAAACTCTAGGATATTAGGTCCATACACTATGTAACTAGGCCACACTAGCTATGCTAAGATACTAGGATACAAACAAAGCACCGTATCATAAGATTACACAAGTTTTTAGATATAAAAATATTAATACATATATATACAAGACAATATTTATGTTACTCTTAGCTAACTAATGCAAAGTGGATACCTTGGCATTGAACCAATGCGGTATCTCACCACCTACACACCCATCTTGATACTCAAACCCAATACCTTGAGTATCCACCAATACCTTGACATTATCTTGGTATCATAAGGTAATGTCAATTCTAACATATAATTAATTACCCAATACACTAAACTATAAACTAACATGCATTAACTACTTATACTATACTATACTAACTACCTACTAACTTACCAATATATATATATATATATATATATATATATATATATATATATATATATATACACACTAGTAATCAATAGTATATATCTAACTACTAGTCTAACAATAAGTATATATATATATATATATATATATATATATATATATATATATATATAAAACTACATAATAATGTAACTAACTAACTAAACTATTAATAGAACTAACTAACTATCAATGAAACTAACTAAACTATCAATGAAGTAACTACCCCTTACCTTGCTCTAGCTGCTGTGTTTGTTTGCTGTCCATGCTATGTTGTAGCTGCTGCTCTTGTATTTGCTCATGCTGCAGTGTTGCTGCATAGTTTTGGTTGTTGCACAATTTTGGTTGCTGCACAGTTGCAGTGGATGCTCTTGCTTGCAGTTGGACTCTGCTGCATGTATGCTGCTACTGGCTTTTACTGCGGTTATTGCTGCAGGCTTGGCTGTTGTTGACACTGCTCTTGCTGTAGTTGAGGTTGCTGCAGTATTGCTGTACAGTGCAGCTAGCTTGCTGTAGTTGTTTGCTGATGCTGAGGTTGCTGATGTAGCCGCTGCAGTTGCTGCTACATGCCTTGCTGTGCAGTTGGCTGTTCTCTAGTACTGAACTTGCTGCTGACTTTTGTTATAGTTGTTGCATTGGCTACTTGCTGTTGGACTCCTCTAAATGCTGCTGAACCACTGTGTCCCCCTAGCTGCTGCAGTTGACTACTGCCCGACCCCTTTCTTACTGAACATAACACTCACTCACACTCACACTCTATGCACACACACACATATACAAGTATGTATGTATGTATATATATATATATATATATATATATATATATATATATATATATATATATATATATATATATATATGTGGTTTTTATCGAACTGCATCAATGCCAAGAAGTCAGTATTCTCACCCACAGGTGTGGTATTTCGTTATTCTTGAAAAGTACTATTTTCCAAGGGATGATAGGTTCTATCTAAGATAGCTCGTAGGATGTTAGTCAGTTTTTCATTAGTCATGCTTTCACTGTTAAATAAAGAAGAAGTCATGTCCTATACACAATACCAACTTGGTGACAAAGTAGCAAAGATAATATAACACACACACACACACACACACACACACACACACACACACACATATATATATATATATATATATATATATATATATAATCACTAAATATTTACAGATAACTACTATACTAGTAAATGCATATCCACTCTCTTATTCTCATGACCACCAATACTCCAAATACAACATAGACATATACATATACATAAATATACATATACATATATCATACAATTATTATAATTTTATCATTCTAATAGATATTACCAAGGCAAATTGAATTGAGATACAATGAAGCAAACACGTGGAGTGTACCGCACCCGTATCACACTTATTCTATGATACGCTTGCGATACGGCTCCACCACACAATAAAATATATCCCGAAGGACACGAGCAAGTCTAAAATCAAAATTATGAACAACACGAAGAGTTAACTACTCAACTACGTGTCCGTGTCAAAATATGACATGCTCAAACCCCGTGTCGGAAGAAAACCATCAAATCAACCCGTATCTCCAAATTGTCGGGATACGGCCTACACGTATCCAATTGTGGATACGACACTAGTCACACACAATCAGACACATGTCAATTTGGTCTAATTGATCCATTGACAAACACAAGATGTGCCAATCTTGGAATTTTTCCAAAATTGACACAAAATACTACATAACTTTTTTCACAGGCCTCCTATGAACCTAATTCCAATTCCTATAGGTAGCCTTAGCATATGGGGTGGTTCCTTATGATTAAATTACATATTTAGAGTCTAATTAGAGAAAAAAAACTAAATTTTACCTAGTAGGAGATGGATTCCCAATAAAATTTCTAAATTGAGTGAAAGTAGCCTCCAACTTGTAGATCCTTGCTCCTCCTTGTAGATCCTTGATTCCTCCTTGTAAATCATTGTTCTACTAGCCTCCAATGATGAATAGGGAAGGAATTAGGAAGAAATTTGAGTAGGGATTGGTGTGGGAATGAAGAATTTGGAAGAGAAAAAATTCTAGATCTAGATTTGGAATGACAAATTAGAAGAGAGTCTCTCTCCTCTAAATGGTGGCCGACCCTTCCCCCTCCTCCAAGCTACTATGAAAAGTCCAAAATACCCCTTGAGGCATGTCATGAAGAAATAATTAAGGAGGGGAGGTTCTAATCTAATTGGTTTCACTAATTAATTCATCCTCCTAATGAATGGGCTTACTATTTGGCTCAATTCTAACTAGAATTAAATGTTGGTCCATGGATCTAAACTAAACTAATTAGGTCCACTACATAAGTCCAAAATAAATCTAACATCTACAATAAATAAATAATACAATAATTAGTATTTATAATATGCACAACATTTAATATTATAATCCTAAAATAAATATACCCATGCCCAATTACCAAACTACCCTTAGTTGGAAAAGTGAGGGTGACAATCCTACCCATCTTAGAAAAATTTTATCCTCAAAATTAAGGAAGAAACTAACTACCAAAAGTAATCAATACAAGAAAGAAATAATTATACCTCACGACTCAAACATGTACGGATATCGCTCGCGCATCTCGGCCTCTCGCTCCCACGTACTCTCTCCTGGAGAGTGATGCCTCTACGCGACGCACACCATAGAAATGGGCTGGTTTATCAGCACCTTCTCTCTTCGATCCAAAATCTCAATTGGCTTCTCTGGATAGCTAAAAGTAGGGCCCACCTCTATCTCCGAGTGATCCAACACATGACTAGGATCTGTCACGTACCGTCTTAGCTACGACATATAGAACATGTTGTGCACTCCCTCCAATGCAGGTAGTAAGTCTAGTCTTTAGGCAACTGTATCGACCCTCTCGAGAATATTGAAAGGTCTAATGAATCATGGACTAAGCTTTCTGCCTCTACCGAAACGAATCGTGCCACGTGTCGGAGAAATCCTCAAGAAAACTAAACCGCCAACCTAGCATGAAATACAGCCTTAGCACTCTAACAAAAACAAATATTCACAAGCAATACAAAACAAAATATATACCTAAAACTCCAATAGTCTCCGGTGGCTATCGGCCTAATGCAGCTGTCTGTCCTGCGCCATCCGAAGTCTATTCCTGATGAGCTTCACCTTCTTAACTGCATCCACTACCATCTTTGGTCCCTATAAGGCTCTCTCACCAACATTATACCATGATAACGGAGTGCGACATCTCCGTCCATATAACGTCTCAAATGGTGACATCTCGATACTGGCTTGGTAGCTGTTGTTATAAGAAAACTCTACCTAGTGAAGATGATCCTCCCAAGATGTCACTACCATATTTTCTAGGAAAGGGTATTTTAGTAATTTTATATTTAATTAAATATTGTACATGATAAATAATTATTTGTGGTATTATTTAATTATTGTTAGATCTTAGTTATTTAATTTAAACTTGTGATAGTGGACATAACTAGTTTAGTTTAGACCCATGGACCAACATGAATTAATTGGTTAGAACTTAGCCCATTTAGAAAGCCCATTGTTAAGGAGATGGATTAAATTAATTAAATCATTAGAATAGAAGCTTCCTTCCTTAATTATTTCTTCATGAGAGCCCCAAGGGGTATAATGAACATTACATGATAACTTGAGGGAGGGAAAATAGGGGCCGGCCTATTAATAAAGAGGGGGAAAATTCTCTCTCCTCTTTTCATTCCAAAACTAGATCTAGAATTTCCCTCTACCAAATTCCTTCATTCTCACTTCATTTTTCTACCAAATTTTATTTCAATTCCTTCCCAAATCACCATTAGAGACTTGAGAAGTAAGGATCTAGAAGGAGGAAGCAAGGATCTACAAAGAAGAGAAAGGATCTACAAGTTGGAGGCAATTTTATCTCAATTGGAGGTTTCATTGGGAATCTATCTCCCAATAGGTTATAATTCAGTTTTTTTCCTTAATTTAAGTTCTAAATCTGAGTTTTAACCATGAAAAATTAACCCATATGCATAGGCTACCCATAGGATTTGGTTTTGTGTTCATAGGAGGCCTATTGAGAAAGTTATGGTACTTTTTTTTGTCAATTTTGGGAGAATTCCGAGATTGACATTTGTTGTGTGTGTCAATTGATCCTATATATCAATTTGGCATGTGTTTATGTGTTTGGGGCTAATGTCATGTCCACAATTGGGTACGTGTAGGTCGTATCCCAATAATTTGGTGATACGTGTTATTTTGGGGGGTTTTCCTCCGATACGGGACTTTGTACATGTCGTATTTTGATACGGACACGTAGATCTATATTTGATACTTCTTATTGTTCATAAATAATATATGTGACTTATTTGTGTCCTTCGGGGTATAATTGGATGTGTGGTGGACTCGTGTCACATGCGTATCCTAGATCTAGTGGGAAACGGTCTGATACTCTCCATATGTTGTGTAATTATATGTAGATCTAATTATTGTGCTCTTAATTCATGAAGTTTATAATTGTGCATATATATATATATATATATATATATATATATATATATATATATATATATATAAAGTTTATAATTGTGCATATATATATATATATATATATATATATATATATATATATATATATATATATTACGTATGTATTATAGTGTATATATTATAGTGTTTCTTGTATCCTAGATCTATATTATGTAGGTACTAAGAGTGTATGTATATTATGTAATTATTCTTCTACATATATAAATATATATGTTATAGTATGTGTGATATGTGTAAATATGTACATATGTTGTTATAATATATATATGTATATTTAATTGAATAATTATATTATATATAGTTGCTATATGATTATTTATATATATGCATGGATGAATATTATAAAATATATTTAGGTATGTGTGTGCTTGTTGCTATATATTAAATATGTACATAATAATAGGAGAGGGTATGTATAGTTATTATATATATATATACAGGTTTTTAGCGACCGGAGTTTTGGTGACAGCAGCTAACTTAATAGCAGCAGCCGCTGTAGCATTTATCAGCGCCATTAATGACAGGAGCCGCTGTCATTAATAAGCAGCAACAACGACGGGAAGAGGCAGTAGCAGCGATAGCAGATTCGGTGATGGTTGTAAACCGTCACCAAAATAGCAGCAGCAGTGGGAATTCAGCAACAGCAGCGACGACAGCTTCAGTGACAGGCAGAAACTGTCACTAAAAAGCAGCGTATCAGAATATCAGTTTTCAGCACAGTTTTCAGCGACGGTTGGCAGATTATATATATATATATATATATATATATATATATATATATATATATATATATATATATATATATATATGTGTGTGTGTGTGTGTGAATATATAATTATAAATATATATATGTATATATACATGTATTAATATTGATGTAATATATTATTACTTGCTAAATTCTTTATATGTATAATATTTAGTATATAATATATATATATATATATATATATATATATATATATATATATATATAGAGAGAGAGAGAGGGTAGTTAATATAACAAGGTATTGGGTATTACCTTGTGGAGACCAAGGTAATTGGAGATACCCAAGATATTAGGTTTGAGTATCAATTGGTGATTATTGTTGAGATACCAAGTTGGTTCAAAACCACGGTACCTATTTAATGTTATAATTGTGATTCTATATTATTATAAATGATTGTTTGATATTTATTTTATTGATGTTTTACGTTGGGAATTACGTATCCGGAGATACGGTATCCTAACTTTTAAGATGTGGGTTTCTTGGCTTAGACTTTAGTATCTGACCCAATATTTTTGTATTATGTTTATGCAACCTAGAAATAGATAGTTGACCATAGTTTGACCATAGTTGACTTAGAGTTGACCATAGTTGACTTTTGACTTAGAATTGACTTTTTGGCCTAGAAGTTGACTAGTTTAACTTATTCTCTTTTCGGAACCTTGTATTGATATTTTATTCCATATCTAGGTCTTTGAGGCACCATGTCAGACATCTGTAAGACTATTCTTTAGACTTCAGGCGAGTACATTCTCTGATAGTTTCTCATTTATGATAACCTCTATGTTCATTGTATATAGTGTAGATATCCATGTTCTTTTGACACTATGGTTACACGGATTGGTAAATTCGGATCTCGTCATGAGATGTTATTCCTTGGTATATGGTGTATATGGTGCAAGTATTGTTTCATTGGTTATCTTGTACATGTACAGACACTGATTCTCGGGAAGACTAGCTATCTTCTTGAGAAATCTCGTGCAATAGCATACCGTGGTTGGATCTATTATACCAGTCGAGGGTAGGGAGTATTATTATAGATATGTGATCAATACCCCTATTGTATTAAGTACTGATTACTGAATAGTGTTGATCATACACCACACGTATGATTAGCCAGGCTGTATTGCATCTTGCCCAAGCCGATCACATGTTAAGCTAGTACTCACACACTTAGTCATTAGTATTCTTGTTCATTGGCATATTGTTCATTATTGTATTTATTCCAGTATTTCCTTATTGTATGTATCTCTCGTATCTATTGTGCATCTTGTATATTCATATCTATTTATCGCTACATAGTTTTTATCATTGAATAGAACTGCTGTTAGAGATGTACTCTACTCCTTTCCTGACTGGATATATTTTTCCAGATGACACTAAGGAGTGGTACCCTACCTATTATGGACCTCAGGATGTTGTGGGTTTAGAGTCTGAGACCCTGGCTCAGGAGGGACTTATCCCAACTGAGATAGTTGACCCGGGAGTTGTAGCTTCGTAGTATTCCTTTGTACTGGATTTGTCTCCATCTTATTTTGTTACTTCTTCAGACTCATTGATGTATTATTTTAGACTCATGAGTTATATTGTGACTATTATATTCTTTATCTGATTTGTGATTATTTCCATCTTAGTTTTGTGATTGAGTATATTATCATTATTGTTGGTTCATTATATTGTTAGATAGATTATCCAGACAACGTTCTACCGTCAATTCTGTGGCGTAGGCTGGGCGTTGTTTCCGACTTGTACCCTTACATCGGGTGCGGGTCGTGACACAAGAGCCTCCAAAATCTAAAACACAGGTGCGTGGCATGTCCTCGAGCGTCTGAATAGTCTTTCCGACTGCCCGTATGTCTGAGGGTGATATGCGGTACTGAACTTGAGCTGAGTGCCCAAGCTAGCTTGCAACCTCCTCCAGAAGTGGGACATGAAGCGACTATCCCAATCCAAGACTATTCTCACCGGAACTCCATACAATCTGACTATCTGACGCACATACATCTCCGCGAGCTTCTCCGTAGACATACCCATTTTGAATGGCAGAAAGTGGGCTAATTTGGTCAACCTGTCTATGATGACCCAAATCGCATCTTTACCTCCTAGAGAACGCGAAAGTCCTGAAATAAAGTCCATCGTCACATGCTCCCACTTTCACTCTGGAATGGGTAAAGGCTGATGCAATCCCCCTGGCCTCTGTCTCTCCGTCTTTACCTGCTGGCAAACCAAACATCTGGATACGAAGCTAGCTACCTCCCGCTTCATACCATACCACTAAACATGCTCTCTCATGTCCCTATATATCTTGCTGGCACCTGGATGCATAGAGTACTGAGATCGATGCGCCTCCTGAAGAATCTTCTCATGTAATGCTCCACTCGGCACACATAATCTGGTACCGTACCACAATGATCCATCATCTACAATGCTGAAGTCCTCTGCCAACCCTATCTGAACTTGTGCTCTGATGCTCCTCAGAGACTCATCCTCGAACTGTGCGGCTCTGATCATGTCCATCAACTCTGATTGTACCTAAAGTCCCCACATCTGTGCTGCAACTCTAGGAACTAATATCTCAATGTCCAAGCTATCAAGATCGGCCAATAAATATTTGTCCCTCATCAAATACATAGCTACTGGATACTCGCTTAAGGCATCCGCGACTACCTTGGCCTTTCCTGGGTGATACTGCAAAGAAATGTCGAAGTTCTTCATCAACTCTAACCATCGCCGCTGCCTCATGTTGAGCTCTTTTTATGTAAACACATACTTCAAGCTCTTGTGATCTGTAAAGATCTCTACCCGCTCTCCATACAAGTAGTGCTTCCATAATTTAAGAGCAAAAATAACTGCTGCCAACTCCAAGTCATGGGTAGGATAATTCTTCTCGTACGGGCATAATTGCTTGGAAGTATAGGAATTACCTTTCCGTTCTGCTGCAACACACAACCCAAACCCTTACCCGATGCATCACTGTATATAAAAAATCCTCCTGTCCCTGATGGCAATGTCAATATTGGAGCTATAGTCAACTGCTTCTTTAGCTTCTCAAATGTAGACTGACAATCCTCAGTCAAGACGAACTCCACGTCCTTCCTGGTTAGTCTAGTCATTGGCTCCACAATCCTGGAAAAATTCTGAACAAATCTCCGATAATAGCCTGCCAATCCAAGAAAACTCCTGATCTCTGCTACTGAACTCGGGGTAGACCATGACTCAACTTCTAAAATCTTCTTTGGGTCTACTGAGATTCCATCTTCTGTAATCACATGTCCAAGGAATTCAACCTTATCAAGAAAGAACTCATACTTTGAAAGTTTGCCATATAGCTTCTACTTCCTGAGGGTCTCCAGAACTATCCTCAAGTGCTTCTCATGCTCTTCCGGGGTCTTTGAATATATCAATATATCATCAATGAATACTACCACAAACTGATCCAAGTACTGATGAAATACCTTATTTATCAGGTTCATGAATACCACCGGAGCATTGGTCAACCCAAACGACATCACCAAGAACTTAAACTGCCCATACCGAGTCCTAATAGCTGTCTTCGAAATGTCTTCCTTCTTCACTTTTACCTGGTTATATCCCGACCTCAAGTCTATCTTCGAGAATACCTTCGCTCTGCTCAACTAATTAAATAAATTACCAATTCACGGTAATGGGTATTTGTTCTTGATAGTGAGGTTGTTGAGTGCCCTGTAGTCGATATATATGCATATGACCCATCCTTCTTTGGTACAAATAATACTGGAGTACCCCATGGTGATGAATTGGAGCAGATGAAGCCCTTGTCCTGCAACTCATCCACCTACTTCTTTAACTCTGCCAGTTTGTTTTGTTCACCCTATAGATGTGCTGCGATATTGGCTTTGCGCCTGGCACCAAGTCTATAGAGAACTCCACATCTCTGTCCAGTGGTAACCTCAGCAACTCCTCTGAAAAGATGTTCATATACTCTGCAATTAATGGATGTGGCAGCTCCTGCTCTTCTACCAAAGCCCCACAGAAGTCTCCTTCGCTCTGCTCTGCTGCTCCTCTGATGAACTTAAACTCCAGCTCTTCTGGTGTCTGGAATAAAACTTTGCCTCTACGATAATCGATACTAGCATGATGCCTACTCAACCAATCCATCCCGAGTACTGTATCGTAGCTCAGAAGTGGTATTACGAGTAGACATACGCCCAACTCTTGGCCTCCCAAAAAAACTCTTCGGTCCTTGCAAACATCACTGATCAGGATAATGCCACCCTCGGTCATGATCTTGCAAGTCCTCGCCAATGTTCAGACTCAAGATGATATTTCAGAGCAAAAGATACAGATACAAAACTATGTGAAGCACCAGAATCAAATAAAGTATGAGCTGGAAAAGAATCAAGATAGACTGAAGCTGAGATAACATCACCGACTGGCTCCTCCTCCTCGACGGTCAAGGCGAAACCTCGCCCCTATCGCTGGGTACCTCTCTGCTGCTTTTGGTGCTGAGCAAACTGCTACTATTGTGGTGGTAGAGGAGGTCCTCTCTTCTGTCTCGCTGGTGGTCTCGTGGGTGCTTTCTGTGCCTGAGCTCTGCCCTGAGCTGGATGAGTTGGGACTTTAGGACAAGCCCTCAACTGATGGTCTCCTGATCCGCAGAATAAGCACTGGCCCAATCTTATACTGCATGCATCGCATCCATGTCCTTGCTTCTTACAGAAAGTGCAAGGAATAGCTGCCCTTTGGATCTGGTGCATCTGTTGTACCGGCGCTCTAGCTGGTCCATGATACTACTGTCTCGGCTGCTAGAAGTGCCTCTGGTGCTGCTACTAAAAATGAGGCCGCTTCATTGGACCTGTGTTAGTACTCGATCCTCATGTGTCCCTCAGCCTCTTAGAGCCAAGCTCTAGATCATCCTCTGCCCACTGCGCCTGTCTCAGAATCTCCTCAAAAGTAGCGGTGGGATCTTCATTCGTGTGTGATTTGACTTCCCTGTTCAGGCCCTTCCTGAACTTCCTGTCTCTTTCTTTAGGATTCTGCCCCTCCATAAAGTGACCTAATCTGCAATACTCCATCTCATACTCATCCACCATCATACCTCCCTGAATAAGGTACTGGAACTGGCTCTCTAGAGATGTCAGAGCCACATCTGGAAAAAAACTTTTTCTTGAAGAGCTCTTTGAAAGATTCCCAAGTAAGTCCTGGTACTGAGATCCTGGGGTCCGTCCTGAACCAAGTCAACGCAATGTCGAACATCATGCTCCCCGCAGCCTCTATCTGCAACCTCTTTGGAATCTGCGCCAGCCGTAGGTTCCACTCAATATCTTTTATCCAATCATCAACATAAATGATCCCTTCTGTGCCTTTAAAGTCCTTTGGCCCCATCATCTTGAAATCTATGATGGTTCCCGGCCTCGGCTGCTGCGGGATAAACTAAGGTAGTGCCGTCTATGGCTGGACTAAGGCGGCTCTCTCAATTACTGCGAGCATAATTTGGTAAGCATTCTTAATGCTCTGTCGCATGAACTCTGACTGACGCTGCTGCGCCTCTATTATCTGCTGAAAGAGCATGAACATCTGTGTCTGATCGACTACGAATGGTGGGTGTGGAAGATTCCTTGAAACTGTTGGTGCTGTCCTCTGCACCGGAGGTGGAGCACCTCCGAAAGCTACTGCAGAAATGTCCACCTGGATCGGTGAAGCCGACCTCTGAAATGTAGCTTCTGGAACAGCATATAATGGTGCTGCCCTCATAGGAGATGAAGTGATTGACCGTGCTGACATGGCACCTGAGCTCTGGGAACGCGTCTTCGGTGGCATCCTGAAATAGATTGAAGAAAGGAATCATTATTGAGTATGATACGATATCATCAAAGAATGACATATTTTATTCAAAGTAAAGGAAATATTCTAATAGATAAGGATAAAAAAACTGATATTCCGAAGTATTTTCTAGTTATGATTGAGTATACTCTCAGCCTAAATCCTATATCCTAAAGCAGGCTCGTAGCAGTACTCTAGGTGAGCACTACTACGATATTGCTCTAATTGTGACTCTAGACCTACATGGGCCACCACTAAAAATGTGTCACGACCCACACCCGGATATTTGGGCACGAGTACGTGGGTACGCCCAGCCTACGCCGCAACATCGGCGGTAGAACGATGTCTGGGTCAATTATACTATCTAAATATCTCAACAATATAAATATGGTACATGTCAATCATCTCAACTCCAAAAGGAGGAACAATATGGTATCTCACAAATGTAACTATACTCAATCATAATGCAAACTAAGGAAGATAAAGCACGAATGAAATAAAGCACAAATAGAATAACGAAGAAAAAAAATCAAGATATAATCCACAAGTCTGAAATAATATACATGCCATGAATCTCAATAACAGTCTAATATAAGTCCATCAAAATAAATTAAACCTCCTCAGGCTCTGGAACTAAGTCCTCATGATCTATAGGAGTATCCTCTTATGGAACACCATCCTGCGGCCCATAGAATATATGACACTGGTCTATCAGCCAATCATCTGAAAAAATATATCCGGTCAGGATTGGAGCAAAGTACATACCTCTGAAAGCAGTTTTAAATACATAATCGAGAATATAAAATAGATAATAGAAAAGAATACAAGATATCTAAACATCTGAATGAAATGAACTAGAGTGAACATGTAATGTACTGGAATAAATAACAAGCAATATAAATATCTATAATATAAAGGAATAACTGAAATCTAACTAATGTGCCTCAGAATACAAGTTCATTATGTGATCTGTTTAGGTTGAACACGAATACAATAAGGTAACTCGATTACAAGTATGGTATATAATCGACATGTACACGAATACACTGGGGCTTTGATCACATAATCAACTCCTACTCCCCCATCCTCAACTAATACTAATGGATCCAATCACGATACGTTACGAACACGAATATGGGCATGCTGAACACGAGCAGTGTGTGTATACGAATATAAGCACACTGAACATTAGCAGTATGTGAATACGAAATATAATAAATCAATACCCGATACACATGATAAAATACATGTGAAAGAGTATCCGCTGAATACGGTAAATGATAACATCTCCTGACAGGATCCATGTAGTACCAGTCCATGAAACCACTGTGTCGAAATTAAGTATACAGTTCTAGAACATGAGATACATACACTATTATGAAATAAAAAATAGCAGAGAAATGTACTCGCCTGAGGTCCTGAGCAAAGTGTCTCTCGATGCCCAAGCTGGTGTCACACAAACCTATATATGATATATTGTATCAATACAAGATTTTGGAATGCAAATAAGTTTAACTAGTTCAATTCTAGGTCATAAAGCATTTCTAAGTCAAAACAGTCAAACTAGGTCAACTCTTGGTCAAACTAGCTATTTCTAAGTTGTATGAGTCCAACTCTAGGATATTAGGTCCATACACTATGTAACTAAGCTACACTAGCTATGCTAAGATACTAGGATACAAACAAAGCACTGTATCGCAAGATACATAAGTTTTTAGATATGAAAATATTAATACATATATATACAAGACAATATTTATATTACTTTTAGCTAACTAATGCAAAGTGGATACCTTGGCTTTGAACCAATGCAGTATCTCACCACACACACCCATCTTGATACTCAAACCCAATACCTTGAGTATCCACTAATACCTTGATATTATCTTGGTATCACAAGGTAATATCAATTCTAACATATAACTAATTACCCAATACACTAAACTATAAACTAACATGCATTTACTACTTATACTATGCTATACTATACTATACTAACAACCTACTAACTTACCAATATATATATATATATATATAACTACATAACAATATAACTAACTAAATAAACTATTAATAAAACTAAACTATCAATAAAACTAACTAAACTATCAATGAACTAACTACCCCTTACCTTGTTCTAGCTGCTGTCTTTGCTTGTTGTCCATGCTATGCTGTAGCTGCTGCTTTTGTATTTGCTCATGTTGTAGTATTGCAGCACAATTTTGGTTGCTGCACAGTTGCAGTGGCTGCTCTTGCTTATTGTTGGACTCTATGCTGCTACTGGCTTTTACTGCAGTTGTTGCTACAGGCTTGGCTGTTGTTGATATTTTTTTGCTACAGTTGAGGTTGTTGAAGTATTGCTGCACAGTGCAACTAGCTTGCTGTAGTTGTTTGCTGATGCTGAGGTTGTTGTTGCTGCAGCTGCAGTTGCTGCTGCATGCCTTGCTGTGCAGTTGGCTGTTCTCTGGTACTAAACTTGCTGCTGACTTTTATTGCATTGGCTACTTGCTGTTGGACTCCTCTAAATGCTATTGAACCACTCTGTCCCCCTAGCTGCTGCAGTTGACTACTGCCCGAACCCCTTCTCACTGAACACAATACTTACTCACACACACACACACACACACACACACACACACACATATATATATATATATATATATATACACACCTGTAATATAAATACATATCTATACACATATAGATATACACTCATATATGAGTGTATATCTATATGTGTATACATATGTATTTATATTACTTATGTGTGTGTGTGTGTGTGTGTGTGTGTGTGTGTGTGTGTGTATATATATATATATATATATATATATAGAGAGAGAGAGAGAGAGAGAGAGAGACACACACATCCACAAACATACATATATACCCATGTATATATATATATATATATATATATATATATATATATATATATATATATATATATATATATATATAATCACTAAGTATTTACATATAACTACTATACTAGTAAATGCATATCTACTCTCTTATTCTCATGACCACCATTACTCCAAATACAACATAGATATATACATAACATACATATACATATACATATATATCATATAATTATTATAATTATATCATTCTAATAGATATTACAATGACAAATTGAATTGAGATACAATAAAGAAAACACGTGGAGTGCACCGCACCCGTATCACACTCATTCTATGATACACTTGCGATACAGCTCTACCACACAACCAAACATATCCCGAAGGACACAAGCAAGTCTAAAATTATAATTATGAATAACACAAAGAGTTAACTACTCAACTATGTGTTCGTGTCAAAATGTGACATCCTCAAACCCCCGTGTCGAAAGAAAACCACCAAATCAACCCATATATCCAAATTGTCGGGATACGGCCTACACGTATCAAATTATGGATACGACACTAGTCACACACAATCAAACACATGTCAATTTGTCTAATTGACCCATTGACAAACATAAGATGTGCCAATCTCGAAATTCTCTCAAAATTGATACAAAATACCACATAACTTTCTCCATAGGCCTCCTATGAACCTAATTCTAATTCTTATGGGTAGCCTTAGCATATGGGGTGGTTCCTTAAGATTAAATTACAGATTTAGAGTCTAATTAAAGAAGAAAAACTAAATTGTACCTATTGGGAGATGGATTCCCAATAAAATTTCTAAATTGAGTGAAAGTAGCCTCCAGCTTGTAGATCCTTGCTTCTCCTTGTAGATCCTTGCTTTTTTCTCGTAGATTCTTGTTCTACTAGCCTCCAATGATGAATATAGAAGAAATTGGAAAGAAATTGGAGTAGGATTAGTGTGGGAATGAAGAATTTGGAAGAGAAAAAATTCTAGATCTTGATTTGGAATGACAAATGGGGAGAGAGGGAGAGAGAGAGAGAGAGAGAGAGAGAGAGAGAGAGAGGGAGAGTCTCTCTCCTCCCTATGGTGGCCGGCCCTTGCCCCTCCTCCAAGCTACTATAGAAAGTCCAAAATACCCCTTGGGACTTGTCATAAAGAAATAATTAAGGAGGGAAGGTTCTAGTCTAATTGGTTTCACTAATTAATTCATCCTCCTAACGAATGGTCTTACTATTTGGCTCAATTCTAACTAGAATTAAATGTTGGTCCATGAATCTAAACTAAACTAGTTAGGTGCACTACACAAGGCCAAAATAAATCTAACATCTATAATAAATAAATAATACAATAATTAATATTTATAATATGCACAATATTTAATATTATAATCCTAAAATAAATATACCCATGCCCAATTACCAAACTACCCTTAGTTGAAAAAGTGATGGTGACAATCGTAGTCACCTAAAATATGGTTATCCAATCAGGAAAGGAAGGAGTACATAACAGTAAAAATAGTTTCAACACATGGTAGAAGCTATAAGACAATAAATAGTAAAGAATATATGATAGCAATAAAACTAAAATTACAATAAGGCCACCATAATAACTAAATGTTGAAGTCCTTTATGGCAAAGATGTAGTACAATATCTCTAAGCAACATATAAAATAACTGCAATGTAAGGAAGAACAGATAGGAATAAACTACTCTACGTGATTTGAAATACCTTGTTGACATGTGAACGACTAAGGATAAAAATCTGGCAAACCACACGTGTCGTGCATGGCTGCTATTAATCCAGTAAGACCAAGGATGAAAAGGGTAGTTCATACGTCCACTAAGTATTTTTCCTCCCCACGAGTATAACATGGATTTTGAACCAGTTACGAAGAAATAATAATAGTCGAGAACAGTCACGTATCTCATAACAAGAATCTATCATACTAATTCGTGTAACAAGTATCGAGAATCAAATAATCAATACTAAGCATGCATTATAGAGACGATCAAGCACTGAAGGTAATAACAAAATGTACTCGCCTGTGGTCCTTAGCTGTGGTTGGATCAAGTCCCAATTCAGAGTCCAAATCTTACGTATTATATGTTACCATGTCAAAAGATAATTTATTTTAATTTATTTAATTCTGAAATAATTACTCTAAAATCTTATTTTAATTTTCTTTTTCTGAATTGTTAGGTAAATTCCTAAATTTTGTCCAAAGAACCCAATTTTATCAACTCGAGACTTATGACACGCAAATTAAGGCAATCTGTTGATCGAAAAGTCAACCGATATAAACTCGACTTTCATACATGATTTTCTGTAGATTTTAGTGTCACAAACATGCTAGAATTTATGGCCCATCCGGATTCAAATTTATTTGGAAATTATTGCATATACAAAATTGTATTATGCAACGGTGGTTAATTGCTAACCTAGAAGTTCTACAGAATATCAAAACACAGAAATAATTCGAATTAAATTCTAGAAAAAACATATGTCGACGAACTTGACGTTAGATTTTTGAAACTTTAAACGATTCATGATTCAGATCCCTAGTCTCCCAAAATTGTAAAAATACCGAGACGTATCTATTTTTGTACATGCTGTGCTCTACGAATTTTCTATAATTTAGTACTCTGAATTTTGTGAAACAAATTACATATTCAGAAAACTAACCTCAAAACGGTTCTAACGCAAGAAACTGGGGGCACGTTTGGAGTCCGGAGCTTTGAACAATGGCTACGCGAAGTTAAACAAACCCTAGATGAGAACTCCCTCAAACTGCTCTCTCTCTCCTCGAATTAATAAAGTCGGCAGAAAACCTAACTCTCTCTCTCTCTCTCTCTCTCTCTCTCTCTCTCTCTCTATATATATATATATATATATATATATATATATATATATATAGGCGGAAAGGGGGAGCCGCTGCTTATGTCTCTGGACACGTGGATGCATCTAAGCGTCTCCCGCCCAAATCCAAGGGCTGAGGCGCATGCATCTTGGCTCGACCCGAGCTCGGTTCGGCTTAGAGTCCGAGTATAGCTCGAAGACCCGCATTTTGACTCGCCGACGTAGGCACGGTCACCGATAGATGGGCCTGCGGTGGCTGGCAGGTGGGCCCCTGACTGCTGACTGGATTATTTAATTAGAAAAAGGGTTTTTAATTACAAGAAATTATTTATTTAATCAGTTTTAGCCTAAATAACTCCCAATAAATACTAAAAATACTCAAAAAATTTTGAAAATATTCAAAAAAATATATTTAGTTATTTAGAACATAAAACTAAAGTTTAGGACAATTTTAGTTAGGTTTGTCACTAAAATAAATTCTTGGAAGGCCTAGGAATTTAGTGTTACTAGTTTTTAATTAACCAAAAATTATGAAATTTTTTTAATAGCCCCAAATTAACCTAATAACAATATTTAAGCTAGAATTTTAGGATATGGAGGTTACAAGTCTACCCCCCTTAAAAAAATTTGTCCTCGAAATTTGCTGCAGAATAAGTACAAGAAGGAAAATACCTCATGGTGCAAAAAGATAAGGGTAACGCTCTCGCACCTTGTCCTCTCTTTTCCATATGGATTCACCAGGAGAGTGATGCCTCCAGGCGACGGGAACCAAGGGAATTACTTGTTTATGAAGCATTTTATCTCTGCAGTCTAGGAACTCCACCGGTTGCTCTGGATAGAGAAGACTCGGTCCAACCTCAAGATCCGAATGATCTAATACATGGCTAGGATCTGCCACGTATTGCCTCAGCTGGAACACATGGAACATGTTGTGTACTCCTTCCAATGTATACGGCAAGGCTAGTCGATAGGCTACTGCCCCGACCTTCTCCAAAATATTAAAAGGTCCGATGAATCTTGGACTAAGTTTTCCACCTCCATCGAAATAAATTATACCACGTAACGGAGAGATCCTCAAGAACACTAAGTCGCCAACCTATGCCAAAATAGGAACTTAATGCATAATCTAAGAATGTAATCGATATTTAAATAAATAAATTTATACCCCAAACTCTAACAGTCTCCGGTGGCTATCGGCCCACTACTTCTGTCTATCCTGAGCCACACGAAGTCTCTCTCTAATCTGCTTCACTTTTTTTGCAGCATCAACTACCAGTACTCTCTCCCCTATGTTGTCCCAAGATAATGGAGTCCGATATCTCCTACCGTACAGAGCCTCAAAAGGAGACATCTCGATACTGGCCTAATAGCTATTATTATATACAAACTCTACCAGGTGAAGATGATCCTCCCATGAGCCACCAAAATATAGTACACATGTCCAAAGCATATCCTCGAGCATCTCAATAGTCATCTCTGACTGTCCATCCGTCTGAGGGTGGTAAGCAGTGCTAAATTTAAGTTGGGTACCCAAGCTAGCATGTAAACTCCTCTAAAAGTAGAACATAAATCTGCTATCCTGATCGAAGATGATGCTCACTGGCTCCATGCAACCTGAATATCTATCTTACATATAAATCCGTAAGCTTCTCCGTGGATAATCCAACTTTGAAGGGCAAAAAGTGGACTAATTTGGTCAGCATGTCCACAATGACCCATATCGTGTTCTTCCCTCCTGGAGTGCGTGAAAGTCCAGAAATAAAATCCATCGTGATATGTTCCTATTTCCACTTAGGAATCAGTAGTGGCTATAGCAATCCTCCTGGTCTATGCCTCTAGGCTTTGACCTGCGGGCACACTAAACATCTGGAGATAAAATATGCTATCTCTCGCTTCATCCCATATCACCACACGTGTTCCCTCAGGTCCTTATACATCTTGTTAGCTCCTGGATGTATAGAATACTGGAAACGATAAGCCTCCTGCATAATCTCTTCCTGCAGGTCCCCACTAGCCACACATAACCTAGTCCCGTGCCTTAGTGAACCATCCTCAGCAATAAAGAAGTCCTCAATAAATCCTGCCTGCACCTGAGCTCTGAGACTTCGCAGACCCTCATCCTGGTACTGTGCCTCTTGGATCTTCTCCATCAACCCTGACTGAATCTGCATGCCCATCATCTGCGTGTCCACTCCTGGAATAATAACCTCGATGCCCAGGCGATCTAAGTATGCTAATAAGTGACGATCCATTGTCAAGTACATCATTACTGGATATCTGCTCAAGGCATCGACAACTACGTTAGCTTTCCCTAAATCCTTTATCAGTTCTAGCCACCTACGCTGCCTCATATTCAGCTCTTTTTGTGTAAAGACGTACTTCAAGCTCTTATGGTCAGTGTATATTTTTACATGCTCTCCATACAAATAATATCTTTACAACTTTAGAGCGAAGATTACTGCTGCTAATTCCAAGTCGTGAGTGTGATAGTTTTTCTCATGTGGCCACAACTGTCTAGAAGCATACGCCACCATCTTTTTGTTCTGCTCTAGAACACATCCCAAGCCCTTCCACGAAGCATTGCTATAAATGACAAATTCACCCGTCCCCGATGGCAGCGTTGTCACGACCCGCACCCGGTATAGGGGTACGAGAGCGTGGGTACGTCCAGCCTACGCAGCAGCATCGGTGGAAGAACGATGTCTAGGTCATGATATTAACTAAGCAATCTCACACGAGCATCCAATCTCCATAAGGAGGCACGGATGACACAATACAATATGAATACATACTCAATCACATAACTACAACATGATAAGAAATGGAAGAAATAAAATAAAATACAACACATGTCTAATGTAAATAAATCTAACTCAACAATAAATCCAAGTCTCAACAAAATGCCGGAGACAAATCCGGTACCAAATAAACTACTGAAGGAAACTAACTAGATAACTAGTGATTCCGGCTAGACCTCCCGGAATCACGACTGAACTATTAAGTCCAAGACTGCAGCTACTCACCCTGTGGTCCACAAGTGTCGGATACCAGTCCTCTAGGCATAGTCTGGAAAATGTTTTCCAGTCAGGAAGGAGCAAAGTACATTTCTAATAGCAGTTCTATATCAATGATATAAACTATGTAGCAGTATATAGATGGAAATATACAAGATGCATGTATATGTACGAGAAATATACAATAAAGGATATACTGGAAATACTGTAAGTAAATGCAGGAAAGGAAACAATATGTCAATGATCAAGAATACTATGACTAAGTGTGTGAGTACTAGCTTTAACATATGATCGGCTTGGGAACTTGATCAGGCTGGTTACATATGATTAGCTATGATTCATGTAAGGTCAGGCTAACCATTTGGTTAGCTATGATGCATGTAGAGGTCAGGCTAATTACATGTAACAGCTATGAAGCATATAAATGGTCAGGCCGCACCCGACGTGAGATATGGGGTGAGCTATGATGCATGTAGAGTTGGGTATGATCACATATATACACTAAAATACTCCCTACCCCCGACTGGTATAGTAGATCCAACCATGGTACGCTATGGCACGGGATTCCCTAGGGAGGTAGCAAATCTCCCCGGGAATCAGTATTTGTACATGCACAAGATAACAAGGAAACAAGTCTTGTACAAGCTACACCATGAACAAGGAATAACATCTCATGACGAGATCCATATACACCAATCCGTGTAACCAGCGTGTCGAGAATATGGATATTTACACTAGATACAGTGAACATAGGGGATATCATAAATAAGAAGCTAATCAGAGAATGTACTCGCCTTGGGTCCTTAGCTGGTAATGTCAAAGTCCTGTTCCAGAGTATCGCCTGGATGAACCAACAGTCCTATAGACATATAATGAAACAATACAACATTTGCATCAGATGCTATACTAACACAACATAAACATTGAACTCAGGGCTATGCCAGGTATGGCACTGGTCAATCTAGGGTCAGTGTGCGTAAAGTTGCACGGGCGTCGCATCTATGATTGCAGGGCAAGACAGACGATCAAAACGGTACGGGGCTCGCCAGTACGTCAGTGTACGTGCGGCAGTCAACTAACAGTTCACCGGGTCAAGGTCGTACGTAAAGACGGGGTATCCGTAATTACACTCGGGTCGTCTAGTAGGGATACATATATAAATATACATTTATACTCAGAATATATATACCAATTAACTACGTATATAATATATATATAAGTGTATATCAGTAATTTTGTACAAAATACGTATAAATGTATATACACTAAATAGAAATATATATATATATATTTATATGTTAAAGATATACATAACACATATTATATATATACTACCAGTATTTAAGAATATATACATTTTGAATTTATATACATATTTATATTTATATATATACTAGTGAAAATATACATGTATTATATTTATACATATACATACACCAATAAAATGTACTTATACCATATATGTATACAAGTACATATATATACCAAAATACGTATTCTATTATACATATCTACATAAAAATATATTAATACGAATATATATTACATATATACATACCAAATACGTACATATATACATATTTAAACATATACCAAAATACGTATTAATATACGTACTAAAATATATATTAATACTAATACACTGAATACAAGTATATACCCAATTAGAGAATATACAATATATATATATATATATATATATATATATATATATATAAACGTATATGAATACGTATCACCAAACATACACATATGAATACATACGTACACACACATACACATATAAATACACATTTATACACATATACATACAAGGAGGGAAGAGGGCTCACAGGTGCCGGAGTTCAGGCCGGGTCGGCTCGGGGAGGCTGCTCGGGAAGTAAAATCGAGGAAGGAATAACAGAGGGAGGTGGCAGGCCGGAGTAGAGAATGCAGTGGTGGGGGAGACTCGGCGTAGGGAGGAGGAGGTCGGGTGAGCAGTGGTGGTTCGGGTGGTGGCTTGGAGGTGCACAGGCGAAGTGCTCGCCGGAGCAGTGGAGTCGGGTTGCTGTCGCCGGGGCTCCGGCGGGTCTCGTACAGTAGAGGAGGGTGACAGCGGGTGCTCTGCGAGTTCCCGGCGGAGATGGTGGTGATGGTGTAAGCTCTGGTGAAGTGAAGGTGATGGCTCGATATGGTGGCCGACTGGACGGGTGAAGACGACCGGAGTTACAGCTCGTCGGGGTCGGCTCGAGGTGTGGAGCTTGGGCTGATGATAGCTCGAGGTGGGGACTCGACTGGAGGTGCAGCGAGGGGTCGGAGCTCGGGCTCGAAGACGGTCGGAGGAGAATGAGATGGATGGAGGGAGATGCAGCGGGAGAGCCGATGGGGAGCTCGACCGGTGGAAGGAGCAGGGAGTTGCTTCGGCTGAGCTTGGCCGGAGTCGGGCTCGAGTGGAGTTGGGAGGAGCTCGGGACTCGGCCGGAGCTGAGGAATGTATGGAGGAGGGTGGTCGATGACAGCACAGCCGAGGTCGAGCGAGTTCTGGGGGAGGCTCGGCTGTGCATGAGGTCGGAGAAGGAGGAGTAGCTCGGAGCTCCAAGCGGGGCTCGGCCGGATGGCCGGGGGTACAGTAGAGGGGTGATGATTCCCCCCATTTGTTAATTTCAAAAACAAAAGAGAAAGGAAAGAAAGGAAGAAGAAAAAGAAGAAAAGAGAAGAAGAAAGGAAGAGAAAACTTCTTCCTACGTTGGAGAGAGGGAGGAGTGAGGTGAGAGAAAATGGGAGCTTCCCTAGTTTTGGGGATTAGGGTTTTCTTGGGAAGGGTGAGTGATGGGACATTAAATAGGGTGGTATGTGTGGGAATGAAGGGTGAGGATGCACCCACTTAATGGAGGGTCAAGATTTGACATGGAGGGATTTCTTCATGTGGGAATGAGAGTGGTTGACTAGTCAAATATTAGGGCTCCTCCATTGGTTTGAGCCAATGGGGTATTGACACCTAATGCAAATTTGTAATTTAGCCCCCTTAAATTTGGGTATTTGCACAGACACATAAAATGATAAAAATTTGGTGGGCGATTCGGTGTTCGGTGTTTTGTAGGGTGAGGGGGCATTGTGTGTTTGGTATGGGCTTAATTAGTAGGGCACTGAAATTAAATCGGGATTTACGCAATCAATCAAAATGGTATCCTCAATTTAATTAGAAATAAATGCAAGCTGTGTTCTAAAATTAATTAGGAGTACATGGGGCAAAATTAGGTCGGGTCACAAATACCATTAGTGAAGAAGACTCAGAACAGAATATTACCCTAATTTGGGTTGCACGGTAAATGGGTCAAGATTGCCTCCAATTTCGATTGGAACGCACAACGATACAAAATTGGAATTTATTTAGAATTTAAATAAACGTCCGCGACGAATATTGTGCGGCTAAAATAGAGCACAAGAGAGCATGATTATGAATTACAAAAATGGCAGAATGGAAGGCGGCCACGTCTAGGGCAAGGTTGTGAAATTATTGGAAGACAAAAGCTAGGGTAGCGCTCCAAATATCGAAGCAACGACAAGACACAATAATTAAATAAATTACGGTAATTAATTACGACCTCCAATAATTTAAATTCTAATTAATACAATTAACACGTAATCCTATAATTCGGACAGGTATTTGTCTAGTGGGCTTCCAGGTCAAGTCTACCAGCTCAGACATTAATGAACACTGTATATATATATTATATTTAAATACACATATCGAGAAATTATTTAATATAAATACCATAATATTAATAATATATAAAAAGTCGAAAATACCCCTGTCTTCAGAATGTGGTAGTGGCAAGTCTACCCTCCTTAAATGAATTTCGTCCTCGAAATTTAAAATTCTCATAGTAGTGTTTATTCATTATATTATTTTCCATCAATAGTTAAATTCACCAACCCACATAATCCTGAAATAATCCACCTTGTCATTTCACAATTTTCAAAAATTCTAAAAATTTTGTATTCCTGAAAAACCCTCGAAATAAAATCAGTTTCCATTTTTCTCACAATTTCCTCCGAATTTTAAGTAAAAATTTAAATACTCAAAATTTAATATCTACTCCTAAATTTAATTATAATCAATGCATATATATATATAATTGAAATCTCGTTCCAAAAGTTGAATTCAAGCACTAATCCATCAATGATCTTATTCCTTGGTTTCCCTTTTTTCTCAAAATACTTGACAACGCGATACCTATGGATTCTTCAATGCAACGTCCATAATATAAAATTTTAAAATTCATAACTTGCAGTCATATAAATACAATAATAATCTCCTTAATTTCCTCAAAATTTTAATGATAAATATACCATAGTCAATAATCATCAATCCTACCATATTAAATTCTTAACTTCTCATTTAAATTAATGTTTATCCTCGAATTTAATGAGAATTTAATCATATCTCAATCTTGACAAAATTAATGATTCATCAACTCTGCCATATTAAATCCTTAACTCTTTATGCTTATCTTCCAAAAAATTTTAGCATATCGTTTCTCTTGTCAAGTCATAACCTCTTCATAAATCTACTATGGTCAAACCCCAATAATCATGGTCTAAGAAAATTCTACCTACGGCCATGCAATCTAAGAAAATGTGTACGGTCATGTGTCTTTTGTCATGGTATTGCAGTCTTTGTCAGGGTATACTACTAACTACATTTTAACAAGAAAAAATCATGCATACGAACTACAGTACTAGGGAATCAATCAACCAGAAGACGAAAACAAATATGAGGAAAGAAAAGAAGGAACCTGCTAACATATTTCTTGTAGTATCTTCTATCCCTAACATACACTTAACTCTGGCACATTCACTAACTAATTCCTATCCTTGTACACTGGTACCCATATCGATTAATCATTAGTCCACAAGACATCCATGATTACATCCTTATTGCATGCACCTGCCTATTGATACCTAAATCTGATACCAAGAATCTTTAATATATCCATGGTTTAATAATGCATCCAAAGTTTGATACCTCTATCTCTTTAGTACCATAGTTTTTACTACAAGCACACTCAATGCTAGTTCTCGTTCCTACTACAATTGTTCATACTAGTTGTTCTTATCACTCAAGTACACACCAAGTGTAACCCACCATACTAAGTACTGTTCTCCCTAATACAACTCTAGATGGACACCCAAGTCTGTCTGCAGTGCCATCTCGATCATGCCCAAGTCAACAGATCCTTACGTATGCACTTCATCTACTCATACACTAATATATATATATATATATATATATATATATATATATATATATATATATATATATATATATATATATATATATATATATTATCCACCATAAAATTTTATCCTTATAATAAAATCATCAAAATTTAACTTTTGAACATTTTAAAATAAGAGACATATACTTCCTCAAAAGTCAAATACTCAATATTGAAATCAAACTTTAATCACGTCTAAAATCTTTATAGCCTTGACCATGTTTATTGAATCAACTTTGGAATCCTCAAAATTTAATAACATAGAATCTCAACTCCTCAAAATTCTTAAAAATTGAAATTTATTTCCACTCTTCAAATTTTTTTTTTCCACAATTATACATATAAATGCTCACGGTCTCTAATACTCGAGGTGCACTCAAATACACCCATTGTCTGCAACTCTCAACTGTGTACTAAAATTGTACTGCCCGAATCACTTGCACTATTACCTCCAAATGATCAAAGTTATCATCACATGTATTTCCTCCAATGAGTTTCTATCTATATTAACTGATATACTAATTTAACATTATCATACAAGGCACTTACTATTAGCACCTTGCTCAACTAATTCCTCGATATCGAATCATTAGTACTCTTGGTATGATATCACTAGCTTCATTATTGGGTCATCTCATCAAACTTATTAGAACTCATGATTACTTGTAACTTCTATAACACTCATGTTTCTTTACTCTCATAGGCAAGTATATGGTTCCTTATCTCGATTGATGTTTATGTATTTCCCTTTAATCTTTTACAGCCTGTTAAACTAATCTGTGATACGCTTCACCATTTTTATTACCAATTCCGATATTTCTCTACTCATGATACCTCATTATAACTCTTTATGCATATATATTTCCTTACCTTTAACACTCCCGATATCAATTATCAAATTGAACATCATGCTCCATTAATCCTTAACACAATTCCTAGATACTTAATTGTTTACAAAGATCATCCAATTACATAATCATGATTATCCAAGACGGGTATGATGGCTCTGATACTAACTCTTGGAACTATCACTGATACTCTATACTCTCCTTTACTCTCAGTACTATAATGACACCTATCCTATAACTATTATTACAAGGTACTATGCTATGGGCTAACTCTAGATTAAGGCCTACTGCTCACATGTCCAACTAGGAAACACTTACAACTCACAAGCAACACTCAGTCAATACTAATACTCAAGACACAGACATAATTACAAGTCACTGATTACCATACTTAACAAGGAATCCTCAAAGAATAGAAGTTCAAAAGGAAATGGGTTGAGGACTAAGGGTATTTCTACTGCTAGCAACCAAAAGAAATGATGGAATAAAGTCATGTATGTTGAGATGATACTTTAAGAATCAATTTAAGATACAACCTGATAATCATACACGTCGGTCAGAAATCATGATGCTTAGAATCCTCGCCACGCCAGTAAGCATAGGTGTGATAAACGACAGGTTCAGTAACTAAAGTACGCAACCCTATAATCATGTCATCTAGAATCTTTGTCACGCCAACCGGTATGGCTGCGATAATACTCTAGGTTCCATGACCAAAGTAGACATTTTACCTTTCTCACTATTATCATCAATATATGTCATCAGATGATATCATAAAGTTTAGTCCGTAAAATTCATCTTGATAAGAAATTAACTCAACAACGATACCAAGAATTAAATTTAACAACTGGCCAACAAGAATCAAACTCAATATCAACGAGTGAGGACGAACGGAACAAGGGCGAAGGATTTAAATTGGAAATTGTAATAAGATTCTCAAGGGGTCGTCCTAGGAATCTCTCAAGAATTTGTGATTGAGTATCCTCTCTCATCCTAGTTCCTATGTCCTATATTCTATAGCAGGCACGCAGTAGTACAACTAATACGTCGTACTACCACGACATCGCACAACTTGCGAAGTCTGACCTGCATGGGCCACCACTAAAAATGTGTCACAACCCGCACCCGGTATAGGGGTATGAGAGCGTGGGTACGTCCAGCCTACGCTACAGCATCGGCGGTAGAACGCTGTCTAGGTCATGATACTAACTAAGCAATCTCACACGAGCATCCAATCTCCATAAGGAGGCACGGATGACATAATACAATATGAACACATACTCAATCACATAACTACAGCACGATAAGAAATCGAAGAAATAAAATAAAATACAACACATGTCTAATGTAAATAAATCTAACGAAACAATAAATCCAAGTCTCAACAAAATGCTGGAGACAAATCTGGTACCAAATAAACTACTGAAAGAAACTAACTAGATAACTAGTGATTCCGGCTAGACCTCCCGGAATCACGACTGAACTACTAAGTCCAAGACTGCAGCTACTCACCCTGTGGTCCACAAGTGTCGGATACCAGTCCTCTAGGCATAGTCTGGAAAATGTTTTCTAGTCAAGAAGGAGCAAAGTACATTTCTAATAGCAGTTCTATATCAATGATATAAACTATGTAGCAGTATATAAATGGAAATATACAAGATGCATGTATATGTACGAGAAATATACAATAAAGGATATACTGGAAATACTGTAAGTAAATGCAGGAAATGAAATAATATGTCAATGAGCAAGAATACTATGACTAAGTATGTGAGTACTAGCTTTAACATGTGATCGGCTTGGGAACTTGATCAGGCTGGTTACATATGATTAGCTATGATTCATGTAAGGTCAGGCTAACCATTTGGTTAGCTATGATGCATGTAGAGGTCAGGCTAATCACATGTAACAGCTATAAAGCATATAAATGGTCAGGCCGCACCCGACGTGAGATGTGGGGTGAGCTATGATGCATGTAGAGTTGGGTATGATCACATATCTACACTAAAATACTCTCCACCCCGACTGGTATAGTAGATCCAACCATGGTACGCTATGGCACAGGATTCCCTAGGGAGGTAGCAAATCTCCCCGGGAATCAGTGTCTGTACATGCACAAGATAACAAAAAAACAAGTCTTGTACAAGCTACACCATGAATAAGGAATAACATCTCATGAAGAGATCCATATACACCAATCCGTGTAACCAACGTGTCGAGAATATGGATATTTACACTAGATACAGTGAACATAGGGGATATCATAAATAAGAAGCTAATCAGAGAATGTACTCGCCTTGGGTCCTTAGCTGGTAATGTCAAAGTCCTGTTCCAGAGTATCGACTGGATGAACCAACAGTCCTATAGACATATAATAAAACAATACAATATTTGCATCAGATGTTATACTAACACAACATAAACATTGAACTCAAGGCTATGCCAGGTATGGCACTGGTCAATCTAGGGTCAGTGTGCGTCAAGTTGCACGGGCATCGCGTCTGTGATTGCAGGGCAAGACAGACGATCAAAACGGTACGGGGCTCGCCAGTACGTCAGTGTACGTGCGGCAGTCAACTAACAGTTCACCGGGTCAAGGTCGTGCGTAAAGACGGGGTATCCGTAATTACACTCGGGTCGTCTAGTAGGGATACATATATAAATATACATTTATACTCAGAATATATATACCAATTAACTACGTATAGTGTATATTTATAATTTTGTACAAAATACGTATAAATATATATACACTAAATAGAAATATATATATATATATATTTATATGTTAAAGATATACATAACACATATTATATATATACTACCAGTATTTAAGAATATATACATTTTGAATATATATACATATTTATATTTATATATATACTAGTGAAAATATACATTTATTATATTTATACATATACATACACCAATAAAATATACTTATACCATATATGTATATAAGTACATATATATATACCAAAATACCAAAATACGTATTCTATTATACATATCTAGATGAAAATATATCAATACGAATATATATATTACATATATACATACCAAATACGTACATATATATATATATATTTAAACATATACCAAAATACGTATTAATATACGTACTAAAATATATATTAATACTAATACACTGAATACAAGTATATACCCAATTAGAGAATATACGATATATATATATATATATATATATATATATATATATATATATATATATATATATATATATATATATATATATATATATACACACGTATATGAATACGTATTACCAAACATACATATATGAATACATACGTACATACGTACACACACATACACATATAAATACGCATTTATACACATATACATACAAGGAGGGAAGAGGGCTCACAGGTGCTGGAGTTCAGGCCGGGTCGGCTCGGGGAGGTTGCTCGGGAAGTAAAATCGAGGAAGGAAGAGCAGAGGGAGGTGGCAGGCCGGACTTGGGCTCGAATGGTGGCCGGAGTAGAGAATGCAGTGGTGGGGGAGACTCGGCGTAAGGAGGAGGAGGTCGGGGTGAGCAGTGGTGGTTCGGGTGGCGGCTTGGAGGTGCACAGGCGGGGTGCTCGCCGGAGCAGTGGAGTCGGGTTGCTGTCGCTGGGGCTCCGGCGGGTCTCGTACAGTGGAGGAGGGTGACAGCGGGTGCTCTGCGAGTTCCCGGCAGAGATGGTGGTGATGGTGTGAGCTCTGGTGAAGTGAAGGTGATGGCTCGATATGGTGGCCGGCTGGACGGGTGAAGACGACCGGAGTTGCAGCTCGCCGGGGTCGGCTCGAGGGGTGGAGCTCGGGCTGATGATAGCTCGAGGTGGGGACTCGACTGGAGGTGCAGCGAGTGGTCGAAGCTCGACTGCTCGGGCTGGAAGACGGTCGGAGGAGAATGAGATGGATGGAGGGAGATGTAGCGGGAGAGCCGATGGGGAGCTCGACCGGTGGGAGGAGCAGGGAGTTGCTTCGGCTGAGCTTGGCCGGAGTCGGGCTCGAGTGGAGTTGGGAAGAGCTCGAGACTCGGCCGAAGCTGAGGAATATATGGAGGAGGGTGGTCGGTGACAACACAGCCGGGGTCGAGCGAGTTCCGGGGGAGGCTCGGCTGTGCAGGAGGTCGGAGAAGGAGGAGTAGCTCGGAGCTCCAGGCGGGGCTCGGCCGGATGGCCGGGTGAATAGTAGAGGGGTGATGATTCCCCCCCTTTGTTAATTTCAAACACAAAAGAGAAAGGGAAGAAATAAAGAAGAAGAAGAAAAGAGAAGAAGAAAGGAAGAGAAAACTTCTTCCTACGTTGGAGAGAGGGAGGAGTGAGGTGAGAGAAAAATGGGGGCTTCCCTAGGTTTGGGGATTAGGGTTTTCTTGGGAAGGGTGAGTGATGGGACATTAAATAGGGTGGTGTGTGTGGGAATGAAGGGTGAGGATGCACCCACTTAATGGAGGGTCAAGATTTGACATGGAGGGATTTCTTTATATGGGAATGAGAGTGGTTGACTAGTCAAATATTAGGGCTCCTCCATTGGTTTGAACCAATGGGGTGTTGACACCTAATGCAAATTTGCAATTTAGCCCCCTTAAATTTGGGTATTTATACGGACACATAAAATAATAAAAATTTGGTGGGCGATTCGGTGTTCGGTGTTTTGTAGGGTGAGAGGGCATTGTGTGTTTGGTATGGGCTAAATTAGTAGGGCACTAGAATTAAATCGGGATTTACGGAATTAGTCAAAATGGTATCCTCAATTTAATTAGAAATAAATGCAAGCTGTGTTCTAAAATTAATTAGGAGTACATGGGGCCAAAATTAGGTCGGGTCACAAATACCATTAGTGAAGAAGACTCAGAATAGAATATTACCCTAATTTGGGTTGCACGGTAAATGGGTCAAGATTGCCTCCAATTTCGATTGGAACGCACAACGATACAAAATTAGAATTTATTTAGAATTTAAATAAACGTCAGCGACGAATATTGTGCGGCTAAAATGGAGCACAAGAGAGCATGATTATGAATTACAAAAATGGCAGAATGGAAGGCGGGTACGTCTAGGGCAAGGTTATGAAATTGTTAGAAGGCAAAAGCTAGGATAGCGCTCCAAATATCGAAGCAACGACAAGTAGCAATAATTAAATAAATTACGGTAATTAATTACGACCTCCAATAATTTAAATTCTAATTAATACAATTAACACGTAATCCTATAATTCGGACATGTGTTCGTCTAGTGGGCTTCCAGGTCAAGTCTACCAGCTCAGACATTAATAAACACTGTATATATATATTATATTTAAATACACATATCAAGAAATCATTTAATATAAATACCATAATATTAATAATATATAAAAAGTCAAAAATATCCCTGTTTTCAGAATGTGGTAGTGACAACCGTCAAAATAGGTGCTGTGGTCAACCTCTTCTTTAGCTCATTAAATATAGCCTAAAATTCTTCGGTCCACACCAACTGCATATCCTTCCGAGTGAGTCTAGTCAATAGCTCTGCGATCCGAGAAAAATCCTTCACAAATTTTCTGTAATACCTGGCCAATCCTAAGAAGATTCTGATCTCTGCAACAGAACTCGGAGTGGTGCAAGACTCTACAGCAGTAATCTTCTTTGGATCCATCAATATCCCGTCTCCAGTCACCACATGCCCAAGGAACTCTACCTTATCCTAGAAGAACTCACATTTTAAGAGTTTTTCTTAGAGCTTCTCCTTCCGAAGGGTCTCTAACACAATCCTTAGATGCTTCTCGTGCTCTTCCGATGTCTTCGAATAGACAAGAATATCATCTATGAATACTACTATGAACTTGTCAAGGTATTGATGGAACACCTTGTTCATCAAGTTCATGAAGACTGTCGGAGCATTAGTCAACCCAAATGGCATCATCATAAACTTATATTGGCCATATCTTGTCCTAAATGCAATTTTTGGAATATCTTCCTTCTTCACCTTCAACTGATGATAGCCATACCTCAAATCAATCTTCAAAAATATCCTTGCACCGCTTAACTGATTGAAAAGATCGTCTATCCTTGGTAGTGGGTATTTGTTTTTGATGGTGAGGTTGTGCAGAGCCTTGTAATCAATGCACATTCGTACCGACCCATCTTTCTTTGGTACAAGTAACATCGGGGCTCCCCAAGGCAAAAAACTCGATCTAATAAAACCCTTGTCTAGAAATTCATCAACATGCTTTTTCAGTTCTGTCAGCTCGCTGTTGTTGATCTTGTAGACCTATTGTGATACCGTTTCTGCCCCAGACACTAAGTCAATAGAAAATTCAAGATCTCTCTCCGGGGGCAATCCTGGTAGCTCCTAAGAAAATATATCTAAAAACTCTGCAATAATAGGGTGTGGCAAGTCCTTCTCTGCTACCATGGCTCCAAAAATAATTCCATCACTCTGCTCAACTCCTCCCCTAATAAACTCAAATTTTGGCTCTCTTGGAGGGAACAGTACACGTCCTCCACGACAGTCTATGCTAGCATGGTGCATACTCAACCAATCCATTCCGAGGACAATGTCAAAACTCAGAAGTAGCATTACGAAAGGGTAAAAACAACAATAATTCAATTGATATGGCACACGATAAGGTAGTATTCAAGAAGGGCAATCAATTATGAAAGAGGTCTGATTGCTCGGAAGAAATTAATATGGGTTAGCAAGTTGAGTATATGGGATCCCTAATTGTGATTGAGTATTTTCCTTCTCCTAGTATGTATATCCTATGGCAGGCTCGCAGCCGTACATCTAACTTGAGTTCCACTATGAGTTTGCAACCTTGTGCGAAATCTGACCTGCATGGTCTACCATAAAAACTTATCATGACCCGCACCCTGGATTTGGGCATGAGTCATGAGTACGTCCAGCCTACGCCGCAGTGTCGACGGTATAACGTTGTACAATGAGGCACAAATATAATCTATAACTCATAATATATATACATCTCCACGCTATACTCAATCACATGCACTAATTTAAGTAAAAATATCATAGATAATAATAAAATAATAGTCTCGATGCGGGTCCAAGAAGTCTCCCAAAAATGACTAAATATCCAAAGAAAAATATTCAAAATACTTTAGAAAAAATTGTCGGAGAACAATCCGGTCCAAAATAAGTAACAAAACCACTACTCTACTAAACTACTGCATCGCAGACGGTGTATGAGCTGCTAACTCTCCCTGATCCTCCTAAAGGGCAAGATCATGCTCTATTATGTCGCTAGCATATGGTCCATAATGTGTAGGGATCGTATCCTCATCGTAGTCACCTAAAATATGGTTACCCAGTCAGGAAATGAACGAGTACATCATAGTAAAAATAGTTTCAACACATGGCAGAAGCTATAAGATAATAAATAATAAATAATATATGATAGCAACAAAACTAAAATCACAATAAGGCAACCATAATAACTAAATGCTGAAGTCCTATTATAAAAAAGATGTAGTACAATATCTTCAAGCAATATAGAAAATAACTGCAATGTATGGAAGAAAAGATAGGAACAAACTACTCTACGTGATTTGAAATAACTTGTTGACATGTGAACGACTAAAAATAAAAATTCGACGAACCACGCGTGTCGTGCATGGCTGCTTTTAATCCAGTAAGACCATAGGATGGAAAGGGTAGTTCACACATCCACTAAGTATTTCTTCTCTCCACGAGTATAACATAGATTTTAAACCAGTCACGAAGAAATAAAAATAATCCAGAACAGTCACTTATCTTATAACAAGAATCCAACATAGTAATCCGTGTAACAACTATCAAGAATCAAATAATCAATACTAAATATGCATTATAGAGTCTATCAAGCACTAAAAGTAATCATGGAAATGTACTCGTCTGTGGTCCTTAGTTGTTGTTGGATTAGGTCCCAATTCAGAGTCCAAATCCTACGTATGATATGTTACCATGTCAAGAGATAATTTATTTTAATTTATTTAATTCTGGAATAATTACTATAAAATACTATTTTAATTTTTTTATTCTAAATTTTTAGGTAAATCCCTAAATTTTGTCTGAAGAACTCAATTTTATCAACTCGAGACCTATGACACGCAAATCGAGGCGATCTGTGGACCAAAAAGTCAACCGATATAGACTCGACTTTCATGCATAATTTTTTATAGATTTCAGCATCACAAATATGCTAGAATTTATGGCTCATCCGGATTCGAATTCGTTTGAAAACTATTGTACATATAAAACCGTATTGTGCAACGGTGATTGATTGCTAACTTAAAAGTTCTATAGAATTAACAACACATAAATAATTCGAATTAAATTCTGGGAAAAACATATGTTGATGGTCTCGACGTTAGATTTTTGAAACTTTAAACGATTCATGATTCAGATTCCTGGTTCTTCCAAAATTGCAAAAATACCGAGACGCATCTATTTTTGGACATGCTGTGCTCTACGGATTTTCTAGAATTTAATACTCTGAATTTTGTAAAAAAAATTACATATTCAGAAAACTAACCTCAATAAATTTCTAACGCAAGAAACTGGGGCATGTTTGGATTCCGGAACTATGAGCAATGGCTACGCGAAGTTGAACAAACCCTAGATGAGAACTCCTTCGAACTGCTTTCTCTCTCCTCGAATTAATAAAGTCGGCAAAAAACCTATATATATATATATATATATATATATATATATATATATATATATATATAGATGGAAAGGGGGAGCCACGACTTAAGTCTCTGGATAAGTGGACGCATCTGAGCGTCTCCCGCCCAGATCCACGGGCTGAGGCACACACAGCTTGACTCGACCCGAGCTTAGCTCGGCTTAGGAGTCCGAGTAGAGCTCGGAGACCCGCGCTTTGACCAACCCACGTTGGCACAGTCACCGACAGATGGGCCTGCGGATAGCCAGCAGTGGCTGACAGGTGGGCCCCTGACTGCTGACTGGATTATTTAATTACTAAAATAGGTTTTTAAATACCAAAAATTATTTATTTAATCAATTTTAGCCTAAATAACTCCCAATAAATACTAAAAAACTCAAAAAAATTCCAAAAAATTCTAGAAAATATATTTATTTACTTAGAATCTAAAATCAAAGTTTGGAATGATTTTAATTAGGTTTGTCACTAAATTAAATTCTTGGAAGTCCTAAGAATTTAGTGTTACAAGTTTTTAATTAACCAAAAATTGTGAAAAAAATCTCAATAGCCCCAAATTAACCTAATAACAACATTTTAGCTATAATTTCAGGATATGGAGGTTACATAAAAGTACAAAATGACTGCCTTAGATAGATGGCATCATTTTTCGTAAATAAACCCAACAGTAGAAGAATGGCTCATTTTCTACTTGTTCTAGAAGAAAGACGAACATTTTCTTACTTTGGCTCACTTTCCATTAATTTCAGAGGATGGCGCACTATACAGAGAGTAGAAAAGTGGCACACTTTCTTAATGCTATGAAAGATGGTGCCCAAACGGTTTTCTCTTCTCTTTCAATATTTAATGCAGCAGACTGACAGCTGACAAAGGCAGAAACCGAAGAGTCAGAGGTCATCATTACAGCAGAGATATGGCATGCAGATCCAGCTTATCATTTAGCGACCCAACTATAGTGCCATTTCCTTCAAAAGTGCGCCATAATGCTATTTCCTTCAAAAGTACGTCGTAGTGCCATTCTCCTAAGAAGTGAGCTGCAGTGCCATTCTTACTAAAAATGTGCCAGTCTCCAAACAATTTTAAAAGTGCGCATACTATCCTAACCAACAGTGAGTAGTTACGAATGTGTATCTTACATGTCACACTTTTCATGAAAGGTGTACAAATAATTATCCCCCACGACCTATGCTTTTCTCGTATAGGAAGATACGTGTCAAGCAGGTAGCAAGTGTTATGACCCGCACCCAGAGAATGGGCATGAGTCATGGGTATATCCAGCCTACACCAACATCGGCGGTAAAACACTATAAATATCCACAACATAATCTAACAAACTCACACAATAATATATATATATATATATATATATATCCTATCAATGGTAACTCAACTCCATAAGGAGGACAAGATGAATATATATAGTATCAATACTCAATCATAATGAACTAGAGGCAGATAATGATACGATGTCATAAGAGAAAGGAAATAACAAGTCATAACAATATCCAAGTCTAGAATCTAGCAATAAACACAAATGGTCTCAAATATAAATAATATGCCAAAGTCTAAGCTGGAGACATATCCAGTACAATAAATAGATACTAGCTAAGGGTCAGCTATAGCTAGGTGTGTCTCCTTGACAGTTGGTACTAGATTGTCCTAGCCTACAGGTGCTACCTCAACATGCCCTCAGTCTTACGAGCTATAGTATGTAGGACACCAGTCCTCTAAATAGTAGTCTGGAAAAATATATCCATTCAGGATTGGAGCAAAGTACAAAACTCTGAAAGTAGTTTCATATAAATGGTAGATGATATATAACATTAATAGAAAAGAATACAAGATGCACAAGTAAGTAGGAGATAGAAATATAGCTAAACTAGGCATATAAATATAAGGACAACTGGAAAAGTAGATACATACAACAGGGTATGAACTACAAATAAGATAACTGTAAAATAAGAGAACTGATGATACTACTAGTGCTTTAGATTATAAGTTTATTATGTGATCGGTTTGGCTTGTACACGAATATACAAAGGTAACTCATTTATACGTTTCTTGTATAATTGGCATGCACACAAATACACTTAATAGTATGATCACATAATCGACTCCTACTCTTTCTTTTCGACTAATATTCATGGATCCAATCACGACACATTACACACACGAATATGATAAGAGCACACGGAGCACACGAATATAGTGTGAGCACATGGGGCCATGAATTGATATGAGCACAAGGAATACACGATATACACGATAAGATACAAGTACAAGGAATGTCCGATGCACCCGTTAATAAATAATATCTTTTGATTTGATCTATATAGTATCAGCTCATGTAATATCGTGTCAGAATCAGGTAATATAGATCTAGAACATGTAATATATGTCATGCCACGATCCCGAAGGTCTCGACAATGCCCCTACCATGCGCGAATCACCGCGCCGTGGTGCTCCCGCAGGGCATAAGTCGTTTACCATCGAGGCGAGATGCCGTACGAGCCTGGGGTTACACTCGCACAAGGCAACACCATTAAAGTTTGTGGCCATCATCCAACCTATTGAGTATACAGTGGAGGGACAATATTGCAAATAATAATCCATCTGAGTAAATGGAGAAAATATCAAGGCACGAGGTTCTCTGAATTAATGGCATCGTTCCATATATTATGTCCCTCTATACAAAAGTAGCTCAAAATATATCGATACAGCTCAAGGCATCGACAACAGATTTTTGGGTCCTGGGGATGAGGCATGGCTATCGCTTCCTCGGACGATCTAGCACCTGTGAACAAGCAAACTGTTGGTGGGTCAACACTTTGGAGAAAGTACTGGTGAATATAAAATCAACGGACAGAAGCAACATTTACTAAAACCAACACTAAGTAATTATGTTATAAAATATTATATTACTAGTGATCTTTCTAGTTTTACCTAGGTTCGTTACATGTAGTACAGGAACTGAGTCATATTACTTCTTTTGGAAACATCTTTGAAAATAGATTTTTATGTTCGATAGCATTCAAGCACACAAGACAAGCCAATTATTCTACTATTAGGGTGTACGCAGCGTGTCTCATAAGCTATACTCAAAGACTCTAAGGATAATGCACCATCTAGGAACTATCCTTCTATTTTGCAAACAAGATAAACTATATATATGATTTTGGTCCCCAAGAAACTCAGGATCAGTAGCGGTAATCCACCTAACAAATGACTCTTTATCAGATGCTGTTAGCAGTTGTGACTCATGGTTGCTCTTCACTAAAATAATAGCAGCCGGGACCAAGGTTCAGCTTTGCACTAATAGCCATTATCCGACCGATGTGAATGCATGAAACACTATCAAATAAACTCTATGATATAGACGATCAAGATCAAGCCGACTATCTATCTATCTCTTCTATCTTTGTGCGGGCTGGACGCCATCTCTTTGATCAAGTTCAAGCATGAAGTAGTTCTATCAAAATACAAGTGATAAGGAAACATGCTCAAGCAATCTCTTACTCTTCTTATTAGCATGGCAATGTTCTTCTATTGATAAGCATTCAAGTTCTAGTTAAGCATGCAGTTCTATTATTCATGCAACTGAAACAATAATCTTCTTAGCAACAGGTATTATAAAACTCAAATTCAATATTAAGGCGTACAAGAATCAAAGAATAAAGTTTTGCCCACTCACCTAGATCAGTCATCTTCTGGTTCAATAAGGAGCTCTTCAAGAAGGTTTTCTGTTTGAGTCAGCAAATCGATATCTCTTGTACATAGTGCAAATGTGGAGTGGGGCACTACATACTTACCCACCAAGAAAAAATTTCTTCCTCGAAACTTTAAGAAGAGACTTTCAATCCAGAGCAGCGATAGTCCTAATCCCTCACCATCCTCAATCGAAAACTCTAGAAATCAACAAGCATAAAATCACAACTCTCAAGCAATAAATCAAATCCAGAAAACTTTTGTGCACATCTGTAAGAATATCTATGGACTTATTACATGGAACGCTCAACTCAACAATGACATCAATGACAAAGAATCGTCATCTAGGAACTGTAGCGAAATAGGCGTAAGGCCAGAGGATCGAGTTGCTCTGATACCATTTTTGTCATGACCCGATCCCGAAGGTCCCGACAACGCCCCCGTCAGGCACGAATCACCATGCCATGACGCTCCCGTGAGGCGTAAGTTATTTGTTATTGAGGCATGACACCGTGCGAGCCTGGGGTTACACTCGCATAAGGCAATATCGTTAAAGTTTGTGGCTATCATCGAACCGATCGAGTACGCAGTGGAGGGACAGTAATACAAATAATAATCCATCCGAGTAAACAGGACAAAGATCAAGGCACAAGGTTCTCTGAATTCAATGGCATTATTTTATATATTATGTCCCTCTATACAAAAGCAGCTCAAAATATCTCGATACGGCTCAAGGCATCAACACCAGATTTTTGGATCCTGGGGATGAGACACGACTATCGCTTCCTCGGACTATCCAGCACCTACGAACAAGCAAACTGTTGGTGGGTCACCACTTTGGAGAAAGTACTGGTGAGTATAAAATCAACGAACAGAAGCAACATTCACTAAAACCAACACTAAGTAATTATGTTATAAAATATTACATTACTAGTGATCTTTCTAGTTTTACCTAGGTTCGTTACATGCAGTACATGAATGGAGTCATATTACTTCTTTTTAAAATATCTTTAAAAATAGATTTTCAAGTTCGATAGCATTCAAGCACACAAGGCAAGCTGATTATTCTACTATTACGGTGTGCGCAGCGTGTCTCGTGAGCTATACTTAAAGACTCTAGGGACAATACACCATCTAGGAACTATCCTTCTATTTTTGCAAACAAGATGAACTATCTATATAATTTTGGTTCCCGAGAAACTTAGGATCAGTAGCGGTAATCCAGCTAACAAATGACTCTTTATCAAATGCTATTAGCAGTTGTAACTTATGGTTGCTCTTCACTAAAATAATAGCAGTCGGGACTAAGGTTCAGCTCTGCAGTAATAGCCATTGTCTGATCGATGCAAATGTATGAAATACTATCAGATAAACTCTATGATACAGACGATCAAGATTAAGCAGACTATCTATCCATCTCTTCTATCTTTGTGCGGACTGGCCGCCATCTCTCTGATCAAGTTCAAGCACGAAGTAGTTTTATCAAAACACAAGCGATAAGAAAATATGCTCAAGCAATCTCTTACTCTTCTTATTAGCATGGAAAGGTTCTTCTATTGACAAACATTCAAGTTCTAGCTAAGCATGCAGTTCTATTATTTATACAACGGAAACAATAATCTTCTTAACAACATGCATTATAAAACTCATATTCATTATTAAGGCATCAAGAATCAGAGAATAAAGTTTTATCCACTCACATAGATCAGTCATCTTCTGGTTCAACAAGGAGCTATTCAAGAAGGTTTACTTTTTTGAGTCAGCAAACCGATATCTCTTGTACATAGTGCCAACGCAGAGCGGGGCACTATAATATATACACTATCAAGTACCAAAAACTAACAAAGAAATATACTCACTTGAGGTCCTGAGAAAATAAGGTAGAACGATGTTCGAACTGGTGTCACATAGACCTATATATGAAATATCCTGTCAATGAGTGTAATAAAGCGATAAACAAGTTTAAATAAGTTAAAATATGGTTTCTAGGTCAAAATTAGGTCTCTCTAGTCAAACTAGGTTAATACCTTGATTTTAGGTCCACACCTAGCTTCTAGGTTGATTACAAGTCTAAACTAGTAATTATTAGGTAATACTAGGTCTTGGTTAAGTTTCTAAGTCCATATCTAGAAGATAATAGTTATACTAGCTATTATTGCCAAGTATCTATATAGCTTGTTACTATGGTATCATATGTATCTATATAACCTTTATACACTAGTTAATAACATAAGTAACCTATATATAAGCTTACAATATACTAGTATCAAGCTATTTCCTTTACTATACAACTTACCTTAACTATTACCTTAGTGTATATCCAACTATACTCTAGTCTAGCATCTTGTATTTATAACCAATGCCTATTATCTATTCTAATTTCGTACACAATATCACACTCTTCTACTGAATCTAACACCAATGCACTCTCGACCTCACTTCACTAATGCACCCTGAACTCATACTCACACACACGTTTCAAATTCTCCAAAAATGGAGATGAAACAACCACAATAGGTAGAATACACAATGTCCAGTTGGCTTAATGTGCCAGGTTAAGGAATCTGGACCAAGGGCATGAGTCAACTCCCCATTGTCATTAGCTACCTCATAGAATCAAGGATAAGGCTCAGATATACACTATTAAATAGCCCATAGTAAGGTCTCACTAGCACCTATCCTCCCTGTTACTTGTTCGAGCCTAGTACCTACTGCATTAGTGGAGAAACCTGGCCTTCACTCTTTCTGCTGCTATCTAATTGCAGGTGTAATTGCAGTCCATCTCAACTCCACCTTGCTGCAACCTTGTGGTCTACTGCACTCAAGCAAATACCCTACAGACACCCCAACTCCCATGAGCACATTGTTATCATGCCAAGCTACTGCACCTCAAGCTATTGTCATAGTGTTGGCCTGCAATATTCTCTGCTTGGTGCAAAAATCATTTGCTACATTGCCAATGCAACAATGCTCATTGCCTGCTGCTCAATACCCGAGCATTGCCTGTGGCAGAGGCAACTTGTCACTCCCCGTTCCTGAAATATGTATTTTGGAATATATTTATTTCTTGCTTGTATTTATTCCTGCTTAGAGTATTTCTTGCTCACATGATCATTAGGTTGCATGCATGGAGACTAGACCCATTTTTTTGTTTAGCATGGTTTATGGTTTATTTGTGGCTTAGTTTATTCATGAATTTGAACCCATGGTCTAAACCTTAAACCCTAGCTATATAAGCTAACTTGTTTCTCTCTCTTCCCTCATTCTTTATTTTCCTTCTTTCTTTTATTTCTAGGCAAGTACACCTTACACTACATGGAAAAACCTTTTGATTTTCATTTCTTGTTCTTTTCTTGTATTTTATTAGTCTATTATGTACTTATGATGATTCTGACCACTTTTAATACTTGGAGTTCTCGATTTTGATAGATAGATTTGCTTAGATCTACTTTTATAACTTAGGGTTTCATGGATTTCTTGAGTTTTTGGTGGTTTTGATCTACTAAAAAATAGTATTTTTAAAAAATAGTTTTTGGGAAGGATGGAGCACTTCATTTTGAACATTTTGGCTTTTGGTTCACTCAATTTGGAGTTAAAATGTAATTTTTTTGAAGGAAATAAATTTTAGATTTTGGAGCTTTTCTACCATGGCCGAACCTGCTGTTGGAGAAGATGAAGTATTCATGCGACCATCAAGCTATGCGGCTGAGAGTGCTATGCAGTCCGAGAGGATTATACGGACCGAGAGGATTATGCTGCCAGAGTTCTTGCCATATATTGACCAGCATGAGTCAACCTTGTTGGACGTATGACTGCCATCACACAAGTATCCTTGAACACTTGTGTTCACTCGCTGAACGAATGAGAATTTTGTTAAGTCAAAAATACTCCATGCGACATCAAACTCCATGCGACACCGATACTTATGCGGCAAGCAGAGTATACGGCCACCATCCATGGACGCATGACTCTGAAACCGTGGCACGTCTTTTTATGGTTGTCTTTTTTTTTGACACACTTTATGTCACATCATACTTTATATCACATCATACTTTATGTCACATCATTGAGACTTTATTTATTTTCTGTCACTTCATCACTTATCCCGAGGAGTAGACCTTAGCCCGGAATCCATGCGGCATGACTCCATGCGACCAGGATTGTCATGCAGCCTAACTTCTCATGCGACCTTGATCCTTCTGCTCGCATGCGGTCCCTTACACATATTTTATTGGACTAGTTTTGGTTGAATGTTCCTTTGGACTTTATGAGTTTTATGTGTGACTTTGATGACCATAAAAGTATTAGACCCATCTATGAGTCATGACCCGACCACTTGTATCTTTGTTGATACACTTGCTACGTATTATGTGTTCCTACATGATTATATTACATGTTTACACTATGGTATACCTATGCACTACGTGACATATGATATGACTCAATCTCCAGCATGGACATAAGGCTTAGTCAATGACTAAGCGTGGCTAGGATCTGTTGATTGTTGCATCACGCTGGGGTGAATCCAAATTAAACTATCAAGTAATAAAGTGGATTCGTATTTAGCATGGCCATACTATTGTACGTTATATAAGGGGAATACCATGTAAACATGCCATGAGATTCCAGTTAACATTAGGGTTAACTAGGCAACTAAACTTGTAGAGCATTGGGAGAGAATGGAATCTCGAGATCGTGCCTAACTAGCCACCTCCAATCATCTAAATTGGGGTGTGTAGGCTAGTCCCCATGGATATTATTTAAATTCTTATTAGTGGATGGCAATATCCGACTATTATATGGTACTATGGGCTCTATGCGATCTTAGCACGGTGGCCTTATTAGGGACTGGTGCATACTACTATGTGCTATACGACAATTTATGGCTCGGCTAACCTTACTAGTACCTAATTCAATCTGAGGATTCCTATATGCATAATATCTCTGGGATAACCCAAACTCCATCTACTAACCCGTACAAGTGATTGACCGATTATGTAACTGAGCGTGTGTGTGTATTATATCCGCTGTCAAATAGTCTAGGAACATGGACTATCATGGCGCGATGGTTTAACCCTTATCCTTGTTTGGTTGTAGGGTTAGATTGTTGTGTCACGATAGGCTATGAACCAAAACTACGAGACAGAACTATATATATATATATGTATGTATGTATGTATGTATGTATGTATTTTATAACCTAGTTTTATTTCTGTATTCGTGCTTCCTTTGTGGTACTTGCTATTTGGGATCTACCCCCACTGGTTTTGCATGGCCAGGTTTAGAGCCAGCACTCAAGGATCAAACGTACTTCCCCCTGAACAATAGCGTGCACCAGACAGATGTCCACTGAGGTAAATGAGTGGGTCTCTTCTTTCCTTCTCGTTATTTCATATTTTACTCATTTTTGACGTTTAGCCACCGACACTTGTTAGCCGTGAATCTGGATATTTAGTTCCATACATGATTGTAATTAATCAGACTGCAGCTAATCATGGTCATGTACTCTTGTTACTCTGTCAGTCTTCTTATTTTTATACAACTGGTTTCTTGAATGTTATGGCAGGGAATTTGGGACGCCTTACTTCCTTGTCATATATGTTCTATATTTACTATTCTTATTTGACTGATTGAGACAATAGATGTTCTATGTGACCCTAAGTGACTTGCTTGTAGTATGCACCCCCTGTCTAGTTACAGTCGTGACCGTCGTACGACGTTCTATACTTTGTACGGGGGAGCTGGCCATGTCCGTCTCCGTATTCCGGTACTGGGGTATGACAAGGTTTTAGTGGTAGCCCATGCAGGTCTGACGAGAAGGCGATAGCTCAACTCGACACTGCTTCTGTTGGATCAATACTGAAGACCATGGTCGGGAAATTTGACCAACAAGCATATGAAGAAATGCTTCATTCTGAGGGTATTATTCACCCTTATTCGCACTCAAGTTGAGGAAGACTCGCAAAGTGTGGGTTCCAAAACCTCGTCATGCATATCCCGAAGTTGCGGCCAATAAGAAAAAAAGTATTCTGATTGACAAGAGTTTCCCTGTCAATTCTGTTCAGATCAATGACTTTGTGGACTATTCTCTTACATTAAACAAGGGATACTATCACTTCCCGTTATCGATATACGTATTTGGAATATATTATTTTTCTATTTATTATATTTGTCGCTTGCATGTTAATTATGTTGTATGTCATGGAGACTAGACCCATTCTTTGGTTCAATTAAACTCATGGTTTAATTATGGTTTGGTTTAATTATTGGTTTGGTTTAATCATGAGTGAACCCATGGTCTAAATCTCAAACCCTAGCTATATAAGTTAACTTATTTCTCTCTCTTCCCTCATTCTCTCATTTTTCCCTATTTTATTCTAGGTAAGTATACCTTGCACTACATGGAGAAACCTCTTGATTTTTGATTCTTGCTTTTCCTTGCATTTTATTATTTTATTATGTACTCATTATGATTCTGAATACTTTTAGCACTTGGAGTTTTCGGTTTTAAGGGATAGATTCGTGTAGATCTATATTTTAAGTTTAGGATTTTTATGGGTTCTAAAAGTTTTTTTTGGTTTTAATCTGTTAAAATATAGTAGAAAACCAGTTTTTGTGGGTGATTGAGCATTCTATTTTAGGTATTTTGGCTTTTGGTTCACTTGATTTGGAGTTAAAATAAAGTTTTTATGAAGAAAATATTATTTCAGTTTTTGGAGTTTTTCGCCATGGCTGAACCTGCTGTTGGGGAGACGAACTTCACATGCGGCCAGCGAGCTATGCGACTGAGTTCTATGCGGCCCAAGAGGGTTTTGCGGCCTGAACTCTTGTAGAGTAAGTGACAGCATGCGACCATCTTGTTGGACCCATGACTGCTTATTTATACAAGTGTCCTTGGACTCCTTGTGTTTTTACTCACTGAACGAATAAGAAATTTGTTAAGTCCAAGAGGCACTCATGCGGCCCGACCCATGCGACTCATGCGTTCTGAGCTCATGAAGCCCAACCAATGCAACTTATGCGGCTTGAATTCATGCAATTCATGCGACCTATGAGACCAACTTCCCATGCGGCCTAGACTTCTTATGCGGTACTGACTCTGTGCATCCCTGCCGTCATGCGGCCTATGTGCATATTTTATTGATTTGCTTTGTTTTATGTTTTATTGACTTCTGTGATTCCATATGTGATTTTGATAAATGCAATGTATGTGAGCTAAGTAACCATGTATTAGACCTGACCATGTGCTAGAACCCATGTGATCTACCAATGATTGGTAACTTAACTCGACTATTGGTATCCGTGCTGATACACTTACTACGTGCTATGTGTTCCTACGTGCTAAGTGTTTTTACGTGATTATGTTATATGTTTCACACTGAGCTGTGCCTATGTTCTAAGCAACATGTGATATGATACAATTCCTCCAGCATAGACATGATAGTTGGTCAATAACCAAGCATGGCTAGGTCATGTTGATTGTTGCATCATGCTGGGGTGAATCCAAATTGAACTGCAAAGTGACAAACTAGATTCGTATCTAGAGTGACCGTACTATGGTATGTCATATAAAAGGAATACCATGTGACCACGCTATGAGATTCCAGTTATCAATAGGGTTAACTAGGCTACTAAACTTGTAGAGCATTGTTAGGGAATGGAATCTCGAGATCGTGCCTAACTAGCCACCTCCAATCACCTGAATTGGGGTGCGCAGGCTAGTCCCCATGGATATTGTTTAAGTCCTCATTAGTGAATGGCAATATTCGACTACTATATGATATTATGTGTTCTATGCGATCTTAGCACGGTGGCCTTATGAGGGACCGATGCATACTACTACATACTATACGATAATTTATGGCTCGGCTAACCCTGCTAGTACCTGGTTCGATCTGAGGATTCCTATATGCATAATTTCTCTAGGATAACCCAGACTCCACCTAGATAAACAATCAATAATATCTAATATGCATAATGCCTCGGTCATTAGCACATCTTTGAAGATCTTCGAGAGCTGGATGTAGAGATAGTACTTCTACAGGACGTAGGAGTATTGGCTAGTTTACAGGTACAATATACCATTATAGAGAGGATTAAGGTGGCTCAGCCAGAGGATCCAAAAGTTTAGAAGCTTCGGACAGAATATGAATCTGGTCTCAGAAAAGAGTTGACGATTCATGAAGATGGAACTCTTAGGTTTGAAAACCGTCTCTGTGTACCAAGTGGAGATATCCGGCAAGAACTAATGACCGAGGCACATAGTTCCTAGTACTTAATTTACCTAGAAGGTACCAAGATGTATCAAGACATCAAGCAAAAAATTTGGTGGAACGGGATGAAGAGGAAGATAGGACAATTTATTTTCTGGTGTTTGGTATGCCAACAAGTGAAGGTCGACCAGCAGAGATCGGCAAGATTATTACAGCCGCTTTCGATTTCAGAGTGGAAATAGGAACATATTACGATGGACTTTGTGACTGGTTTACCTAGATCCCTGACTGGTCGTGATGCAGTTTGGGTAATAGTAGATCGTCTCACAAAAGTAGCTCACTTTCTTCCCTTCTGAGTAGGGCAATCCACAGAGAAGTTAGCAGAGATGTACATGCGACATATAGTAAGACATTACGACGTCCCAGTGAGTATCATATTAGATTGAGACACTGGGTTTACTTTAAATTTTTGGAAAAGCTTACACCAGAGTTTAGGCACCAAGTTGAGATTCAGTACTGCCTACCATCCTCAAACGGACGGGCAATCAAAGAGAACAATCCAGACGATAGAAGATATGTTACGAGCTTGTACTTTGGATTTTGGAGGGTCTTGGGAAGATCACCTTCATCTCGTTGAGTTCTCATACAACAACAGTTATCAAGCAAGTATTCAAATGGCACCCTTCAAAGCATTATATAGGAGGAAGTACAGGTCACCATTGGCATATGATGATATAGGTGAGCGAAAGATGTTAGGCCCAGAGATGATCACGCAAATAGTAGAAGATGTCAAGCAGATTAGAGAGCGACTTCGGGTTATGCAATATAGGCATCGGCAATGGGCAGATCAGCATCGTAGGCATTTAGAGTTTTGTGTCAGCGACCACGTATTCTTACAAATTTCTCCAACCCATAGAGTCATCAGATTCGGGGTTCGGGGAAGGCTTAGTCTGAGATACGTTAGTCTGTTCGATATTTTTGAGCGGGTAGGCGATGTTGCTTATCGTCTTGCCCTTCCGCCTTCGTTACGTATGGTACACGATGTATTTCATGTGTCTCAATTGCGTAGGTATGTCCCAGATCTGAGTCATATTCTCGACCATTCCAAGCTAGTCGTTGGTACCGACTTTTCTTACGAGGAACAACCCGTATCCATTATCGAAGGGAGAAGGTGATCAAGAATCAGACTATTCATCTTGTCCGAGTTGCTTGGGCTCGCCACCCTTTGGGAGAGTCAACGTGGGAGTACGAGGATGATATTCGGTATCGGTACCCGCACCTATTTGACTTGGAAGGTATATTCGTTCTTATGCCTTCGTATCTCGAATCTCGCGATTCATTTATCCATGCTATATGATACTATTTTCTTGATATGCTTGAATTTGATTGCATTAGCTTGTAGTTAGCGTAGTGCTTGTTCTGATTTCTCTAATTAGCCTTGGGTTTGAATTTTAAGGACAAAGTTTTTCTAAGGTTGGTAGAGATGTCACTCCCCGTTCCCGAAGACGTATTTGGAACATGTTAGTTTTCTTGTTTATTATATTTATTTTGCTTGCATTTTAATTAGGTTGTATGTTATGGAGACTAGACCCATTCTTTGGTTCAATTAGACTCATGGTTTAATTATTGGTTTGGTTTAATCATGAGTGAACCCATGGTCTAAACCTTAAATCCTAGCTATATAAGTTAACTTATTTCTCTCTCTCTCCCCTCATTCTCTAATTTTTCTGTTAACTTATTTCTCTCTCTCTCCCCTCATTCTCTAATTTTTCTCCTCTTTCATTCTAGGCAAGTACACCTTGCACTACATGGAGAAACCTCTCAATTTTTAATTCTTGCTTTTTCTCGTATTTTATTATTTCATTATGTGCTCATTATGATTTTGAATACTTTTAGCACTTAGAGTTTTCGATTTTAATGGATAGATTCGTGTCGATCTATATTTTAAGTTTAGGATTTTCATGGATTCTAAAAGTTTTTCTTAGTTTTGATCCATTAAAACATAATATTTTAGAAAACTAGTTTTTGTGGGTGATTGAGCATTCTATTTTAGGCATTTTGGCTTTTGGTTCAATTGATTTGGAGTTAAAATAAAGTTTCTATGAAGAAAATATTATTTTGATTTTTGGAGGTTTCTGCCATGGCTGAACCTGTTATCGGGGGAGACGAACTTCACATGCGGCTGAGAGTGCTATGTGGCCCGAGAGGGTTATACGGCCTAAACTCTTGTAGAGTAAGTGACAGCATGTGGCCATCTTATTGGACCCATGACTTCTTATTTACACAAGTGTCCTTGGACTCCTTATGTTTTCACTCACTGAACGAATAAGAAATTCGTTAAATCCAAGAGGCATTCAGGCATCCCGACCCATGCTACTAATGCGGTCTGAACCCATGTGGCCTGAATTCATGCAATTCATGCGACCTATGCGACCAACTTCCCATGTGGCCTAGACTTCTTATGCGGCACTGACTCTATGCATCCCTGACCCTCATGCGCCCTATGTGCACGTTTTATTAATTTGCTTGGTTGTATGTTTTATTGAATTTTGTGATTCCATGTGTGATTTTGACAAATGCTATGCATATGAGCTAAGTAACCATGTATTAGACCTGACCTTGTGCTAGAACCTATGTGATCTACCATTGATTGGTAACTTGACTCGACTATTGGTATCCGTGCTGATATACGTACTACGTGCTATGTGTTCCTACGTGCTAAGTGTTTCTACGTGAATATGTTACATGTTTCACACCGAGGTGTGCCTACGTGCTAAACGACATGTGATATGATACAATTCCTCTAGCATGGACATGATAGTTAGTCAATAACCAAGCATGGCTAGGACCTGTTGATTGTTGCATCATGTTGGAAAGAATCGAAATTGAAGTACAAAGTGATAAAGTAGATTCGTATCTAGCATGGCCGTACTATAGTACGTCATATAAGGGGAATACCATGTAACTACGCTATGAGATTCTAGTTAACAATAGGGTTAACTAGGCAACTAAACTTGTAGAGCATTGAGAGGGAATGGAATCTCGAGATCGTGCCTAATTAGCCACCTCCAGTCACCTGAATTAGGGTGTACAGGCTAATCCCCATAGATATTATTTAAGTCCTCATTAGTGGATGTCAATATCTGGCTTTTATATGATACTATATATTCTATGAGATCTTAGCACAGTGGCCTTACGAGGGACTAGTGCATACTACTATGTGCTATGCGGCAATTTATGGCTCGGCTAGTATCACGACCGACACCCGGGTAGGGATACAAGTAGTGAACAACGCCCAACCTACGTCGCAGCATCGGCGGTAGAACGCTATTTGGGTAAACTGTCTATCAATATAAATATGCCACCAACAATATGAATATACTTAATCACAGATCTAAGATGGAAATAAGCACGAATGCGATAAAAGAATAGAAGAGTCACAATACAACTCATGAGACAAAAATAATATCAAATGAGTCTGAGTAATACTAAAAGTAAGCTGGAGACAAATCTAGTACAAAAGGAATAAATAAGATGCTATAAGTCCCGGATCGTCTGTCTCAGTCGGGATAAGACCCTCTTGAGTCAAGGTCTCTAGCTCTAAGACCATAATATCTTGAGGTTCGTAGTAAGTGGGGTACCACTCCTCAATGTCATCTGAGAAAAATATATCCAGTCAGGAAAGGAGCAGAGTACATCTCTAACAGCAGTTCTAATAAATGATATAAACTATGTAACAGTAAATAGATGTGAAATATACAAGATACAACATATAGATACAATAGATATATAATAAAGAAAATACTAAAATAAATACAAGAATGATCAATATGAAAATGAATAAGAAATACTAATAACTAAGTGAGTGAGTACCAGCTTTAACATGTGATCAACTTGGGAACTTGATACAAGATTAATGGCCTAGCTAATCATACGTACAGTGTATGATTAACTCTATTTAATAAACAAGACTTGATACAAGGATGGTATGATCACATATCTACACTACATACTCCCCATCCCCGACTGGTATAGTAGATCCAATCATGGTATGTTATGACACGAGATTCACTCGGTAGGTAGCTAATCTTCCCAAGAATTAAAGTCTGTACATGTACAAGAAGAACAAAAAACAAGGCTTGCACAAGATACACCATAAATACCAAGAAATAATATCTCATGAAGAGATCCGAATATACCAATCCGTGTAACCATTGTGTCAAAAAATCAAGGATATCTACGCTAGATACAAGAGACATAGAGGATATCATAAATGAGAAACTATCAGCAAATGTACTCACCTGAAATCCGGTGAACAGTATAACAGATGTCCGATACGGTGTCTCAAAGACCTAAATATGGAATATTACATCAATACAAGGTTTTGGAATAAAAATAAGTTAAACTAGTCAATTTCTAGGTCAAAAAACCATTTCTAAGTCCAAACGATCAAACTAGGTCAACTCTAAGTCAAACTAATCAAACTTGGTCAAACTACCTATTTCTAGGTTGTATGAGTCTATCCCTAAGATATTAGGTCCATACACTATGTAACTAAGCCACACTAGTTAACTAGGATACTAGAAAGTCAATAGGATACCGTATCATAAGATACACAACTCAATTAGAATTATCACAATATATATATATATATATATATATATATATATATATATATATATATGTATATATATATATATATATATATATATATATACATATATATATATATATATATATATATATGTATATACAATCAATAATATCTAATATTCCTAAATAAACAAATGCTAAGGAAATACCTTGGCTTTGAACTAATGCAGTATCGTACCACTATATCCCCATCTCGATACTCAAACCCAATACCTTGGTATCCTTCAATACCTTGACATTTACCTTGGTATCTCAAGGTAATGTCAATTCCTAATATATAATCAACTACTCAACTCTAAGTATATACTAATATGTACTAATTACCCAAACTAAACTATAAACTAACTATTATTTAATACAACACTACTAGCTAACTACTACCAATATACATATATACATACTTACATAACTATCACAACTAGATATACAAATACATATGTATAACTATTACATAATAATAGGTATACATATATGTATAACTAGTAGCTAGTAATCAAAGCATTTATGAAATTATTAATATAACAACAAGTACTAACTAACTAACTATTAAACTAACCACTTACCCCCTGTCCATGCCCTGATACGCTGCTGCTGAACATCACATGCAGCTGGGCTCGCATATTGCTGCTGCTGCATGCTGCCACTGCACGCCTGTAGCGCTTGCTGAGGCTTGCACTTTATTTGCCCACTGCTTGCTATTCTGTATTTGCTAGTTCCCTGCTGTGTTCAAACGGCCCCTGCATTGCAGGAAGCTGCAGTTGTTGCCTTGCAATTGTTGTTGCTGCTGCACTGAGCTAGCTGCTAAGGCACTGCATTTGCTGCTGATGCATTGATACATGCTGCTGTTCCCGACCCCTCAATATATTGCACACACACCACTACACACAACCATCTATATATATCTATATACATATATATGGATACACCTATATATATACTTATCAATATGTATAGATAACCATATGCTCATAGATACATATATATCAATATATATATATACACTCTCATACATACATACATACATACATATATATATATATATATATATATATATATATATATATATATATATATATATATATATATATATATATATATATATATACATAGTCATAAGTAACATACACACATACATATATGTAATTATTTATGTATATATAATATAAATCATACTTCACATATATATATAGAACTATGGATACACATTCATAAATGCAATACAAGTAGATATATATAGATATCTATCCACTAGTATTTATATATCTATATACATACCTATATATAGATATCTATATACATATACATATACATAACACTATATATATATATATACATATGAATAAATATCTCACTAATAGCTATAAACAATGCAAATTGAATCTATGAATGCAATACAACAAACACGTAGAGTGCATCACACCCGTATCACAATAGATCTATGATACGCTTGCGATACGAGTCTACCACACAACCAAACGTACCCCAAAGGACACGAGCAAGTCTAAAATAGCAATTATGAATGATACGAAGAATCAATTATATATCTACATGTTCGTGTCAAAATGTGACATGCACAAAGCCCCATGTCGGAGAGAAAACCCCCAATTCAACCTGTATTTCCAAATTATTGGGATACGGCCTACACGTATCCAATTGTGGATACATTATTAGCCACAAACAATCAAACACATGTGAATTTGGTCTAATTGACCAATTAAAAAGTACAACATGTGTCAATCTCAGAATTCTCCCAAAATTGACACAAAATATACCATAACTTTCTCCATAGGTCTCCTATGAACCTAATTCCAATTCCTATGGGTAGCCTCATCATATAGGGTGATTTCTAATGATTAAAACATAGATTTAGAGTTACACAAAGAAGGAAAACTGAATTGTACCTATTGGAAGATGGATTCCCAATTAAACTTCTAAAGTAGATAAAATTAGCCTCCAACTTATAGATCCTTGCTCCTCCTTGTAGATCCTTGCTTTATTCTTGTAGATCCTTGCTTTACTAGCCTCCAATGGTGATTTGGAAAGGAATTTGGAAGAAATTTGGTGTGGAAATGATGAAATTGGGAAGAGAAAATTCTAGATCTAGATTTAAAATAAAAATAAGGAGAGAGAAATTCCCCCCCTCTATTTGAATAGGCCAGCCACTTGACCCCCTTTCCAAGTCACAATGTAAAGTCTAAAATATCCTTTAGGGCCTCTCATGAAGAAATAATTAAGGAAGGAAGGTTCTAGTCTAATGTGTTTAATTTAATTAATCCTTCTCCTAATGAATGGGCTTCTAATTGGGTTCAATTCTAATTAAATTAAAATATTGGTCCATGGATCTAATCTAAACTAGTTAGGTCCACTAACACAAGTCTAAAATAATATACTAACATCTAATAATAATTTAATAATATAATAAATATTTATTCAATATGCACAATATTTAATTAATTATAAAATGACCAAAATATCCTTTTCTAGAAAATGTGGTAGTGACAAGTCTACCCCCCTTAAAATAATTTCGTCCTCGAAATTCAAAGACGAAACTACCCCCAGAAACAAAACAGAACAGAAAAGAACAGAACAGAACTAGGAAAGAACATACCTCAAGGCACAAACAAATATGGGTAACGCTCTCGTATTTCATCCTCTCTCTCCCAGGTAGACTCCCCCGAAGAGTGATGCCTCATGCGATGCATACCAAGAAAATAATCTGGTTCCTCAGCACATTCTTTCTCTGATCTAGAATCTTAACTGGCTGCTCTGGATAGCTAAGAGTAGGTTCAACCTCTATTTCTGAGTGATCCAACACGCGACTAGGATCCGCTATGTACCATCTCAACTACGATACATAAAATACGTTTTGCACTTCCTACAATGCAGGTGGCAAGTCTAGTCTGTAAGCAACTGCACCGACCCTCTCTAGAATAGTGAAAGGTCCGATGAATCGCAGACTAAGCTTCCCGCCTCCACCGAAGTGAATCGTGCCTCGTATCGGAGAAATCCTTAGAAACACCAAACTACCAACCTAGAACAAAATACAACCTTAAAAACTTAATCTATAACAAACAACCAATATCAAGCATAAGACAAAAATCTAAAACTATACCTCAAACTCCAAAGGTCTCCGGTGGCTATCGGTCCAAGGCCGCTGTCTGTCCTGCGCCACTCGAAGTCTGTCTCTGATCAGCTTAACCTTCTCCGTTGCATTCACAACCATGTCTGGCCCTAGCAAAACTCTCTCTCTAACATTGTCCCATGACAAGGGAGTACGACATCTCTGACCATACAGAGCCTTAAATGGTGACATCTCTATACTATCATGGTAGTTATTGTTGTAAGCAAACTCTACAAAATAGAGATGATCCTCCCAAGATCCCCCAAAATCTAGTACACAAGTGCGAAACATATCCTCGAGAGTCTGAATAGTCCTCTCGGACTGCCCATCTGTCTGGGGGTGATATGCAGTACTGAACTTGAGCTGGGTGCCCAAACTTGCCTGCAAACTCCTCCAGAAATGAGAGGTAAAACGACTATCCCGATCTGAGACAATGCTGACGGTAACCCCATATATCCTGACGATCTGTCTTATATACATCTCTGTCAGCTTCTCCGTAGACAAACCTACCTTGAAAGGCAAAAAAATGGGCCAACTTGGTCAACCTATCAATAATGAAGCAAATCGCCTTTCCCTCCTGGATATCGTGGAAGTTCGGAGACAAAATCCATAGTAATGTGCTCCCACTTCCACTCTGGAATGGGTAATGGCTGAAGTAAACCGCCTGGTCTCTGCCTCTTGACTTTTTACCTGCTGACACACTAAGCATATGGATACAAACTGTGCCACTTCCCTCTTCATGCCATACCACCACACACTCTCTCGCATATCCTGATACATCTTGTTGGCACCTAGATGTATAGAATACTGAGAGCAATGCGCTTCCTATAACACCTCCTCATGCAGCTCCCCACTAGGCACACACAATCTAACACCATGCCGCAAGGAACCATCCTCAGCAATGGTGAAATCATCCTCCAATTCTGCTCTCACCTGAGCTCCGATGCTCCTCAAAGATACATCCTTATACTGGACTGTCTTGATCCTGTCTATCAACTCTGAGTGTATCTGTAACCCCACATCTGTATAGCAACACCAGGAACTATCACCTTAATGTACAAGCTCTCCAAGTCCTCCAACAAATATCGATCGTGCATCAACAACATAGCTACCAGATACCTGCTCAAGGCATCGGCAACTACATTAGCTTTTCCAGAATGATACTGCAAAGATATATCAAAATCCTTCATCAGTTTCAGCCACCGACGCTGCCTCATGTTCAACTCCTTCTACATGAAAACGTACTTCAAGCTCTTGTGGTCTGTGAAGATCTCCACACGCTCTCCGTACAAATAGTATTTCTACAACTTCAGGGCAAAGATGATTGCTGCCAACTCCAAATTATGGGTAGGATAGTTCTTCTCATGATGACGCAATTTCCTGGATGCATAGGCAATCACTTTCATATTTTGCTAAAGAACACAATCCACAATTTTTCTTGATGCATCACTATAAATAGTGAAACCTCCATACCCTTATGGCAACGTCAAAATAGGAGCAGACGTCAACCTCTTCTTCAATTTCTCAAAAGTAACCTGAAACTCCTCTGTCTAAACAAACTCTATATCCTTCCTGGTGAGTCTGGTCATCGGCTCGGTAATCCTTGAAAAATCCTGCACAAACTTCCTGTAGTAGCCTGCCAAACCTAAGAAACTCCTGATCTCTGCTACTAAACTCAGGGTCTTCCAAGACTCTACTGCTGTGATCTTCTTCGGATCTACTGAAATTCCATCACTAGTCACAACATGTCCCAAGAACTCCACATTGTCCAGGAAGAACTCACACTTGTACAGCTTTCCATACAGCTTCTCCTTCCTCAGCACATCTAATATAATCCGCAAATGCTCCTCGTGCTCCTCTTGTGTCTTTGAATATATGAGTATGCCATCAATGAACACCATCATGAACTTGTCAAGGTACTGATGGAACACCTTGTTCGTCAAATTCATAAATACCGTTGGGGCATTAGTCAACCCAAACGGCATCACCATAAACTCATACTGACCATACAGAGTCCTAAAAGCAGTCTTCGGTATGTCCTCCGACTTTACTTTCACCTGGTGGTAGCCTGATCTCAAGTCTATCTTAGAAATACCTTGGCACCACTCAACTGATCGAACAGGTCATCAATCCGTGACAACGGATATTAATTCTTGATAGTGAGATTATTCAATACCCTGTAATCGATGCACATGCATACTGATCCATCCTTCTTTGGTACAAACAATTTTGGGGCTCCCCATAATGAAGAGCTCAATCTGATAAACCTCTTATCCTACAACTCGTCCACCTGCTTCTTCAGCTCGGCCAGCTCGCTATTGTTCACTCTATAGACATGCTGTAAAATTGGTTCTGCACCTGGCACCAAGTCTATAGAGAATTCAACATCTTGATCTGTCGACAATCCTGGCAATTTTTCAGGAAACATATTCAAGAACTCTGCTATCAACGGATGTGGCAACTCTTTGTCTTCCACCATAGCTTCACAAATAATGCCTTCCTCCTGCTCTGTAGCTCCTCTAAAAAACTCAAACTCTGGCTCTCCTGGTGGGCTAAACAAAACTCTAATTCCTCTACAATCTATACTAGTACGGTGCCTACTCAACCAATCTATTCCGAGTACAATATCATAGCTCAGAAGTGGCATAACAAGTAGACACACACTCAGCTCCCAGCCTTCTAGAGTAACTTTCCGATTCTTGTAAATATCATTAACCAGGATAATGCCTCCCCTAGTCATGATCTTGCAAGTCCTAAGCAAAGACTCAGCTACCAAACCATGCTTCAGAGGAAAAGAAACATATACAAAACTATGGGAAGCACCACTATCAAACAAAGCTAAAGCTGGAATAGAATCAAGAAGAATAGAACCTGCGATGACATCTCCGGTGGGCTCGACCTCCTCGACTGTCAAAGAGAACGCTCGTCCCTGACGTGTACCTCCCTGATGTTGGTGCTGGGCATAATACTTCTGCTGGGTCGAAAGTGGCGGTCCCCTAGGCTGTACTGCAGGTGGTCTTGCGTGTGTCCTTGGAGCTGGAGCTGCTCCCTGAACTGCAGGATGAGGATTGGAAGGACACTCTCTCAGCTGATGCCCTTCGGTACCATAATACAGACAAACTCCCAATCTCCTCCTGCAAACTTCCCAGATGTGGTCAGGCTTCTTGTAGTAGTAGCAGAAAGCTTGCTATAACTGTCTCTGTTACTGCGATGCCTGGTGAAACGGTGCCCTAGCTGGAGTCTGGTGCTGCTGCCGCTGCTGAAAAGGCATATACTAGAATTATGACACTTGGCTGTCACTCTGCTATTATTGGCCCCCAGAAAAGAATCGCGATCTCTCTTGGGCTTCAAACCCAACTCCCGCTCAACCTTGCGTGCCTCCGCAAGTATCTCCGAGTAGGTCTCATAAAAGGACGGAATGAGGATCTTCACTTTCCAGTTCATACCCTCACGAAAAATAATAGCTCGAACCTCCGGATCCCTCACCAAATACTCCGTAAATTGGCTCAGCCTACCGAAATCTGCGGTGTATTCCTCCACAGATATGCTCCCCTTAATAAGGCTCTCAAACTGCCTCCCCAAGTCTAACTTGTCTTCCCGAGCAAAGAACTTCTTCTTGAAGAGGTCCTTGAACACCTCCCAAGACTATCCTACATTAGCAAGAATTGGTTTATTCCTGAACCAAGTGCGGGCGACATCGAATAACTGAAGTCCTACTACTTCAACCTTCAGATCCTCAGAAAGACGGGACACCCTCATGAGATACTCAATATCCTCGATCCAATCATCAGCATAGACAATGCCCTCTGTCCCCTTGAGGACCCAAGGTTCCAGCTTCTTGAAGTCCTGAATGTTGCCTGGGCAAAGCTGGGCAACCTGAGGAGCAACCTGTTGCTGGACCAGAACTGCTCTCTCTACTACGGTAAGAGCAAGCTGATGAGCTCTCTCAATGCCCTGCCATAAGACGTCGGTCTGCCTCTGGTGTTCCCTAAATAGAGCCCTCTATGCCCCCAATATGTCGCAAAATAGTGTGAACACCTGTGTCGCATCTGTCGGCACAGAAGGTGGAGGTAGAAGTTCCTCAGATACAGCCGGTACAGTCCTCTGAGTAGGAGGTGGACCCCGACGTAGCTGACACGCCAATCATCAGAGAAGTGACTGGTGCAGGCCCTCAAAAATTCGCAGACCTTTCAAAAGATGCTCTTCCCTGCTGTGATATAGTCTTAGGTGGCATCTTGAGACAAAGCAAAAGGAAAGAATCAATATGGCACATGATATAAGACATTCAATAAAGGACAGTAAAATATCAAATATTAATATCAAGGAAGATAGTTGAATTGAATCAATAGAGTTTTTTCTAGATGTGATTGAGTATTCTTAGCCTATATCCTATATCATATATCCTGAAACAGGCTCGTAATAGCACTCAATTCAGAGCACCACTACAAATTGTATTAATTGTGACCTCGAAGACCTGCATGTGCCACCACTACAAATGTGTCACGACCCGCACCCGGTATAGGGATTCAAGTAGTGAACGACTCTCAGCCTATACCGCAACATTAGTGGTAGAACGTTGTTTTGGTAAACGATCTATCAATATAAATATGCCACCAACAATATGAATATACTCAATCACAGATCTAAGATGGAAATAAGCACGAATGTGATAAAAGAATAGAAGAGTCACAATACAACTCATGAGACAAAAATAATATCAAATGAGTCCAAGAAATACTAAAAGTAAGCTGGAGATAAATCCAGTACAAAAGGAATAACTAAGATGCTACAAGTCCCGGGTCGTCTGTCTCAGTCGGGATGAGACCCTCCTGAGTCAAGGTCTCTGGCTCTAAGCCCACAACATCCCGAGGTCCGTAGTGAGTGGGATACCACTCCTTAGTGTCATTTGAGAAAAATATATCCAGTCAGGAAAGGAGCAGAGTACATCTCTAACAACAGTTCTAATAAATGATATAAACTATGTAACAGTAAATAGATGTGAAATATATAAGATACAACATATAGATACAAGAGATAAAAAATAAAGAAAATACTGAAATAAATACAAGAATGATCAATATGGAAATGAACAAGAAATACTAATGACTAAGTGAGTGAGTACCAGCTTTAATAAATGATCGGCTTGGGAACTTGATACAAGATTAATGGCTTGGCTAATCATACGTGCGGTGTATAATTAGCACTATTCAATGAACAAGACTTGATACAAGGAGGGTATGATCACATATCTACACTACATACTCTCCGACCCCAACTGGTATAGTGGATCCAACCATAGTATGTTATGATACGGGATTCACTCGGTAGGTAGCTAATCTTCCCAAGAATCAATGTCTGTATATGTACAAATAGAATAAGGAAACAAGGCTTGCACAAGATATACCATAAATACAAAGGAATAATATCTTATGACGAGATATGGA